>JAGSMR010000044.1:9865000-10465000 GCA_029286605.1 Sericinus montela
TGGAAACTGCCTGTAATGTAAGATTCATACGCTCTACCATGGCCTCCCGAGCAGACTGTACTTGATCCTGTCTGGACTGAACACGCGCCAGATATCTCTCACAACTGTGCTGTCATCTGCATACCCAAAGAGACCGGGCTCGAGCAGGTCGTTTATGTGCAGCAGAAAGAGAGTTGCGGACAGAACAGACCCTTGAGGAACTCCGGCATTAATCGCCATAGCCTCCGATGAGCAGCCGTCAATAACGACTCGCAAAGACCGTTCCCGCAAAAGTCTTCTATCCAGGCTATCAGTCCAGGGGATATACCATATAAAGGAAGCTTATTGATAAGGCTAGCATGCCAGACCCTGTCAAAAGCCTTCGAGACATCGAGCGAAACCGCGAGTGCTTCACCACTATTCTCGAGGCCTCACCCACAGATGTGTGACATACACTAGAAGGTCCCCAGTCGACCGATTTCGGCGAAACCCGTACTGTCGATCGCTAAGGAGATCGTTATGTTCTAGGTATGCCAAGAGGTGCGAGTTCAATATACGCTCCATAATCTTACAGAGTATGGAGGTAATTGAAATAGGTCGATAATTGACTGGGTCAACACGGCTACCTTTTTGGGCTGGGCTGCGTTAGCAAGCTTCCAGGATTTGGGAACTATTCCAGTCTTCAAGGAGAGGCGATACATGCGTGTCAGAACAGGAGACAACTCGGGTGCACAGGTCTTAAGCACTATGGCTGGAATACCATCAGGTCCACTGGCTTTGTTCACGTCTAGATGTCGCAACGTTTTGAGAACCTCTTTGTTAGTGATGTGGACCTCTGACATTGAAGTACCACAGGAGGTAGGAAGTTGAACTGCGTTGCTTGTGTCCAGACGTGAGTTGCTGGCAAAGAGATTCGCGAACAGTTCTGCCTTCTCTTTTGCCGCATGAGCCAATGTCCCGTCGGGCTTAACCAGCGGAGGCAGTGAGGTTTACAAAACTCGCCTCGACCGCCCTGGCAAGAGACCAAAAGCTCTACTGCCAGATTGTTGAGCAGAGAGCTTCGTGCCAATATGCCTAATGCGGTCGAAACGAGCCTTCCGCAACACCTTTGTAAGTCTTGGCGGCTAGATTAAAGGCTCTCTTCTTGGATCTGACATCCGGGTTTTACGGTTTCGAGCGTCAACCCATGAGAGGTACGCCAAATGTTTAAGGTTTTCGGCTTGGGAACATTCGGCGCTGAACCATGGGCGAGCTTTGCCACCAACAGGTACATCAGCAAAGGAATAAAATATTCCATAGCTAAACATACCACATCAGTTATAGCAACCGCGCATCTCGATGGATCTCCGGAAGAGAAGCAGACCTGCCGCCAAGGATAAGATGCAAAGAAGTGTCGCATCTCATCCCAATCTGCTGACTTGTATCGCCCCACTCGCCTAGTACCATGTGGGTCGAGGTCTGTTGGCATGTAAGACGATACAGATTTCACCAGACAGTGATCAGAGGTTCCTAGTGGAGAAGCCACCTCTACCTCATATCTGTCAGGATCAGTGGTCAGCAGGAGGTCTAGACAATTGGCTGTATGACCTTCAACGTCTGGCACCCTAGTATCTTGCTTTACCATCTGGGAGAGGTTTAGCGATAAGGCGAAATTCCTCATTTCCCTCCCAGCATGGTCAGTCTTCTGGTATGGGAACAGCCAATCCTGGTGAGAGGCATTAAAGTCTCCCCAGAAAGACTAATTGTGCGGAGGGTACCGATGCTGGGCCAAATCAGCGGCCTCACTTAGATATTCGAATAACCGAGTTGTCTCCTGGTCACCGCTGTGCGAACGGTAAACACATGCATAAACGATCTTATCGTCACCTGTGTCCACCAACACCAAAATGGTTGAAAAAAGTGGGGTCTTCAAGGTGACGGAGACGCTGGCAGCAGATGTCATTGTTGACGTACACACAGACTCCGGCACGAAGGTAAAAGTTGTGCTCCAGCGAGAACCCTGGGTATTCAAGGTACGCCACATCTAACGGACATCCAATTTGCGTCTCCGTCAGAAAAAGTGGGTGCGGCTTCTCAGTCTCAAGATGGTGATGGACTGCGTTGAGATTTGAGTGCAATCCTCGGATGTTAGAGAGGTGCACTTTCAAGGAGAGGACGTGCAACCGCTGTTTAACCTTACTTTTCTTTTTGGTACTTTTCATAAATGATAAGGAGTGAAAAGGGAAGGAAGATGGACGAGGTTGAACGAGGCGTTGCTTTGATGACCCAACGACACGAAAAAATTTGTGTGCCTGTGGGAGCTTGATTTGGAGACTGCGGGGACGCCCGAACCCCCCCAGAGATCGCCATCGGGTCCTCTCACCCGGTCGCTAACCGGCACGATGGAGCCACCCTGGGATTTTTCGCTAGTTGGCGGGGCAGCCTTTCATGAGTAGCTAGTTCACTAATTGGGCCCCCTACTACCTGCGGTCGGCCAGCGGAGCACCGTGCTTCGGACCCCGCTACCCTCCACAATCAAGCACCCGACACAGCAAAAGTTGACGTTTCGTACCCGGTTCACATATGCAACGCAACTGTTCAGACCCAACTTCCATAAGGCTTCACCAAGCATCTTGCCGGAACACGTCCGAAGTCACTTGGCGGCAAGGCTTCGCTTAGGTGGGTGGTAACTTAAAGCCTGCGACCGAAGCCTACCACCGGAAAGGGGCGCTGCTCGTTTAGCACTACCCAGGGGATACGTGTGAGAGTCAAGATTCAAGTATTTCTCACGGACGCGAGCAACATCATCCCCCAAATGATCTCTCTGTCTCTAATATGATCACGTGCGTTAGTCCCACGCATTCGTGACATCATCATTGGACTTAAAGACGGCGACGGGCTCACCACCTGTCACGTTGTCCCGAAAATATCTTCGGTGGAAGGAGGGTTAAAGGGACTTAATTGTCTAGACTCGACCTCTGTCTACCCTGTATTGGGAATTGCGTGAAGATATATATATATATATATATATATATATATATATATATATATATATATATATATATATATATATATATATATATATATATATATATATATATATATATATATATATATATATATATATATATATATATATATATATATATATATATATATATATATATATATATATATATATATATATATATATATATATATATATATATATATATATATATATATATATATATATATATATATATATATATATTCTTCTTCTTATATATATATATTCTTCTTCTTATATATAATATTTGTTCATGAGAAGTTAAATTCATGTATGTCGTTCCGCTGTTACACATTTAGCGAGTGTCGCATGGAGTCTCTAATATGATCACGTGCGTTAGTCCCACGTATTCGTGACATCCAATTACATGCGATGACGCTGGACGCAGAACTTAATCTTATTTCGGTAGCCATTTCGCACTTTCTTTCTCATCATATTTTTGCTTGGCGACATGGGAACATTTATTTTACATGGGAAAAGCGATTAAATTTATGAGTCAGTAGCCCAATGGTCTTGGGTGCGGATATAACGTCACTGCATCGGTTCCGGCATTCGCCTATTGTAGTGAACCACTCCAGACACAAGCATTGCAGCTTAGACGGAGTGGTTAATAGAAATACCAATAATGCTAGCATTCTTTACAAAAATTTAGTAAGCAGCTCACAGCTTATGATTGGGTATATCCAAAGCCTTATTCTTGCTTAGTGACGATGTACTATGCGAACATTTTTACATTTTATTTAACAAAACTTATGTACGAATTTCATCGTTGGCTTGGACATAAAGGCGGCGACGGGCTCACCACCTGTCACGTTATACCGAAAATATCTTCGGTGGAAGGTGGGTCAAAGGGACTTAATTGTCTAGACTTGACCTCGGTCTACCCCTGTATTGGGAATTGCGTGAAGATATATATATATATTCTTCTTCTTATATATATATATTCTTCTTCTTATATATATATTCTTCTTCTTATATATATATATGTATATATATATATATGTATATATATATATATATATATATGTATATATATATATATATATGTATATATATATATATATATATGTATATATATATATGTATATATATATATATGTATATATATATATGTATATATATATATATATATATATATATATATATATGTATATATATATATATGTATATATATATATGTATATATATATATATATATATATATATATATGTATATATATATATGTATATATATATTCTTCTTCTTATATATATATATATATATATATATGTATATATATATATGTATATATATATATGTATATATATATATGTATATATATATATATGTATATATATATATGTATATATATATATGTATATATATATATATGTATATATATATATGTATATATATATATATATGTATATATATATATATATATGTATATATATATATATATATATATATATATATATATATATTCTTCTTCTTATATATATATATGTATATATATATATGTATATATATATATATATATAAATATCTTCACGCAATTCCCAATACAGGGGTAGACAGAGGTCTAGTCCAGACAATTAAGTCCCTTCAACCTACCTTCCACCGAAGATATTTTCGGGACGACGTGACAGGTGGTGAGCCCGTCGCCGTCTTTAAGTCTGGTTTGGGGTGTGAAGATATATATATATATATATATATATATATGTATATATATATATATATGTATATATATATATATGTATATATATATATGTATATATATATATATGTATATATATATATGTATATATATATATTCTTCTTCTTATATATATATATGTATATATATATATATATATATATGTATATATATATATGTATATATATATATATATATATATGTATATATATATATATGTATATATATATATATATATGTATATATATATATATATGTATATATATATATATATGTATATATATATATGTATATATATATATATGTATATATATATATGTATATATATATATTCTTCTTCTTATATATATATATGTATATATATATATATATATATATGTATATATATATATGTATATATATATATATATATATGTATATATATATATATGTATATATATATATATATGTATATATATATATATATATGTATATATATATATATGTATATATATATATGTATATATATATATATGTATATATATATATGTATATATATATATTCTTCTTCTTATATATATATATGTATATATATATATATATATATATGTATATATATATATGTATATATATATATATATATATATGTATATATATATATATGTATATATATATATATATATGTATATATATATATGTATATATATATATGTATATATATATATATGTATATATATATATGTATATATATATATATGTATATATATATATGTATATATATATATATATATATATATATATATATATATATATATATATATATATATATATATATATATATATATATATATATATATATATATATATATATATATATATATATATATATATATATATATATATATATATATATATATATATATATATATATATATATATATATATATATATATATATATATATATATATATATATATATATATATATATAT
The DNA here is from genome assembly GCA_029286605.1 of Sericinus montela. Lineage (NCBI taxonomy): Eukaryota > Metazoa > Arthropoda > Insecta > Lepidoptera > Papilionidae > Sericinus > Sericinus montela. Next base: position 9,870,654 of record JAGSMR010000044.1, read on the forward strand.
ATATATATATATATATATATATATATATATATATATATATATATATATATATATATATATATATATATATATATATATATATATATATATATATATATATATATATATATATATATATATATATATATATATATATATATATATATATATATATATATATATATATATATATATATATATATATATATATATATATATATATATATATATATATATATATATATATATATATATATATATATATATATATATATATATATATATATATATATATATATATATATATATATATATATATATATATATATATATATATATATATATATATATATATATATATATATATATATATATATATATATATATATATATATATATATATATATATATATATATATATATATATATATATATATATATATATATATATATATATATATATATATATATATATATATATATATATATATATATATATATATATATATATATATATATATATATATATATATATATATATATATATATATATATATATATATATATATATATATATATATATATATATATATATATATATATATATATATATATATATATATTCTTCTTATGGCAGCTCCGGGAATAATTAATTAGAGGGACGGGTCAAGGGTCAGCGGATACCAAGATGTGCGTGTATGAAGAATATTATAAATTTGAAAGAAGCGAAAGAGTTTTGTAAGGATCGTGATACTTGGCGATCTGTCCTCTCTGGCTGCCCCCATCAGAGATTGTACGTGAAGATAAGTAAGGGAATATGATAATCATAAGCAAACAAAACGTATGAAAATATGTATTATATTTTGTGGGGCTAATATGTCAAATCTTTTGACGTAATTTTTAAAGCTTATTTTACAATTATTTAAATTAAATAAGCTAAACAGTAATTTAATTAATTAATTAAAATATTAGTATACGCTATGACGAAATATAAATTTGTTTGCAGGCTTATGGTTTATCCACGAGTGCAGGAACCGTTTTCTCCTATGCATACCAATAAAAAGGATACCAAAGCTTTTATAATTAATCTTCTATATTTCTGCATTGTAATTCCTTTCTAACATTAAGGCATCTGTAGCTTTAATGGTGTTTCGGGATCCTTGCTAATCCATCCATCAGGTCACTTGCTAATCCATCAAAAAAAAGTCACGACAGCCGAGTGGTTGGGTGGTCAGAATTTCAAGTCAAGAGACCCGAGTTTGATCCCCAGGTGGCAGGCTTGTACCAACAACGAATAACATCGTTGGCTTAGATATAAAAACGGCGACGGGCTTATGTCATGTTGTCCTGAAAATATCTTCGGTGGATGGTGGGTCGAAGTAACTTAATTTTCTAGACTAGACCTCTGACAACCCCTGTATTGGGAATTGCGTGAAGATATTTATCTTTATTCATTCATCAGTTCAGTCGCCACCTCTTTAGCTTCACTTTTCGAGGCTTCATCATACTTCTAGAGTTATTTCTAAAACGATTCGACTAAATCACTATAACTTGTTATATTTTTCGAAACGTCAAAAAAAACTAAAGCTTAAATGTGCATTTAATCCGTGCGAAGGTAACCGCTGTCAAAATATAGGTATAACAAAACACATAATCATATATAAACGAAATGTTTAGCGACGAGCCATGAAACACACATCCGCGTGTCTCGAGACCGAAACAAATAATACAATAGCAGTAGCCGAAGACGAAAACAACACTCGTGAGCTACGGTTATGGAAACATCAACCCTTGATTATATGGAAATTGTGGTTCGGGTGAAGAATCGCGTAAGTGCGTGATATTGTTACAGAACATTGGATGTTATTCCGTTGCAAATAGGTTCAATTCAGAAGGCAATTGAGAGATGGAATGGTAAGATTGACGAATTTTTTATTCCAATAGTTTATTTACATAAACAAAATAACATTAATATAGTTTCCCTGCATGGACTCATATTTACACCACGAGACATACGAGAGTGTTCATACATTCTTAGCATCGCAAAGTCCCACGCGAACAATTTTTTTTTTCTGTAGCATCAATGATTAGGTAACTTGTCATTGCCTGAAAAAATATATTCTTCTTGATAGTTACATAATAACATACAAATGTTCTTTTGTTACACTCATATTTGTACCACGTACCCAATTGAGGGACTTTTTGTTTAATTTTGTAAATTTCAATTCAGATTCACGAAGTACATCGCAAATGAATTGAATTTCCTATTGAATTATTAATGAAGTTCGCGGTATTATAACACATAAACTACGTACTACACTAGTAACTACCTACATCTGTATAGGAATATTCAACCTTCATATATATATATATGTATATATATATATATATATATATATATATATATATATATATATATATATATATATATATATATATATATATATATATATATATATATATATATATATATATATATATATATATATATATATATATATATATATATATATATATATATATATATATATATATATATATATATATATATATATATATATATATATACATAAGTCACGATAGCCGAGTTCGATCCCCAGGTGGCGGGCTCGTACCAATGGGTTTTCTAAAACCTATTACATCGTTGGCTTGGACATAAAGACGGCGACGGGTGCACCACCTGTCACGTTGTCCTGAAAATATCTTCGGTTGAATGTGCGTCGTAGAGACTTAATTGTCTAGACTAGACCTCTGTCTACCCTGTATTGGGAATTGCGTGTAATATATATATATATATATATATATATATATATATATATATACATATATATATATATATATATATATATATATATATATATATATACACATAAGTCACGATAGCCGAGTTCGATCCCCAGGTGGCGGGCTCGTACCAATGGGTTTTCTAAAACCTATTACATCGTCGGCTTGGACAACTTGGACTTGGCTTGAAAATATCTTCGGTGGAATGTGCGTCGTAGAGACTTAATTGTCTAGACTAGACCTCTGTCTACCCTGTATTGGGAATTGCGTGTAATATATATATATATATATATATATATATATATATATATATATATATATATATATATATATATATATATATATATATATATATATATATATATATATACATATATATGTATATATATATATATATATATATATATATATATATATATATATATATATATATATATATATATATATATATATATATATATATATATATATATATATATATATATATATACATATATATGTATATATATATATGAACTAGTGTGTGTACATATATCCCAACAGCACTTTTATGTTTTTGTCCTCCTAGCTCAAAAAGCAGTCGATGGATTGACATGAAAGTTTGACAGGTCTTGAGAGGCGGAGAGAAAATGCGATATTTATTTCGTAAATTGTCATGATAACTATTGCTATGTCATGAAAAATGATATTCAAAGATTACTATTTGACTATAATATGCTTCAGTTAGACGTACACGTTGCAGAAGGTGCAATTTTTTTAATTAATAACTATCTAATATCCACATCTACCGTATAAATTTAAGCTTAATATTATTGCCATACGATAAAATTTAACAATACTCCCTTTTATTATCTCGACCGTGGTCGCGAAACAAATTTTAATAGTGGAAACTTAAGTTTTTACAGCAACGGAGTTAAATTATACTTTCTTTTGCCATTAAAACAATATTAAAACGATAAGCAAATTGTGTGATACTAAAACAATGAACAGTTTTATTAACACGTGAAATTTGAGGTGTATGGAAATACATTTTAATTGTTTCAGATAATAATGAGAAACAAGCTATAGTGTACCTTATGATGATTAGCGTACACACTGGTTTTCATTGTGTCGCCAGCTCTGTGGTCTCGGGTTAGATTTCCGGACGGAACAATTTAGAAAAAACACTTTATCTACATTGTCTCAGGTCAGGATGCTTGGGGTACCTTCGTTGTTTCCGATTCCACAAAACAAGTGCTTTAGCGACTTCCTTTGGTAATAAATACATACACAGATATGAACAACATCACATACATTGCTCTGATCCCAAAGACAGCTAAAGCACTTGTTTTATGGAATCAGGAACGGCGAGGGTACCACAAGTACCTAAACCGGTGACAAAGTAGAAAGTGTTTTCTACATTGATATTTGGTAATGTATCGATTATATATATTTATTGTAATAATAATATTTATTGTAAACAAAAAGCAGACACTGGATCACAAGCTTAAAAAATTAAAAACTCATTGATTATGGTCATTAATTTATTACTCTAAAGAATATAAATTTAATAAATATTTCAATCCGTATCATTTCGTCCATACGCGAGCCACAAATTAACACACTTGTTTAGGTGTTTCACTGAGAATTTCTTAGTCCTAATAAATATTCTAAAAGCATACAACCACCTAGTACACAACCACCCACGCAACAGAGTAGCAAACGAAATTAATATTTAGCAGGCATTAGACGTCTGTGGCAAGGGTTCAGTTACCGGATAACTGTCTCATACTCGTAACTAATGGCTAACGCTAATGCTTTGGGCAATAACTGGCCCAGCCGTGTTCAGTGTGTTTCTACGTTATTGAGATACAAAATGTTTGGTAGGTACTTGTAATATAATAAATTGTAGACGTAAACAGTTGTACATATTGTTTGCAGAATTAATCGGTATTAGAACCGTGGCAGTTTAATGGACTGGGGCATTCATTTATTATTATATATTCACGCATCATCCCTGGCGAGGTAGCCAGAGAGAAGAATAAATATCTTCACACAATTCCCAATACCAGATGTCAAGTCTAGACAATTAAGTCCCTTCGACCCACCTACGACAGACGATATTTTCGGGACAATGTGACAGGTGGTGAGCCCGTCGCCGTCTTTATGTCCAAGCCAACGATATACTTCGTATGTAAGTTTTTGAAAAGCCCAATGGTACGAGCCTGCCACCTGGGGACCGAATTCGGGTCTCTTGACTCGAATTTCCGACCACCCAAACACTCGGCTATCGTGACTTAAAGAGAGAAGAGATCGCCAAATGTCACAATTGCCGCTAACCTCTCGGAATTCGAACCAGCAAACCTTAAGCTTCGAAGGAAGCTAAAATACCTACTAGTGAATTCTTCACCTTATTTACTTACTTATCTTCACGCACAATCCCTGACGGGGTAGCCAGAGAAAACAGATCGCCAAGTGTCACGATCCCTACATACTTCTTTCGCTTCTTTCACCTTATATGCATCGACATTGTAATTTCTGTAACCGTCACTTGACCAATCAATAATAGTCAAGAATAGCCGCAGTTAATTCATGTAAATGCTTAATAATGGGGCCTTCCCTTGAATACCGGCGAGAAGTGGAGGAATCTTCTCCTCTTTTTTCTCTTCTTACCTTTTCTCCTCTTTTATCTCTTCTTACCCTTTTCCTAATTCTTTTTTTTTAAAGGTCGACAACGCATTTGCATCTTCTTTAGTACTGCAGGCATCGGTAATAACAATCGGCTGTCGGTGTCCATAACGCAAGTGCTTTGACTGCTTACTTTGGGATCAGAGCAATGTGTGTGATGTTGTAAATATAAAAAAAAATATAGTATACACATACGAGTACATCTATATCGATATAAAACTCATCACCGAATCTCTAAAACTATTTACTGACCCGATTGTCTTGCAAATTAACATAGTTGCTCATTTCTCTATGCGGACGCTAAATATGATTTTACGCATATCCTCTACAAAATCTAAAATATTTTTTTAATTTAATAAGTGTGGCACGAACGAATTTGCGAGGTTTAGGTAGTCGTTCATAAATAGTTCGCTATCAAACATTTACTTTTTGCATATTCAGTTTAGTTTTTACTCGGCTATAGTTTTTACACACAGGATAAACGTCAAAGATTTAGCAAATTATTTTTACACAAACTATACTTTTCATTCTTCAGTTAGGAACTCGGTTTGCTCGAAAATTATATAAAAACCTGTTGTAAAACTGAAATTGACTTTCAGCAACAGAAATTTTCCTCGTCGCTCTTATTCGTATAGGTTTATGTTTGAGAAACTCGTTCTAAAAGCGCTTAGAATGACGGAAACACTCGTAGCATTTGGATCAACTTTTGTTGCGGTGCATATACCTTAGTGGTTTAGAGTTCCGCTAAATTACCGCGGAGGTCGCAGGATCTGTTTGGCTTACATGCTTAAAAATTCATAAGCATTACCCATTGCAGTCGTGGGTAAGAGTTCTGGACAAATTAAGTTCTGTCGATCCACATTATGCCGAATCTTATTTACTTGGCAGATGATAAAACTGTCGAAGTCTTTATGTTCAAGGTAACTAAACAAATTGTAAACAAGATTCGAATAAAACTTATTAGTACGAGTCTTTCTACAGCGGTCTCCTTATGCGAGTTCCGATCACCAGACCACTCGGCTATAGTGGTCATAATACTTTTGCGACGCAACTAACGGTTGAAATTTTAGCGACATTACCCTTTAGCAAACAGGGCCCAGGTCAATGCCCCGTTGAATTAAGATATTCACATTCAACTCCCGTGTAGGTTACAACAATAGAAATATAATTTGCTGTCTGCACTCCAACGGAGGGACTTCGGTTCGCAACAATAGGCACCTCTAAAAGGCACTGAAAATTGTGTATTGTTTTCTGAAAACAAGCAGGTAAACCGTAATGGGTTTATTAAAGCCTCTGCTTATAGCAATGCTTATCTTACATTTGGTCATCTATACATATAATCCAATCCCTCTAGTGTAGTCTTTGTGTGATGAATACGAGAGTTTGTACTAATTTTCATTCCATACGAATATCGTTGGCTTGGACATGAAGGCGGCTACGGGCTCACCACCTGTCACGTTGTCCCGAAAATATCTTCCGTGGAAAGTGGGTCGAAGAGACTTAATCGTCTAGACTAGACCTCTGTCTACCCCTGTATTGGGAATTGCGTGAAGATATTTATTTATTTATTTTATTTTAAATATCTTCTGTTAAATCCAATAATTTTAATAGCGTCTTTCCAGCCAATACATAGGTCAAATCAAATCAAATATTGTACTATCTCCATCGATCGTCATTTTTTTAATCTACCACCGTTTCATCTCGTTCCCAGGCCCCTTTTTAATAACCCCTTTTGTACAGTTGTGCAATTCATTTTTATATATATATATTTTCTTCACTCATTCAATCAATAGTAAATTGTTTAAACCTGTTTATTTTTGCAAAGCCTATTTGTTTGTTTAACTTTGCAAATTTACCGGGATTTTGTTGTAGAGTCTCGATGTTTATGTTGTCTATGTTGTGAGTGGCGAACAGTTTACAGAATGCTCAAGTCTAACGATTGATCTTCACTTAATTGTCGTACTAAACGTACTCTAACGGGCAATTAATGTAATGGGAGGACACACGAGATCACATCTTAACGATCGCAATGCGTCAAGCTTTTATATTGGTTAATGTTTAATTTACGGCCCGTAAAAGTCTACTGGAGTGAATTATAGTCACGGCATTCCGAATACTGGGGTAGATAGGGGTCTAGACAGTTAAGTTCCCGCGACACGCCTGCTGTTTTTTTTTGGGACAACGTGGTGAGTCTGTCGTCGTCTTATGTCCAAGTCAACAATTACACCATAATGTTTTCTTGTTTATAATTCTCCGAAGATATATTATATAACATTTAAGCGTATTTAAGGTTAAATGGTGCTTTATTTAATTTACTTGTATACACAGAATATAAAACCTAGATCACAGGAAAAATAAATAAATATCTTCACGCAATTCCCAATACAGGGGTAGACAGAGGTCTAGTCTAGACAATTAAGTCCCTTTGACCCACCTTCCACCGAAGATGTTTTCGGGACAACGTGACAGGTGGTGAGCCCGTCGCCGCCTTTATGTCCAAGCCAACGATATAATTCGTACATAAGTTTTAGAAAAACCCAATGGTACGAGCCTGCCACTTGGGGATCGAACACGGGTCTCATGACTCGAAATTCCGACCACCCACCCACTCGGCTATCGTGATTTTGAAAAATCTTAAATAATTAATTTTATTCAAAATGACCTCCGTGATTTTGAATACAGGCCTTCAATCTATGCGGCCAGTCGTCTATCGCAGCACGGACGAGGTCCACGTCAATATCGGCGGCTGCCTTAATCAAAGATGTCTTGAGTGACTCCAAATTGGGATGTGGCTTAGAGCACGCCTTTTCCTCCAAGCGTTGCCATATCTTGTAATCTAACGGATTCAAATCTGGACTGAAGGAGGGCCAGTCTTCGTGCCCGATGAAGTCGATTTCACGCGCCGCCAGCCAGTCTTGTGTGCTCTTCGCTCTATGAGCTGGCGCCGAATCTTGTTGGAATACCCAGTGCCTGTTATTGAACATGGTATGAGAGACAGGTTCTACAAGGTTCGTCAGGACTGTATTTTGATACACAACTGTATTCGTTTTTACACCTTTCTCCCAAAAAAGTACCTCTGTTAAGCCCCAATAAGAAACTCGCAACCATACCATAAGCGAGGATGGAAAATGACTTCGTTGAACACGCGGAATACGGTTGCTCGCTTCTTCACTACTGTGTGCGTACACCTTATCATTTTGTATGTTGTAGCATTCTTCCACAGTAAAAAATTTTTCATCCGAAAAAAGAATTTCCCGATATTTTTTCCCGCGTACCGCTTAAACAAAGCGCGGCATCTCTTCAGTCTCAGGTGCATTAGACGAGCATTCAAACAATGGCCTGTTTTTCTTCGATATGCCCGAAGCCCTAAGTCTTCATTTAACACCCTTTTCACCGTGGTTCTGCTTAACCCCATCTGAAGGGCCAACAGTTTCTGCTTACGTTTGGGATTTCTTTGAATTCGAGCTTTCACAGCTTTTATCACTTCTGTAGTCCTAACAGACCGAGGGCGGCCACTTCTTGACCTGTCATCTACACTAGAGTCTTCATTGTTTCGTTTGATGGTACGATAAACGAATCTTTTGGTTATATTCAAATTTTTCAGTATGTCATAAACTTGAATTGGCGCGTAACCGCAACGATGCAACGCAAAAACTGCAACACGGTCTTCTTTAAGCGTCCACTCTATATTTAAAAATGAGTGAAATTCTAAAAAGTATTTAGTTTTATTTTCATGAACAATTCGAAATTCTATAAACTTTTTTGTGGCCAGCATTCAAAAAGAAAAGTTTTTACTGTGTGACAACACTTATGACCTCACTGTGTATAAATATTATCCTTATTTCATATACTTAGAACGAAAATAAAATAAAATATCTTCACTCCATTCCCAATAGGTAGGGGTAGACAGAGTTATAGACAATTAAGTCGTGTCGATCCACATTCCACCGAAGATATTTTTGGGACGTGACAGGTGGATAGCCCGTCGCCGTAGACAGTTTTTGAAAAAACCCACTAGTACAAGCCTGCCTGCCTGCCTGATCTTCATCTACTTAGAATTCAATTAATTCAATCATTAAATAGAATTTCACAAACGCAATTTTGTGAAAAAATTCTTCTTCTAAGCATGTGACAAAGATATTAAAATATTTTAGGCAATTTCTAAAAGTGTTAAGTTAGATTTAATAATATGTTAGGTATTTAATTACCTAAATAACTTGTAATATATCAGATGTTTCGTTGACGCCTAATATGAAGATTAACGATAAGTCCCGAAATTAGTTTCTTGTTAGTTTACAATTTGAGTAATGTTACAGCTTGTAGATACTGAACAGATTAAATTACGCTTCAGGGGTCTTCTATGTTCTTTCAGGGGCGTTATACGGTTGCCGATTTGATCTTGTTTAATTTATTTATCAATAAAAAAATATATAACATTAATAAAAATCAGAAACGATGGCTGAATGGTTGAGTGAATCAAATTTGAATCAGGAGACCATTTTTATAGATTTTTTATCGATAAAATTACTGTGGATCGGTTAGTGGATAGATGCAACCGGGATCATACTATCGATAATTACAATGATGATCGATTTGAAGAATGGAAGAAATTGTCATTCAATTATAAAAAGATAAACAAACCATTAAAAAATGTCTACTGTATGCTGATGATGCAGTGCTCATTGCACCATCAGAGGCAGAACAGCTGCCATTAGTCACCTGTATGAAAGAAGTATGGAAAGATAAAGGTATCCGTTTGAATGCTTATAAAACTGTGGTTTTATTTCCATTTTATTTATTCTAGATATTTAGTAGTTAGCGTTCCTTAACAATATAGTATGGTCTACTATTAAATAATAATATAAAAAATTTTTTGGCGGTAAGTTATGTTAAATCAGTTGTTACTGCATCTTATACTTTAACTTAGCCTCTACACATATTTAAAAGATATTTGTCAGTTTGTTGAACAGAAAGTCTGATTCAATCATATATCGGTCAGCGAGGAAAGAAGTTTGGGGAACATCTTATTTGTCAATGCTGGGAATGTTTGCGCCCTGCGAACGTCTTGTCTCGTCGGCCAATCACACTTTAAATGAAAGCCACAATTCGCCTAGATCCAAAGTTGATAATCACTTTATTTTTTTTACATGCCTACCTTTTCATCATCAAAGATTTACCAATGTAAAAATGTTATGTTTCTCTACCAAAGTAAATTTTGATGCTATAAAATACATATTTTATTTTTACAAAAAATACATACATAACATAAATACACACATATTTGATACATACATATATAACAGCCTGTTAAAGTCCACTGCAGGATATAGGCCTCTCCCCATAGGGAGGATTTGCCATAACCGCCACGCTTGGCAGGGCAATTGTCGATCGCAGTAGCAGACCACACGCACCTCAGACGCTGCTGCCCCTCTTTGTCTAATTTTTTTTGGTCTGATATTTTAAGAGATGGTTTTGCCGCCATCCATCGGTTATATACCATTATTCAAGGCTGTGTCCCTTAGTCGCCTCTTAGGAAACCAACGGGAAGAAAGGGAGTGGAAATATTCTAAGCTATCCGACTCTGGAATAACTTACCTCCAGATATTCGTAGGGTGTCTTCATTACCTTCTTTTAAGAGAAAGGTCTCAGACCACTACCTTACTTCTAATAGGTAGAATCTCAAAATTTATATACTGATATTTTTATTGATAATTGTAATGCATTGTGTCATATGTGTAAATGTATTTTAAAATATATATAAGGTTAATGTAAGTATATGCATGTTTAAAGAAGTATGTGTGAATGTGTATGTATGTATAGGTGTATATATATGTGCATATGTCTGTATGTATATATGTATGTTTATTACAATTAAATATATATTTAACGATAGTTTTTGTGACAATTTGCTGCCATCTTCGTTTTTTTTTCGTTTAATTTATTTGTTTAAAGCACTGCCCTGATCTTTTTTTTCTCCTTATATACTCCTGGTTGACAGGTAGATAATGCCTTGAGGCATTAAGTCCGCCAATTGTACATTCAATTATGTGTGCAATAAAGTTTAAAAAAAAATAAAAAATAAATAAATAAATATTCTTACACGGTTGACACGATACAATAGAATGCGATTTAGTGATTTTAAATACACTTACAAACCAATAAAATTTAAGATACATTTTTACAAACAACGCAAGACGAGACGAACTAGACGTGTCTGCCACTTATCCAGCAATACGTCGTGTTGGACAAGAGGATGAAGTTGTGGGAAAAAGCTTTATCTTTGCGCGGAATAATCTTTGAGTAAACAAATCAAACTATAGATAACAGTAACATTCGTTAATGATCTCATACATTACCACGCCAAATCACCACCAAGTGCATCAAACAATCGTAGTCAATACGAGCGATACTTGGATCGACGCAGTTACGATTCATCGCGATACAGAATATCGATACAAAACACCTGGATGGAACATTCCTTCCCTTCCGTGCAATTAATACTCTGTGTACACGGGGCCGGTGGATCGGGATCCCTTTAATCGCCAACGTTAATGTGTTGCTCTAATGGGCAATAAAATAAGATTCAGTACTCGCTTACAAGGCATTTAAGGTGAATTACAAACAAAGGGACTTGTACAATATATGGCAATACCGTACAGATACAATATTTAAAAGATATTTGTCAGTTTGTTGAACAGAAAGTCTGATTCAATCATATATCGGTCAGCGAGGAAAGAAGTTTGGGGAACATCTTATTTGTCAATGCTGGGAATGTTTGCGCCCTGCGAACGTCTTGTCTCGTCGGCCAATCACACTTTAAATAAGCCACAATTCGCCTAGATCCAAAGTTGATAATCACTTTATTTTTTTACATGCCTACCTTTTCATCATCAAAGATTTACCAATGTAAAAATGTTATGTTTCTCTACCAAAGTAAATTTTGATGCTATAAAATACATATTTTATTTTTACAAAAAATACATACATAACATAAATACACACATATTTGATACATACATATATAACAGCCTGTTAAAGTCCACTGCAGGATATAGGCCTCTCCCCATAGGGAGGATTTGCCATAACCGCCACGCTTGGCAGGGCAATTGTCGATCGCAGTAGCAGACCACACGCACCTCAGACGCTGCTGCCCCTCTTTGTCTAATTTTTTTGGTCTGATATTTTAAGAGATGGTTTTGCCGCCATCCATCGGTTATATACCATTATTCAAGGCTGTGTCCCTTAGTCGCCTCTTAGGAAACCAACGGGAAGAAAGGGAGTGGAAATATTCTAAGCTATCCGACTCTGGAATAACTTACCTCCAGATATTCGTAGGGTGTCTTCATTACCTTCTTTTAAGAGAAAGGTCTCAGACCACTACCTTACTTCTAATAGGTAGAATCTCAAAATTTATATACTGATATTTTTATTGATAATTGTAATGCATTGTGTCATATGTGTAAATGTATTTTAAAATATATATAAGGTTAATGTAAGTATATGCATGTTTAAAGAAGTATGTGTGAATGTGTATGTATGTATAGGTGTATATATATGTGCATATGTCTGTATGTATATATGTATGTTTATTACAATTAAATATATATTTAACGATAGTTTTTGTGACAATTTGCTGCCATCTTCGTTTTTTTTTCGTTTAATTTATTTGTTTAAAGCACTGCCCTGATCTTTTTTTTCTCCTTATATACTCCTGGTTGACAGGTAGATAATGCCTTGAGGCATTAAGTCCGCCAATTGTACATTCAATTATGTGTGCAATAAAGTTTAAAAAAAAATAAAAAATAAATAAATAAATATTCTTACACGGTTGACACGATACAATAGAATGCGATTTAGTGATTTTAAATACACTTACAAACCAATAAAATTTAAGATACATTTTTACAAACAACGCAAGACGAGACGAACTAGACGTGTCTGCCACTTATCCAGCAATACGTCGTGTTGGACAAGAGGATGAAGTTGTGGGAAAAAGCTTTATCTTTGCGCGGAATAATCTTTGAGTAAACAAATCAAACTATAGATAACAGTAACATTCGTTAATGATCTCATACATTACCACGCCAAATCACCACCAAGTGCATCAAACAATCGTAGTCAATACGAGCGATACTTGGATCGACGCAGTTACGATTCATCGCGATACAGAATATCGATACAAAACACCTGGATGGAACATTCCTTCCCTTCCGTGCAATTAATACTCTGTGTACACGGGGCCGGTGGATCGGGATCCCTTTAATCGCCAACGTTAATGTGTTGCTCTAATGGGCAATAAAATAAGATTCAGTACTCGCTTACAAGGCATTTAAGGTGAATTACAAACAAAGGGACTTGTACAATATATGGCAATACCGTACAGATACAATATTTAAAGAGCTTGTTAGGGAAATACAGTTAAAAACACCCATTATGTAAGCGTCGCTGTTTATTTTGTGTGTATATTGTGCACTTTTGTGTACATCGCTCGCGTTGATATATTTAAAAATTTGCATAGTAATAATTGTCAGCATTCGAAAGTGAATTAAACAATAATACGATTATTCACAAACAAATAGAAACAGCAAATTTTATACTTAATTTAATCTAACTATTCTTTCTGGCCGCCGATATTTACTTTTTGGAACTTCGTTTCGCCTTAATTTTATATCCATATACATAAATAAACATTGAATGTCAAAGCAATCTTCCCAATATCGTAAGTTTTTCTAACAAATAAAATGGCAGCACTTTGGTTACTTTATTAAAAATTTAGTAATCTCTAATTTAAAAAAAGTCACGGTAGCCGAGTGGTTGGGTAGTCGGAATTTCGAGTCAAGAGACCTGAGTTCGGTCCCCAGGTAAAGACGGCGGCGGGCTCATCACCTGTCATGTTGTCCCGAAAATATCTTCGGTGGAATGTGGGTCGAAGGGACATTAAGTCTAGACTAGAATGACTACCCCTGTATTGGGAATTGCATGAAGATATTTACCTAGTCAGGTCATAAGTTCTGTTACATGTTTAATATAAAATAATGGAAACAAGTTTATTCATTATGTAACCATTTATATACCAAAATTAACTTAACAAAACATAGATTCTTATGACACTAAAGTTTATTCAAAATGACCTCCGTGATTTTGAATACAGGCCTTCAATATGCGCGGCCAGAATCTATCGCAGCACGAACGAGGTCCATGTCAATATCGGCGGCTGCCTTAATCAAGGATGTCTTTAGTGACTCCAAATTGGCATGAGGCTTTGAGGGTTTTTTCTTTTCCTCCAAGTGTTGCCATATCTTGTAACCTAACAGATTCAAATCTGGACTGGAGGAGGGCCAGTCATCGTGCCGGAAGAAGTCGATTTCACGCGCCGCCAGCCAGTCTTGTGGGCTCTTCGCTCTATGAGCTGGCGCCGAATCTTGTTGGAATACCCAGTGCCTGTTATTGAACATGGTATGAATAACAGGTTTAAACGAATCTTTTGGTTATATTAAATTTTTTCAGTATGTCAAATATTTTAATTGGCGCGTAACCGCAACGATGCAACACAATAACTGCATCACTGCATCAACTGCATCACGGTCTTCTTTAAGCGTCCAGTCCATATTTAAAAATGAGTAAAATTCTAAAAAGTATAGTTTTATTTTCATGAACAATTCGAAATTCGAATTCTATAAACTTTTTTGTGGCCAGCATTCTAAAAGAAAAGTTTTTACTGTGTGACAATACTTATGACCTGACAAAGTATTTATTATTTAGTATCTTATTAAAAATATATAGGCGATATACGTAACAAACAAACAAACTTACTTTCACAACAAACTTATTTTCATATTGCATAAATGTGAAAGTACACAAATATTTTATTACACTAGTACACAGATATATACAAAAATTTATAGTGAGCTATGCCATCTCTCTATCATCTATACTTGATCAAATCTTCATTCTTCTCTTTCAATAATGAAAAATAGAATGCATATAATTTTGTAGGTTTGTATTTCAAATACAAATACAAACCGACAAAATTAAAGATACGTTTTCACTAGCGAAGCGACGTTTTATTGGACAAGTGGTCTCCCGTCATTCCTAGACGGGAGACCACTTGTCCATAAAAACGTCGCGTGGGTCAGGAGGTTGAAGCTGTGGGAGAAAGCTAGTCTTTAAGTAAAAAATCAAGCATTAAAAATCAATTTGTACATTGGTTGTCGATGTCATACATTACCACATCAAATTACAACCGCGTGCGTCGTTGATAGAGTACGTACCTGTAATTAAAAAAAAATTATTTAATTTTCATTTTATGAGTTATTCAAGAAGTCACCATAGCCATATTCGAGTCTAGCGATCCGAGTCCGAGCCCGTGGTGGTAGGCTCTAGTTATTTTTTTCAAAAAACTTATGAAAAATTTGCATCGATTGCTTCGACTAAGAGACGCGTAAGGCTCACCACCTGTCACGTTGTCCGAAAAAATGTCTTCGGTGAAAGGTGGGTCGAAGGGATTTATTTGTCTAGGCTTCTGACTACCTCAGTAGTTTCTTTTTATGAAAGGTTGAATAACGAGCTGTGTGGTATCAGCGTAAAATTAACACCACCCTCTCACTCTCTTTGCGTGGGCCCCGTAAGAAACGACTAAGGGAGAAAAGCCTTTGTACTGCAAATGGTTAATGGTTACTGGTTACCAAAATTCAGCAGACCGGTGACGGTCTGCGAATGACATTCACATGCCAAGTGCCATTATTATATACCTTCTCTTACAAGAGCAACCTGCGTCCTGCAGTTGACTTTTATAAGCCGTTGACGATTAAATATGCTAACAGATCACCAGATGTTAAGTGACTACTCCAGCTGCATAACACCTGCAAACATTTTACTATACCAAACGGTGACTGGGAGTTTAATGCACAAAGGGTTTGCTACTGCGATCACTTATCCACTCGCAAAGCATGGCGATTATATACAAAAATTTTATTTAACAAAAAGTTCATAGCATTGTGTGTTCAATATAGTGCAACAAACACATAATTTCAGAAACATGTAAAAGCTTAAAACAGAATTTTATTAGATAGATACAGTTCAATATATTGTAAAAGATGTATGGATTTACCTCTTTTAGGAAAATTGTATATATAATAAAATTGTAAAAATACAGTTACAAAAAAGAAACAGGAGAGACCTCATTTGGTGCCGGTTCTACTAAGAGAAGGTCTTGTTTTGGTTCGCACAAACATATAGGTAGAGCTTAAAATTTAGTGAAGCGGTAAGATCATAATAAGTTAAACCTAATGTTACTTACAGAAATAGTACACAGATATATACAAAAATTTATAGTGAGCTATGCCATCTCTCTATCATCTATACTTGATCAAATCTTCATTCTTCTCTTTCAATAATGAAAAATAGAATGCATATAATTTTGTAGGTTTGTATTTCAAATACAAATACAAACCGACAAACTTACTTTCACAACAAACTTATTTTCATATTGCATAAATGTGAAAGTACACAAATATTTTATTACACTAGTACACAGATATATACAAAAATTTTATTTAACAAAAAAGTTCATAGCATTGTGTGTTCAATATAGTGCAACAAACACATAATTTCAGAAACATGTAAAAGAAAGCTTAAAACAGAATTTTATTAGATAGATACAGTTAAATATATTGTAAAAGATGTATGGATTTACCTCTTTTTAGGAAAATTGTATATATAATAAAATTGTAAAAATACAGTTACAAAAAAAGAAACAGGAGAGACCTCATTTTGTTGCCGGTTCTACTAAGAGATGGTCTTGTTTTGGTTCGCACAAACATATAGGTAGAGCTTAAAATAGGCCTAAATTGAATAATAAAATGTTGACTAACTTGACAGTGGATACACATATAAAAACGTATCTTGACCTTGTGGTTTTAAGCCTTCACATTCGAAGCCTTACAAAATCCTTAAGAAACACAATCTTAAAGTGGTTAAGCAGTTGTAAAGTTGCAAGGCAATTACCATGTATCATAATTTCAATAAACCTTATTACTTAAGTATTTTATTAATATGAATATCTTCACGCAATTCCCAATACAGGGGTCTAGTCTAGACAGTTCAGTCCCTTCGACCCACCTTCCACCGAAGATATTTTCGGGATATTTATTTTTAATTTTATAATTCATTTTGTTAATAAGATAGTATGTACTTGTATATGTTTGTTTATACAAAAATTTATAGTGAGCTATGCCATCTCTCTATCATCTATACTTGATCAAATCTTCATTCTTCTCTTTCAATAATGAAAAATAGAATGCATATAATTTTGTAGGTTTGTATTTCAAATACAAATACAAACCGACAAAATTAAAGATACGTTTTCACTAGCGAAGCGACGTTTTATTGGACAAGTGGTCTCCCGTCATTCCTAGACGGGAGACCACTTGTCCATAAAAACGTCGCGTGGGTCAGGAGGTTGAAGCTGTGGGAGAAAGCTAGTCTTTAAGTAAAAAATCAAGCATTAAAAATCAATTTGTACATTGGTTGTCGATGTCATACATTACCACATCAAATTACAACCGCGTGCGTCGTTGATAGAGTACGTACCTGTAATTAAAAAAAAATTATTTAATTTTCATTTTATGAGTTATTCAAGAAGTCACCATAGCCATATTCGAGTCTAGCGATCCGAGTCCGAGCCCGTGGTGGTAGGCTCTAGTTATTTTTTTCAAAAAACTTATGAAAAATTTGCATCGATTGCTTCGACTAAGAGACGCGTAAGGCTCACCACCTGTCACGTTGTCCGAAAAAATGTCTTCGGTGAAAGGTGGGTCGAAGGGATTTATTTGTCTAGGCTTCTGACTACCTCAGTAGTTTCTTTTTATGAAAGGTTGAATAACGAGCTGTGTGGTATCAGCGTAAAATTAACACCACCCTCTCACTCTCTTTGCGTGGGCCCCGTAAGAAACGACTAAGGGAAAAGCCTTTGTACTGCAAATGGTTAATGGTTACTGGTTACCAAAATTCAGCAGACCGGTGACGGTCTGCGAATGACATTTCACATGCCAAGTGCCATTATTATATACCTTCTCTTACAAGAGCAACCTGCGTCCTGCAGTTGACTTTTATAAGCCGTTGACGATTAAATATGCTAACAGATCACCAGATGTTAAGTGACTACTCCAGCTGCATAACACCTGCAAAACATTTTACTATACCAAACGGTGACTGGGAGTTTAATGCACGAAGGGTTTGCTACTGCGATCACTTATCCACTCGCAAAGCATGGCGATTATAGCAAAAACGTTTTATTGGAAAGCTCTATATTTGAAGTGGATTTTCAAAGGAAGTTACAGAGTAAGACGAAGTATAACTTAACGTAGTAACGTCTGTTCCAGTCACGGACACTTGGTTTCTTACTTGAAGATAGAATTAATTGACCATATCACGACCATAAAATTTAGTGAAGCGGTAAGATCATAATAAGTTAAACCTAATGTTACTTACAGAAATAGTACACAGAATACAGTAATCAGAAGTCTATACAATGAAGTAATTTCGACTTACACTTATTTTCAGAACGTAAAACTGTCGCTGTCTTTATGTCGAAATATAAATAGTACATAATTTTTTTAAAAACTCATTGGTCTGAGCCTTTCTCCTGGGTTTCGAACGCGTACTCTACAGTCAAATTCCGATCACCCAACTAAGCTATATAGACTTGAAGGTATAATTTCAGCACACAATTTGTAATACTCTAAAATCTCTTACCAGTACGTACGGAAGTGAGGGCATATTTCTAACGCAAGACGTTTATCAAGTGAATTAAACTTTAACGTAAGGGAATAAATGTTGATTTACCTCAACTACTATCGGCGCATACGTCATCTTCGCGTATCACATACGCGCTAAGGATGTGTCCTTAAGCGCCACTCAGGATGCTGTGTGCTCGTGTTGCTCTCAGCTTCCGATTGTTGTTGTATTTAAATCGTTACGTATCTCTGCGGATGTATGTCTTACGGTTCTTTGCTTTTTAAATAATTGTTTTAAATAGTACTGGTTGTTTTCTCAATTTCATATTTTAACCAATTAACAAATCGTTGTATGCGTGTGTGTGTGTGTGTGTGTGTGTGTGTGTGTGTGTGTGTGTGTGTGTGTGTGTGTGTGTATAAGGTCAGCATGGCATGCAATGCCAGTAAGGATTTTGTTTTTTTTTTTTCATTTTCTATTTTTATTATTCAATTAAGTTTATAAATTATAACACACTTTATTAATTTGATTAGTTACAGTAAAAAAGCAACAAATAAAGTTTAATTTCGTTTCTAATTCTTTTCTTTTCTTATAAGACTATGGAGCCAAATAGCCTAGAACAGAGAAATAAGTGACATGAAATGAAGGATCATCATCCTTCATCTCATGTCACTTATTCTCTGTTCTGAATGAAGGAAGATACGGCCTATACCTATAGGTATGGGCCGTATCTTCCTTCATCTCGCATATTTAATAATATTGCGCTATTACTTTGATGGACACTAAGATGTCGTTAGGCTCACTACCTGACACGTTGTCCCAAATAACCTTCCGTGAAACGTGGACCAAAAGGACTTCATAGTCTAGACCTCTGGCTACCCCACTATGGAAAATTACGTTAAAAAAATTATTTAATTTTCATTTTATGAGTTATTCAAGAAGTCACCATAGCCATATTCGAGTCTAGCGATCCGAGTCCGAGCCCGTGGTGGTAGGCTCTAGTTATTTTTTTCAAAAAACTTATGAAAAATTTGCATCGATTGCTTCGACTAAGAGACGCGTAAGGCTCACCACCTGTCACGTTGTCCGAAAAAATGTCTTCGGTGAAAGGTGGGTCGAAGGGATTTATTTGTCTAGGCTTCTGACTACCTCAGTAGTTTCTTTTTATGAAAGGTTGAATAACGAGCTGTGTGGTATCAGCGTAAAATTAACACCACCCTCTCACTCTCTTTGCGTGGGCCCCGTAAGAAACGACTAAGGGAAAAGCCTTTGTACTGCAAATGGTTAATGGTTACTGGTTACCAAAATTCAGCAGACCGGTGACGGTCTGCGAATGACATTTCACATGCCAAGTGCCATTATTATATACCTTCTCTTACAAGAGCAACCTGCGTCCTGCAGTTGACTTTTATAAGCCGTTGACGATTAAATATGCTAACAGATCACCAGATGTTAAGTGACTACTCCAGCTGCATAACACCTGCAAAACATTTTACTATACCAAACGGTGACTGGGAGTTTAATGCACGAAGGGTTTGCTACTGCGATCACTTATCCACTCGCAAAGCATGGCGATTATAGCAAAAACGTTTTATTGGAAAGCTCTATATTTGAAGTGGATTTTCAAAGGAAGTTACAGAGTAAGACGAAGTATAACTTAACGTAGTAACGTCTGTTCCAGTCACGGACACTTGGTTTCTTACTTGAAGATAGAATTAATTGACCATATCACGACCATAAAATTTAGTGAAGCGGTAAGATCATAATAAGTTAAACCTAATGTTACTTACAGAAATAGTACACAGAATACAGTAATCAGAAGTCTATACAATGAAGTAATTTCGACTTACACTTATTTTCAGAACGTAAAACTGTCGCTGTCTTTATGTCGAAATATAAATAGTACATAATTTTTTTAAAAACTCATTGGTCTGAGCCTTTCTCCTGGGTTTCGAACGCGTACTCTACAGTCAAATTCCGATCACCCAACTAAGCTATATAGACTTGAAGGTATAATTTCAGCACACAATTTGTAATACTCTAAAATCTCTTACCAGTACGTACGGAAGTGAGGGCATATTTCTAACGCAAGACGTTTATCAAGTGAATTAAACTTTAACGTAAGGGAATAAATGTTGATTTACCTCAACTACTATCGGCGCATACGTCATCTTCGCGTATCACATACGCGCTAAGGATGTGTCCTTAAGCGCCACTCAGGATGCTGTGTGCTCGTGTTGCTCTCAGCTTCCGATTGTTGTTGTATTTAAATCGTTACGTATCTCTGCGGATGTATGTCTTACGGTTCTTTGCTTTTTAAATAATTGTTTTAAATAGTACTGGTTGTTTTCTCAATTTCATATTTTAACCAATTAACAAATCGTTGTATGCGTGTGTGTGTGTGTGTGTGTGTATAAGGTCAGCATGGCATGCAATGCCAGTAAGAGTTTTGTTTTTTTTTTTTTCATTTTTCTATTTTTATTATTCAATTAAGTTTATAAATTATAACACACTTTATTAATTTGATTAGTTACAGTAAAAAAAGCAACAAATAAAGTTTAATTTCGTTTCTAATTCTTTTCTTTTCTTATAAGACTATGGAGCCAAATAGCCTAGAACAGAGAAATAAGTGACATGAAATGAAGGATCATCATCCTTCATCTCATGTCACTTATTTCTCTGTTCTCTGAGATGAAGGAAGATACGGCCTATACCTATAGGTATGGGCCGTATCTTCCTTCATCTCGCATATTTAAGCATATTGCGCTATTACTTTGATGGACACTAAGATGTCGTTAGGCTCACTACCTGACACGTTGTCCCAAATAACCTTCCGTGAAACGTGGACCAAAAGGACTTCATAGTCTAGACCTCTGGCTACCCCACTATGGAAAATTACGTTAAAAAAATTTTTATACATTTCTATGGATAGCTAGTTTAAAGAAATAAGATACAATCAATACACAGACACTACTATTATTTACACACAAAACTTACTATACGTGCGACAATGCGTTCGCAAATGCCTTTGAGCAACACAAAACCATCATTACTCAGAAGTACTGTATGCAGCTGACAAGTATGGTATATGAATGCCGAAACATGAGTAATAAATAAGTTATTGACTACCCCCTCGAAAGGAAGTCGCGGTCATATTTGGCCACACAGTCCCGCTGTCAACTGTCGATGACTTTCAACACTCGACTACTAATGATATCTGTTGATCACCGCCGGTACTTTGTATTGTGTTGATTTTTTTTTATTTTTATTATTTCACGATATTTTATTTTGTTTTCGTCTATCTGGGTTTATAAATAAAAGCACACTTATATATAGCTATTATTGGTAAGAGTTCATTCATATTGTAACCAGTATTTTAAAGTTACTCACTAATTAAAAGTTGAGTTGAAAGGAGTGTTGAGTAGTGCTACCGAACGTAACTTTTACGCTATACAAGGACGAAGGAACAGATATAATCATTATAAATAAAATTATATAGAGATCTCCATCTGTGCGCGCATCACGGAACACTACTAGATAGATTTCAATTAAGCCTGGGCTCTAATCTTAAGACTAGAAGAGAAAGTATATGCTACCTCTGCTTCAGTTTTATTTATTAGGACCAGCCACACATTGTTTATACCATGAAATACGATAGAAAACGTCGCCTCAAATTGTTTATGACATTAACCTTTATCGATTATTATTACAGGTATAATCTCTTAAATAATTATATGTATCTAGATTAAAAAGTTAATTTTTTTAACAATCACCCTAGCTGGATTCGATCCTGCGAAACCTAGGTTTGACGGCAGGGTAGCACTACCAATTAGGCCATCGGTCAGTCCAATTCTATGATAACTTGATATTGGACAGCACAACCGAAATATTTTGTACCTATTTACACATAAGTCTTATTCTCTAGTTCTTTATTTAAAAGATTTCAAGACGGTTTTGTAAAATTCATATACTTTGCATAAATAAGGTAAAAAATGGATCCAAAAAGTATGCAAACGTTTCAGATTTCGGATCGGCCTTTAAAAAAGTCTCTCCTTTTCTTTCCTTATTAGTTAAGGCAAGGCAGTTAAGACGACTTAATTATGTCTATATCTCGGCCAAGTTCAACAAGCGAAGGCAGTAAACAAATAATTACTGAACTCTCGACAACATATGAGGCAATCAGTGACAGAGAGAAACAATCGAGGCATCCTTTAACGCGTTTTCTCAATGCATTTTTTTTTTTCAATAGGTTTCATAAAATTTTCTAATTATCTAGAAAAATATATTTCTAGGCGTGAAACTTCCAGTCACTGTTGAACAAAATGTTTACGCTACTTGTCTACGGAGGCCGTCAAAATCTATAAAAAGTATTGGGAATGGCGAGAAGATATTTATTTATTGTGATTAAAAAACGATTAGATAAAGAGATTACAGTGCAGTTATCTGTACAGTTTTCCAAGGATGCGCTTAATTTTAATCTTGTAGTATATTAATAAAATATGTATAGTTTATAATCCTGTATCATTCAAGTCATATAAACTAAAAGATAGTTTTAATCTAGATTACATAGCGAAGGTAAATAACATATTTGAATAAGAATTGATCATCCAATATTCAAATACTTATCACATTAACTGAGAGATGTCTGCTGTCACGGATGTTTGTTTTAGACTTTATAATAGGAATATTCCCTCGTACACTATTTTGGAGAACTTTAATTATTTAGGGAGCGTAAGCCACGATAGCTCGAAGAAGAAAGGGAGATTTTCTCTCGGTTTTCGCAACTTTTTCAATATTTTATCATTTCCATAAATGGTCCATATTGGTCTCAGCGTGATGTTACCTAAGTTTCTTCGTGGTAATTGCTGTTTGCAAAAGAATTGCTGCATTCCTACTATTTATGATTTATTATATAGGAGAACGTACGGCTAATTTTGCTCAGAGTATTATACCATCGGGCTGGCAAAGAATAAATTGCCATTTTTTCGTTTATAGTTTCTGGCATATGCTGATTATTAGCTTCTGCCTGTATGAAAAACCTTGATAAGTGTTTAAATACTTTTATAATTACACCTTCATAAATTCTTCTTCTTCTTCTTTACAGCCTGTCAAGAGTCCATTGCTGAATATAGGCAACCCCAACGATCCCCAGCAGGACATAAGACGGTCCCCTGCATACATCGACTACCCGCAACATTCAGCAAGTCATCCCTCCATCTCGAGGGGTTTCGTCCTTCAAATGTTATGGTACCTTAATTAATTACTAATCAGAGGCATCTGCTATGCCTCTGGTATTGCGGGTGTTCATGGGCGGCGGTAATCACGTACCATCATGTGAGCCACCTGCTTGTTTGCCTCCTTCTTCCATAAAAAAAAAAAAAAACAAACCAGACACAAGCATTGCAGCTTAGTTGAAACAGGAATACTAGTGAATTTATTGGGCACTGCTCGTATAATAAGCCTGAAGTAAATATATGTTGCGCCTCTACGTTCCATTCGGTGAGTGAGATAACCGGAATCCTATACCCCTCTTCTTCTTCTTTCCCTTCTCCTTTAAAAAAGGCAACGCTCCCACAGGCTCTTTATTGTTGAAACTATACATGGTCATGGGTTATCACTTACCATCAGGGTAACGAATTGCTGGTACGCCATCTCCTCCCATAGAGCAAAACAAATACCCAGCATCCATTGAATACAAACTCACAACTCATTATTGTACACCTACTTGTACCGTATAAGTCACGATAGCCGAGAGGTTGGGTGGTCGGAATTTCGAGTCAAGAGACCCGAGTTCGATTCACAGGTGGCAGGCTCGTACCAATGGGTTTTTCAAAAACTTATGTACGAATTATATCATTGGCTTGGACATAAAGACGGTGACGGGCTCACCACCTGTAACGTCCCAAAAATATCTTCGGTGGAAGGTGGGTCAAAGGGACTTAATTGTCTAGAATAGACCTCTGTCTACCCCTGTATTGGTAATTGCGTGAAGATATTTATTTTTTACTTGTACCGAGCTTGTAACACAAGTACTTTAAAGCCCTAAGGCGTTCGTTACTGTAATTAGTCGTCGTGTACCAAATCTTTCGAGAATTACTCACCCATATTTCATCTCAACAACATGCAACTACATTGCCGAACTTAACGTTTCCTTAACGTACGTAAGATTCGTAATATAAATGTTGCGCAATTTCTATTTCTTTTTATAGCTTAACTCAATTTAAACGAAGCGCAATGATCTTGACAATGAAGTCTTTTCGATACATTATTCGCCGTAGCTTATTTTGGACAACGTGACAAGTGGTGAAGCCGTCATCGATAATTAATAATAATATAAAACCGTGGACACATATCACATACATTACAGACAACGATATAATTCGTACAGAAGTTTAAAATAAAACGATTTTCGGATTTTATCGCGTTTATAATTAGTTTTTACAAACTATTGTTTTTTCCCGACGTTTAGTCCCCCCCCGTGACCACGGTTGCTGTAAAGCATCCGAAAAAACTAATTAAAAACGCGATAAAATCCGAAAATCGTTTTATTTTAAATGTGTAGTATTCGTGTAAATACAAGAAATCATTATCGTACATAAGTTTTTGAAAAGACCCATTGATTCGAGCCTGCTACCTGGGGATCGAACTCGGGTCTCTTGACTCGAAATTCAGGTCACCTAACCACTCGGCTATCGTGTCTTGAGAGTTAATTCCTAATATTATTACAAATATGTTATGTTCGGTTATTTAAATGTTTGTCACTTAAACACGCCAAAGCGACTGATCAGATTTGAAATTTTGCACAAAGGTAGTTTTTATTATACCCAGACACGTCCCAGATTCCTTCGGGAGTGTGGAAAATATGTCGATGCTTCATGAATTTAGGTTAGGAATCTGGACAGAGATACTGATTACTTTCTACTTCGATATTAAAGGAATCTGCAAGAATTTTTAAATAAACATCAAAAGTCGCTGACTCAAACTAGTAAATATAAAAACTATTTGCAATACTGTGAGTCACTCATACATTAAAAACAAACTTATGCGCTCCACAGGAAGCTCGACGTATAAGGGCGTAGGCCAGTGGCCGACTGCATTGAATGAATGAATTCCAAATGCCTGTTTAGTAAGGATTCATGACTTTGTTTTGTATAATCTGACTTTGATCTATCATAGATTCGCAGACACTTAGCACCATAGACGGTGCCGGCCATCATTCGTCTTCTTTCCTTTTTCTACATGGGGAATACCAGAACTTACGATTTCGAACTCAGGAGCAAGCCTACTTGGAGCGGTAGTCTCGGCCCGGCCTTTCCCGAAAAGTAAGGTAAGTGAGGTTCTTGGTTCAGCGTGGGTGTCCAAGCCACGGTTACTAAGCCCCTCAGCCACGAGATAACGGCAACCCATCTGGGGAGCCGTCATCGTCATCGGCTCCCCGGACAGGTATGGCGGTATGGAGGGTATGGTCGGCCCGAAGCGGCCGCTCTAAGAGGGCTTGGGCAGCCCACTACGGATGATTGTGAAGGAGTGTTCTTTGCGTCGTTGCCTACGTACCGCTCTCCTTGCCCTCCACAGCCTAGGTGGAGTCGCGCTGGGAGCGGAGTTATGGCATTGCGTTTCGCTATGTTCCCTGACCACCACGACTCTGGCGGGTGCCGCACCGCCGGTGCGTCTGAGGAAGAGGAATCTCGGTGTAGCGAGACGCCACTCTCCCTCCGCGGCCGAAATGAGGTCTGCGGTGGAGGCAAAGTCCAGATCCGCCGCGGGTGGCAGGTAACGGGTGACGGGTGGGCTGGTGCTCGGTCAAGCACCTGCCTTTCTGAGCCCCATGGTCTCCAGGTGGCGGACATACGAGTGGGATCGCGAATGTGTGCGAAAGCCTTCTTGTGGCCCCGCCAACATGCGGCGAAGACGGAACACCGTGTTAAACTTGTTGTTTACGTTATACATTTATAGGCCGGTATGCGTTAGGTATTTCCCCACGAATAATAAAAGGCTTCATATTATTCGAGGAAACGACTCGAACACACTCGACAGTTATGTCTGCCATATTGCCATTTGCCATTCTTGACATGGCAATACCAACATTGGCAACTTAAGAGATGATTTGACTTTTCATCTAAGATCGACAACCAAAAATCTTTAACTTAGTGGTTGAAATTAATTAAATCAGTTAGACAAACATTAAAGCAATAAAACTTTTCATTGAAGGATACTTCAGGAAGTTAAACCAAAGCACGTGCCTGATAGATGTCACCTAACTTCAGTTTGTCTGGCTGATTCGATTTTACATTGATTCGATTTTACATTGATTCGATTTTACATTGGCCGGCTGCCAAGTCCCGGTTGAGATTTAACGTTTAATATATTATAAGAGGCCATTTTGTTTTATGAACGCGCGATAAAATTTATATTAAATTTCTTGAGATTCGAGTGAAATTTATACACTGCGGTATCTTTATAGAAACGACTGACAGATAAAGGAGTAACCAACTCGAAAAATATCCGATAGATTTCAATGTTAGCTATTACTATTATTATTATATCTTCTCGTATAGTCCTTAAAGGGGTAAATAGAGAAAACAAATCACTAAGTGTTACAATCCTTAAATACCTCTTTCGCTTCATTAATCATTAATATATCATTTAAGAATTATATTCAGCAATCGATCTGAGCTGAGTGTGTTTTTCTATTCCTATGGTCAGAAGGACTTCAGCTTTATAAATTAAAGCTTCATATTAAACTCGCGGAATAGGTTTTTTTATCAATTTTGAGTAAAGGTTACTAATTTTACTAAAGATACTTATAAGTCCAGTAATTGGAGACCTTAATCAAATGTGACACAGAATGAAATGAATGAAGAATGAAGAATCTTTAGAAGCGGATGGTGCCTGTATTGAGAAATATTAATGAAAAATCTATGAGCCCAATACTGTGACAGTGAAGCTATTACTTTTAACATTTAGTGTACATCATTGTAATCAACTTATGACAAATTTATCGTTTGTCAGGAACGTGACATGACATGACACAGCGTCACTATGCGTCAAACAGATAGCTCGAACAATGAACCGACAAACTCTGGATATCTAGGCAATTAAATTGTTATTTATGTGAAGATCTTAGTTATTAATAACATTTTAGATATTATTAATAATTTTATTAATTTTGATTAATAATTTCTGACGAAAGTTTTAATAATTTATATTTATTTAATATTTTTTTATTTAATAATATGTTGCATTTACACGAATACTACATATTTCAATGAAACGGAATTTATTACGGAATTTTATTATTTAACAGCGACGGGCTCACCACCTGTCACGTTGTCCCGAAAATATCTTCGGTGGAAGGTGGGTCAAAGGGAGTTAATTGTCTAGACTAGACCTCAGTCTACCCTTGTATTGGGAATTGCGTGAAGATATTTCTTTTATATTTATTTATTTATATTATTAAAGTTATATTTTACTTTTTTAACACTCCCAAGCATCCCATAAGGATCTCAAGTGGCTCTCAATGTGTTTTCTCAGAAACACTCTATAATTATGTCTACTTCAAAAAATCCTTTACAAGAGCTTCTCGCCTATCAACATACTATACATAACAACTCGTATACTAACATGTTTTATTCTAATTATATTTATATAATTAATTACTTATTTATAATTACGAATTAAAAATAACAATTATATAATGATGAATATCCGCAAAGTAACGCTCGAGTCTGCTGATTGTATAACATGCATTTCTGCAAACGGAATTGTTTGTTCGACATTGCCATTTGCGCCTTTACCTGACAATCTCGGGAGGCTATACCCGCCGGTTTACAACAAGGTTAATTGTCCGGACGCCGTTAACGCGGCGGCTCGTGCGGAGTGTAACGTTTTTACGATTGTAGAGTGGCTACCTTCTCGATGTTAATACCCGAGTGTTGGGACCGTATCGAATTATATGCCTTAAAAATATTGTAATGGACCTCTGTAGCACTCGGCTCGCTCTACCAGCTACATGATATAATGGTATAATGTTATTCTTTAATTTTAGATATTTACTATTTCAAACACATGATTTTGAGTCAAGATAGCTGTCACAATGCTTGTTATAAAGATATAGAAAAATGTAAATAAATTTTCACGCTATTCCAAATAGACGGTGGTCCAGACAATAAACACCGAGAATATTTTTACAGTGGTTGTGTGATCGGAATTCGAATCGGTAGGCTCGAGTTTGATCCAAAGGAGAAAGGCTCCGAGAAGTATTTTTTTTAAATGTACGTACGTATTTTAGTATGAACGCTAAATGGAATCTCATAGCCCGTCACGTTGTTTCAAAGTAAGCTTCAGTGAAATGTGGATCGAAACCTACCTTTACCCTTACCTTTCCCTTACCTTTCTAAACCTCTGATATCCTATTAATTGGTATACAAGAGCTTAGCTTGTTGCTATTGCTTTTGTTCAAAAACAAGCTTTTTAATATGAGATTTTGTGAAATTATTTATTTATTTAATCTTTATTACGATTCCTACAAAAACCTAAAAGTCACGATAGCCGAGTTGTTGGGTGGTCGGAATTTCGAGTCGAGAGACCCGAGTTCGATCCCCAGGTGGCAGTACCACTGAGTTTTTAAAAAAAAACTTATGTACGAATTTCATCGTTGGATTGGACATAAAGGCGGCGACGGGCTCACCACCTGTCACGTTGTCCCGAAAATATCTTCGGTGGAAGGTGGGTCAAAGGGACTTAATTGTCTAGACTTGACCTCTGTCTACCCCTGTATTGGGAATTGCGTGAAGATATATATTTATTTTTTATTAGGATTCCTTATAGGTCACGAAAGGCGGACTTTATGCTACAGGCATTCTGTCCCAGTCAACCTCTTAAATAAATTCTATATCAATAAATTACATCTGACCTAAGAATAGGTAGACAATGGTCTAGACAATTAAACCCCTTTGAACCTTTCACCGAAGGTACGGTCGACGAAGGCGAAGGAATGTGACAGGTGATAAACTCATCAGCAAGAGGTCGGTCAAAAGAACTTACATATCTAGACCTCGGTCTATACCAGTTCTGGGAAACGCCGTCAAGATAACAACAAAGATAGGGAGTTTGAAAATATAGGAAACAGGACTTTTTCATATCATCAATGCTTTCAAATAGTTTTATAGTTTTATAATTTTACAAAGAGCGCGCGTGCTGAAGATGTTCTCGGATAGATGCTAAGTGCCTCGGCCTTACATTCATTAGTCATATCACTAACGAGTCTGTAACACCCGCTACGTGTCTAACTCATGGACCAGGTGATATACATTTCTCGAGCAACTCGAACCATATATAAAGTTATAGTTATATATATGTGCATCAATTTGAAAAAGCCTCAATTCTAGATTAAAAAGAGACCTAAATAGACGAAATCGCAGAGTGACTAATATATAAAAGGTAGTTTCATTAAGATACCAAATGTGATTAATACTCTCGATGATTAAAAAAATGTTATACAAATATGTTAAGAATAATCACCTATTTTAACATTAACAATTACAAAAAATATATCTTCGCGCCATTCTCAATACAGAGGTAGACAGATGTGTAGTATGTAATTTATAGCTTAAGACCCGTTCTGCCATTCTGTCAACTGCTATTACACCTTCACACAATTTCTCAAACTGGGGTAAGCAGAGGACTAGCCAAAAAGTCTTTTCGATCCGTTTTTGATAATGAAAGTCCCGATAGCCGAAAGGTTGGGTGGTCGGACTTCGAGTCAAGAGACCCGAGTTCGTTCCCCTGGCAGCAGGCTCGTACCAAGGGTTTTTTTTCCAAAACTTTTTTATGAATTATATCGTTGGCTTTGACATTAAAATGACGATAGGCTCACCACCTGCCACCTGTATCTGTACCGAAAAATTTGGTGAAAGGTGGGTCGAAACGACTTAATTGTCTATGCCTCTGTCCTCCCCTGTATTGGAAATGGCGTGATGATATTGTGTTTTGTAATATGATTACGATGAAATCATATGTGAATAGGCTAAAAAGTAATTAAGCGGACATGTTAATAAAATTACTGTTAGATTATGCACGGAAGCAACGAGTTCAAAAAATAAATTAAAATATCAAATAATAATAAATTATAATATCTCTACCCACTCTGCCCACTTCCAACGTCAAATAAGCTATTAATAGGAGGGCGTAGGCGTATACTACCTCCGTGACCAAGTGACGTACACTTGTATTAAAGGCATTGCCAGCTCGCCGTCCCGAGTTCGATTCCTGAACAATGACACAACATATGAAACTTTTGATTAAGTAATTCAGTAGTTTAGCTACTTATTTTGAGATCAGAGCAATGTATTTTATGTTGTACAAAATATAGAAAGGGTAGTAATTTAAAAACTGACGATTCATGGATGTAATGTATGCTACTTATATCGATAAATAAGTAATTTGATTTGATAAAAAAAAATACAAATTGCTAGCAAATAATATTGAATTACGCCTGTTTTACCGAATATGAAATCATAAAAGGAGACTGTCCTCTAAGAATTTCGCTGCTATACTCGCTGCAAGCCGATTACGTCTACTTTTAGCGTTGTCATCATGGCGGCACGGAGGCGTGAAAAGATTACTTGAACGTTACCACACGTGCTCGCGAAAATGATTCAAATACTGTTTTATTAAATTAAATAATAACGATAAAAAGTTGTGTATGTTATTAAAAATAAAAACAATATATTTGTAAATAAGGTGAAGTCACAATAGCGGAGTGGTGGTCGGAATTTCGAGTCAAGAGACCCTAGTTCGATCCCCAGGTGGCATACTTGAAAAAAATATGTTCACGCAATGCAGGGGTAGATAGGTCTAGTCTAGATAATTAAGCCCCTTCGACTCACCTTCCACCAAAGATATTTTCGAGAAAAGGTGACACGTGATGAGCCCGTCGCCGTCTTCGTGTCCAATCCAATGATGAGATTCGTACATAAGTTTTTGAAAAACTCATTAATACCAGCCTGCCACCTGGGGATCTAACTCGGATCACTTGACTCGAATCCCGACCACCCTACCACTCGGCCTATCGTGACTTTTTATTTCTATTCTTAATAATCTTATTACTTCCAATTCTATCTTGTGCTATTTGATTAAAAAAATCAACTGTCACATCTATGCGGAGCTACATTTGATACCGAATCGTGCGATTTGATTATTTTTTTTTAATTTGTCTATTAAAAAATCTATGTAACGATTAACCAGTAAGTGATTTGTGATCCGACCACCCAACCACTCGGCTATCGTGACTTTCTACCATATTCAAAATCAAACAATTCCAATACTGCGCTAGAAAAAATTCTAGACAATTTAGTACTTTTTTCATCCATTTCATCGTACGTCACTAAGACTGAGTAATACACACATACAACACTGGCTGAAATATTTCTGTAAAAATAAAAAAAAAAACATTCCAAAAATAGTATTGAGTTCCTTTGTCACCAAATTAATTAAACAAATGACTCGATGTCGAAATACAAGAACACTATCGGATGATCTTGGCCATATGGAGTTCGTTAGATACCTGTTACATTAAAAAAAAAACAAAGTAATTTGTTTATTAGCGAGGTCGACTCCCACGCGATTAAAAATGACGAATTCGTTTAATGACACTGACCGTATGGACAACAATTACTGGTAATTTACTTACAAAGCGCACCTTAAAAATAAAATTACTTTTTTTTAATCGGTATGAAAAAGACAACTGCAAAACCACTTTAATCGAATATTATCAGATGCGGTGTTACCATAGCGTACCCAGATCACAAAGATAAAGAATTATTTGTGTAATAAATATAGTAGTGGGTTGGACAGTTCCCAAATCTGTTCAGTGCTCTGACCCCAAAAAAGTATCTACGACAGCTGTTATATGGAAATAGAAGCAATGAACAAGCAGAGTCACGATAGCCGAGTGTTTGGGTGGTCGAAATTTCGAGTCAAGAGACCCGAATTCGATCCCCAGATGGCAGGCTCATACCTATGGGATTTTCAAAGACTTATGTACGAATTCTATCCATGGCTTGGGCTTAAAGACGGCGACGGGCTCACCACCTGTCACGTTGTTCCGAAAATATCTTCGGTGGAAGGTGGGTCAAAGGGACTTAATTGTCTAGACTAGACCTCTGTCTACCCCTGTAATTGCGTGAAGATATTTATTTTATTTATTATAGAAGCAATGTAGTGCTACTAACACCTAGACCCGAGCCAATATAGAATAAGTGGTTCCCCGTTCCTTCAGAGTTGGGCCCACCTTGAAAACCGGTTTATAATAGGTAAAAGTCCGTGCGCTCCTATTCCATATAAATTCTAAATAAACCAAATATCACACAACCATGTGCCGTCCTTTTCACCGATTTTCATGTCAGGTGAAGCGGTGACAGATGATTCGAAGTGGACCTTATTGTCTAAACTTCTTCGCGGCGTGCTAATTAAAAAGGGATTACAAAGTTTTCACGTCATCATCATTATAACTGCTTTTAAAGGTCCACTACATGTCCGTGACATACGAGTAGGTTTCTCCTCTACGAGAGGTCTCTCCTGCACAATAATCATTACGTTTGCACAGTGATTTGGCAATCACAGTAGGAGACTCAATAAACGTAGCTGCCCGTCTGAATATTGGTCTGGTATTTTTGGAAATAGTTATCCCGCCATCTATCGGTAGAACATTGCATTTTCAATGTTTATCCCTCAGTCGCCGTTATAGACACCAACGGTAAGAAAAAGGGGGTTGTTTTTTTAAACACATATTTATACACTTACATCTTAAGAAAGAAATATTTAATACACGCTATACACCACGAACATGATAAATTAAATCAAGAAAAAATAAAAGCAGAAATTGAACTAATTACAATATCTATAAATAAAATATAAAAATTAACCTATAAAATAAAATTAACCTATAATATTTATTTATTATTTCACTTACTCTATCGTTGTTTAGCTATGGACTGCTGCTTTTACTCTAACGTCAAATCGTCCCTTAAAAACATAATGCGGTAAAATATTAGTACACATACGGAAGTAGAGAAATACGAGCGACATATTAAGAACAATATTCTTACGGCACGCGTAATTTATATACTCGTATAATACGAGTACTTCGTATTATACGAGTATATAAATTACGTCGCTCGCATTGAAATAATACTTCAATATCATGTTGTAACATAAAAATGACGAATGCTTCGGTAACTGTAGACCGGAAAACAAAAGTTGTAAAATGTGTTAAATAATATTTAATAAGTATTTACATATTATTCAACGCGATAACAGATAACATAACATTTTAGAAAATCAAATATAGTTATTTTTTTCGTTACACAAAAAAGTATGTAACATTTCGCCACAGTGGTATTGTACTCCAAGGTATTGATATTATATGTAAGTATATTCTATATTCTATGACAATATTAAAAATCAAAGCAAAAATTAACAAAAAATAAAACTGCGAACCATGTTAGCTAGGCGAGTTAGATTAAAACAAAAGAATTTAAGGTCACGATAGCCGAGTGGTTGAGTGAGTGGAATTTGGATCTAGAGACCGGAGTTGAGTCCAGAACGTTGGCTTGTACATATGAGTTTTTTATAAACTGTAGTGTACAATTTATTAGGTTGGAAATAAAGAAAACGACAGGCTCACCACCTATCATGTTGTCCCAAAATAATTTTCAGTGAATTGTGGATCCAAACGGGATAAATTGTCTATACCTCTGGGTACCGGTATTTGGACATGCAAAGAAAGGAGAATTTAACCGATTCTTTTTTAACGACTATTTTATAATTACGACTTGCATTTATTTAAATGTTGCTCAACGGGCTGGCCGTAAATAAATCAAAAGAAACATAAATTAAAAACTTAAGTAAATCATTAAGATTCATGCGGGGAGCGCACGCGAGCCGCTCAGTTAAGTCGTTACGGTAACGCGGTCGATGACTGAACACATTGACCGATAACGGTCTATAATATTTATGTTCTTATCAAGTTCGAAAGTAAACATGACTAACCATTCCTCTCCACAAATTTACATAATAAAGTAATAAAATCAAATATTTAAATAAGCTCTGCTGGTCTAGATTTGTAAGCACAACCAAACTAAAATGGATGTCGCACCGACAAGAGCCTAGCTCTTAAGATACAGAAGAAGAAGTGGTCTAGATAACTTTGTCCTTCCCCACATTTAGTCGAAGCTTTTTGGACAACTTGAAAGTTTTGGAGCTTGTAGTCGTCCTAATGTCTAGGGTAACGTAATAGTAAGTAGTCTCCTGCGGCCATATCCGCTTCACCACAAACGATAACACTGCCATTCCGCGTGTTCCCACTCTACAAACAAAAAAAACCGTGTATTATTAACGTAGTTACGTTAATTCAAGTTATAAACAATAAGCTAATAAAGTGAAATAAATCTTAAACGTGAAAAGTTACAAAATATAACGTCATTCCTCTTTATAATATTCAATTAGAAATAAGCTATGTAATGTTATATCTCATTAAACTTTAAAATGATGAATTTTATTTGGTATTTTCATTACGCCTAGATATCCGAGTTTTAAGACCCATCCCTATTCCAACAATTTGTTCACAAGCACTTTGAAAGTTAGTGTTTGCCTACCTTGACTTCTGTTCTACGCCATTTGGTCTACACTCAATCGTTCAACGTGCTTAAACCATCAAAGCACGCCCGCCCTTATCCATTTTAGTGATAAGATATGTAGGTACATATACTTCCATCTTATCGCCACCCAGTCGCCAAGACATTGGGAACTCTACTGTGTGCCGAAAGTGCTTATTCAATAATATTAATTATTTGATATATTAAAAATTAAAAATTATTAATGATCCACCATTTCACGTAACTAATGATGGGCTTTGACTAATGAACCAATACAGAGAAAAAACTTTAAATTCTCAGAAAGAGCTGATTCCTGTGTTTTCTTCGATCAAATTAACTGCGTATGTCAATTAGAACCAGAAATATAGAAAAAGAAATCTATGAAAACACAAGGGATGCCGCAGGAAGATATCGTGTTTCGGTATGACTCGAATATGATGAAAGTTTGGTGATGTCCAATGGTTTATGGCAAATCTGAGCATTCACAGGACGGTCGGACACGAGTCCGTCTATAGATTTAATGTATTTTTTAATATTTAAACGGACACGAAATTACTCTAATACATTACTCACTTAACGGCCTGTAAAAGTCCACTGTTTGACATAGGTCTCACCGTTAAAGTGGATACGCCATAATCGCCACGCAGACACGCGTACAATAGACGCTGCCGCCGGTTACCGGTCTGCTTAATTTTGGTCTGGTATTTTACATGGTTATCCCGTCATCTATCGAAAGCCAATGCCATTTTTAAACTTTTTCCTTAGTCACCCGCTTTTAATAAATTGTAGCGATATGATTCTGTAGCCCCGATCGTCCAGCATACATATACACATATAAAAAAATATCTTCACGCCATTCCTAATACAGGGATAGACAGTCTAGAGTCTAGACAAATAATTCCTATCGACCCACCATTTCGTAAATCCAATGGTTCTTGCCTTGGGGATCGAACTGGGGTATCTTGACTCGAATTCCGATCACCCAACAACTCGGCTATCGTGACTTTATTATACGCGTGCACGTGATTGAATTCCAAAACTGCTGGCTTTTAATGACATTTTTTGTGCCTGTTCGAGTGGTTCCGAGAGTGCTTAGGAATCAGGATTCACTTTAGTACACGATAACTTGTACTGCAAACAAGTTTTCGAAGAAGACTGTATTGTAGTAATATGTAAATTAATGAAATGAACGAAAGAAAAGAGAGAAAAAAAGGGATGAAAGTTTGTTTAACAAACCGGATCATTCAAAATATCTCTCGACGATAAAATCCGGTTTAGAAAATCACAAATATGCTCGAGAGTTATTTAAAGAAATGAAATCTTCTCCCACGTAGGATTGGCGCGACGGCTAATCTGTAAAATGGTGGAGGATTGCCGTAAGACGGTTAAATTAGCTCCGAGCTGATTAAACATGGACGTGGGATGCGATCGCTATGTAGGTACTAGGTGCGTCTGTTTACTGCAGCATCTCGAGTTGTCAGTCTAACTTTAGTTTAATAGTACAACTAGCGTGACCGGCAGAAGCACCCTGCCTTGGAATAAATAAAAAATATTTTAAAACTATCCTATCTATATATATACCCGGCACGCAAGCAAAAACCCATTTAAAAAAAAAGAAACCTAAAAATCATCACAACGGTATGAAGATGGCGACAGGCGCACCATCTGTCACGTTGTCCCAAAAATATCTTCGGTGGAAGGCAGGTCGAAACGACTTAGTGGCGCAGACCTGTGTCTACCCCTGTATTTGGAATGGCGGGAAACGTGAAAATAGGTTAGATAGTTTCGGAGTTCATCATGAGCAACAACACGACAATAGAATTATATAACTCGAGGTCCCGGGTGCGATTCCCGGTTGGGTCAATGTAGAAAAATCACTTTTTCTATATTTTCTCGGGTCTGGGTGTTTGTGGTGCCTACGTTGTTTCCGATTCCCATACCACAAGTGCTTTAGCATCTTACATTGGGATCGGAACAATGTATGTGATTTTGTCCCTATCTACATATGTATTTATTTATTTATTATTATTGATATATTTATATATTATTATTTATTTTTTATATATTATTATTTATTTATAACAATTATTAACCGAGGCTAAACCATGATGCTGTAAATACTGAAATTATTGACATCACAACGCTTTCATTGGTTAAGGAAGACATAACGAAGAAAATCTAATTCCTGTAAAAAAAATATAGAAATAATGTGTGTAATAGCCTATCGATCAATAGCCGAGTGGATGTGTGATCGGAATTCAAGTCAAGAGACCCGAGTTCGATCCCCAGGGGGTATTAACCAATGGGTATTGTTCAAAAAACTTATGTTATCCCAAAAAACGTCACGTCACGTTGTCCCAAAAAAGTCTTCGGTGGAAGGTGTTGGTTAATAATTCCACTTATCTCCACCAATTTCCCAATTG
The DNA here is from genome assembly GCA_029286605.1 of Sericinus montela. Lineage (NCBI taxonomy): Eukaryota > Metazoa > Arthropoda > Insecta > Lepidoptera > Papilionidae > Sericinus > Sericinus montela. The sequence goes on from JAGSMR010000044.1 coordinate 9,908,899, forward strand.
TAGTTTAGTCAGAAGATTAGAAAATGTTATCATTTCGAACCAAATTTCATTGGGAATTATTTGAAATGACGTGACATGTGGTGAGCTTGTCGCCGTCTTAGTACCAAAGCATCGGCCCACCTGTAATTAAAAAAATTAACTTTCTTAGCTAAGCTTGTTTGTTACCTATTAAACTGAATTCAATATTCTAATAAGCACTACTTATTTCTTATTACGGACTACTTATTGCAAGCTTTACCGTGTGGTAACGGTGTAAGAATATTGCCACTTCCTTTCTTCCCCTGGGGTTCGTAAGAGGCGACTAAAGGAAAGAGCCTGGTATACCGTTAGCAACCGATAGATGGCGGGATAACCATCTCTTAAAATATCAGACTGTGGGCAGTAGCGTCTGAGGTGAGTGGTCTGGTACTGCGATCGCCAATCCGCTTGCGGTCGATAGAATGTATGTATTGCAAGGTTTCTTTATAAACAATTATTACTTACTTTTCAACTATTACAATGATTAATGAATCGAAAATTTTAACAGAGAAAGTTAACAGAAGTTAAAATAACAGAGAAAGTTAACATGTAACTAATCGTTAAAAAGCAAAAAAATATAAATCAGTAAATCAGTTGTAAAACTCGAAAGCGAGTTTAATATTGAACGACATCTGACGAGTAATTAGTTATTCCAGTTACAATTAACAGCGGAGCCCCCCCCCCCTCTCCCCCCATCACCTCTGGCGGAGTTATTATACTGGGAGATGTAATAAATCAAATTTATTAAAAATGATTGCGGAGGACGTCTCACCTGTCTAGAGAATTAAACATTATACAAAATAAATTATAAATTCTCTCAAGGAACTTCATATTTCAAAAAGTAATAAACCTTCATTCAGTTTGTTTCCTCTGGGAAGGCATGACAGACAGACAGTTTGACAACAAGCGCTAAAATCGTCAATAAGTGAAAACTTAAGGTACCACAATTTACAACAACGAAATAAATTGTAGTAATTAAATATTTGGGAACTTTAAAAATCAACTATAATGAGCGGTTTGGAACCCGCGATGTCATTCTACCTCTGAGATTCAATAACAAAAGTCCAGCACGACACATAAAAAAATAACAGGGTAGACAGAGGTATTTTAAGTCTTATTAAGACTTTTCGATCCACCTTTCACCGAAGACATTTTTTGGGACATTTTTACGTGCCATCTGGGACCTGAACTCTGATCTCTTGACTTGAATTCTGATCACCCAACCACACGGCTATTTATAACGTTTTACAACGTTTCTTTTATAATATTGGAAAAATGCAGAGAGTTAGATAGTTAGACAGAGACAGATAGAAGCTTTATTCGCAACTGAACAGAACACACAAAAAATGAAATCAATATCTGAAAAAAAAAAGCAGTAAATTAGACAACCCGTCTGAACTTGACATTTTATTTACATTCATACATGTGTTGTTCATTTATGTGTGTACTGCAATACTACAAATAGGCCGTAGCTAAATAAAATAAAATAAATAAATAAATATCTTCACGCAATTCCCTATACAGGGGTAGACAGAGATCTAGTCTACACAATTAAGTCCCCACGCCCACGTTCCACTGAAGAAATTTTCGGGACAACGTGACAGGTGGTGAGCCCGTCGCCGTCTTTATATCCAAGCCGAAGATATAATTCGTACATAAGTTTTTGAAAAACCCATTGGTACCCTGCTACCTGGGGACCGAACTCGGGTCTCTTGACTCGAAATTCCGGCCACCCTACCACTCGGCTATCGTGACTTTAGTATCAGTAGTAAAAGTATAGAATGTTACAGATAATATCCAGATACTGTTATCAAGTTTATCATTTTTTCGAATGACCACGTAAAGGAAAATCTGGTATGTTCCCTTTGGGACTACGTATACCTTCGAACATTACTATACTCGTATTTTCGTCAAAATAACGACAAAAGTGTCCGAATGTCTGACATTCTTTCTTTGAAAATCGAACAAAGAGACATTGTAAAACAAAAGAGAGCAGATCGAGTGACTTCCTGCGCCGCTGACGTCATTGTGTAAGGTGTACAATGTAATATGAATTATATTTCACAGAAGTATATTCTTCATGAATAGACGCGATTTATGAAAAAGCAGTCACGCTTCATTAGAACTCGCGTCGCGCCGTCACTGTCAATAATTATGCTGAGTATCTTCTAAAACAGAAAAAAAATCAATAAAAAAAGTTAATTAGAAAGTCCTGCGAATGACTAACAAACGGACGAAGCAAAGACTTCGTTCGTTTGTTAGTTATTCGCCTGTAACCAATTTTAAGCGTGGAACATTACAGATGCGTTATCACCTCAGAGGACTAAGATAAAAATAAATAATAATATCTCTTCACGCAATTCCCAATACAAGGGTAGACAGAGGTCTAGTCTAGACAATTAAGTCCCTTCGCCCTCCTTCCACCGTAAATATATTCGGGACAACGTGACAAGTGGTGAGCCCGTCGCCGTTATGTCCAAGCCAACGATATAGTTCGAACATAAGTTTTTGGAAATCCCATTGGTACGAGCCTGCCACCTGGGAATCGAACTCGGGTCTCTTGACTCGAAATTCCGACCACCCAACCACTCGGCTATCGTTACTTATTAACGATTTTTAAATATACATAAACAGAGGTCTAGATGAAAAAGTCCTTTCAACCCACTTTTCATATATTTATGTATTTATTTATCTTAACGCACAGTCCCTGACGGGGTAGCCAGAGAGAACAGATGCTTACATATCTCTTTCGCTTCTTTCAGATTCATCATGTTCTTTATACATGCACGTCTAGGTATCCGAGTACTCTTGACCCTCCCCTCATCGAAGCTATATGGGACGACCTCCGTGTTAGTGGCGTATACACTGGTTTTCATGACGTTTACATTACGTTGTTGTAGAAAACCTGTCGGTGGTAGCATTGTTGTTTTCGATTCCATAGCACAAGTGCTTACATTTACCTTTTACTTTGAAATCGGAGCAATGCATGTGTTTATTTATGGGACCAACCTATTGTTTGATTTTTTGAATATATTATCTGTAAACAAATCAATTTGTCATTATTGTCATCGGCGTGACACGCGAGAGTCTGACGACGTTGCGACCGATCAATCAATTGGATGCCATCATAAATAATGCAATAAACTTTCTCATTTGGTACTCTGTAGCATGTTTGTTAAATACACGTCAACAAAATCGATACAGTCGTACGCGGTACAGGTAAGACCGATGTTCAATTTAAATTCAACCTTATGTTAGGCAATTAAGATCCATGTGTCTGCCTTAGAATATAATGTGTATGGAAGTGTCAATCAAAAGAGCAAATGGAAAGAGCCTACTGAAGCCAGAGTACACAAACAATTCGAATCGAGGTTACAGATACATTATTTAACCGAATTTAAGATGTTTCACCTGACAAGTTCAGTACCGTATAACGAATAAAAAATGTAAATTATAGGAGATATTTACTGATTTTTAAAACACTTGAGACATGTTTTGTTCTCAAATTAATTGGAAATACAAAATAGAATCGCAAAAGTTGATCTTTTAAATTCCTCATCAATTGAATAACATACACAGTTTATAAAACGACTTCTTATTTTTCTTTTAATTCTAGATGGTTTTTTTTTTATTTATGTCAACGATAACTGTAATGTTACAGTTTTTGCCAGACTTGAGAATACTCGATGTAAAACTTACTTCCAAATAGATAATAGTCGTCTGGACTTTGCTTTATACGCGCGTAACCCAGGTTTCACACCCGGGCCGGCACCACTGAAATTGTTAAAATGCAATAACGATATACTGTAAAAGAAAACATCGTGAGAAGACCTGTCCATCAGAGATTCTTTTATATCTTCACGCAATTCCCAATTTTCGTGTAATCAGAAGTCTAAACAATTTATTCCTCTTGATTCACATTTCACGGGAGCTTATTTGGGACAATGTACCAGGTGATAAGCCCATCGCCATGTTAGTCTCCAACGATACAGTATACTTTTAAATATTTAGGGCATGACCCTGACTTCAAATGGTTCAAACCGCCACCACTGACTGAGATATAAAGAATATACCGAGAAAGGCGTAGCCGACGTTCGTCTGGTCTAATTTCCTTAACTTATCATTAGAACTAGGAGTACATATATGTGCCAAGTTTCAACGGAATCGCATCAAAGATGAAAGTTTAACAGTGAACAATCACTCCCTATTTTTTACCATTGGGAAACGCATTTTTTTTTTCACTATCCGGTACTTCGTCGGTTTATTTTTATAAGAGTATTATTAACAGACGTATTCAAGAAGCCCCGCGACCCGAATGGTTGAGTGATCGGAAAGAAAGTTAAGAACCGTGTTCGATTCCCATGTTGTAAGCATTTTTCTAAATTTATGTACGATCTTTATCGTCGACTTTGACATAAAGACGGCGACAGGCTCCCCTGGCTGTCACGTTGCCCCAAAAATGTTGGTGATAGGGATGGCGTGAAGATATTTTCATTTAAGCATGTTAGGTAATCCCTAAACAGTTTAATGCATTATTTTCATTTCTTTAGTTTTGTTTTGAGTTAGATTATTTATAAAATATGTTTATAAATAATTTAATTTTTTCTGGTTTGTTGTATATAGCAACGTACAATCTATTGCTTTCTGAAGGTGTTGTAAAAGGCGACTATGTAAAACCTTAAAATTGCAATCGACCACCGATAGATGCCGCGATAACCATCATTGAAAATTTTTTTCTTCTTAGACTGCCTTTTTCCTATGAAAATTAGCGACTATTATTTTTACTTTGAAAACGGCGGGTCGGAAAGGGGGACGCGTATTAGGGTTGTACCTTCAACTTTAAATTTTTCAGCCAAGCAATTGATATTCGTCCCCGCTAAAGTACAGCATTTTCCTTCATTCCACAGCCCTTTATATTTCCAATACTTTATCCATATAACGCAGACCCTCACAATAACAATAGTTACACAGTGGACCAATGATAGCTTTTCTGCGACATATGGATACAGGGTTGGAAAAACAAAGGGCTGCGTCACTAATGTAGGAAATTACCAGACCATAATATAGCAGACCGGTGACAGGCCGCAGCGGTCTAGTACCGCAATCGCCCAACCGCTTGCCAAGCGTGGCGATTCTAAACCCTAACGCACGGGAGAGCCCTATGTGCTGTGTAGGACAGGTCGTTATGATGATGAAAACCTAAAATGAATCTAAAATTTAACGAAATGTGTGCGACGAAGTGCGAACAGTGTAGGCTTTTTAATTTGCTTACCGTATTTTACCTAACTCGGCGCATTAAACTGTATTCAAATAAGAATCAAATATATTTCGACCGGTTTAAATTAGATTTGGTCACATCGAGTCTAAATGTAGCAACAACCACCACCTACATATAAAAATCACTCCGCTGATTCATGCAGTTAACTTCACGTATCCTGCCAGAACAGGGGCAGACAGGGAAAGCCTTTTCGAATCTCCTTTTACCCAAGCTTATTAGGGACAAGTGTCCCTAGCCAACGGCGCTATACTTACATAGATATATATATATATATATATATATATATATATATATATATATATATATATATATATATATATATATATATATATATATATATATATATATATATATATATATATATATATATATATATATATATATATATATATATATATACGGCCTGATAGCATTTTTAAATTAATTATATTTCTATTTTACGTTAATTATCAATAACTCCATACTAAATCTGCGTGGGCAACAATATGCGAACTTTAAAAAGAACCCCGATAAGTCTTAGTAAATTCTTAATTCCTGACTAAGACTTGTCGATAAAATTTCTTAAATAGTAAATTCTTAATTAAGTAAAAATTTGCCACCTCCTCTTTTCTTTGTGGGTGTTGTAAAAACTATAGACTTTAAAATAATATGTTAACCGATAGCAGCATATCGATGTATACCAAACGGAATTTAAACAGACCACCGACGGGCTGTAGCGTCCATGGTGCGAGGTGTCTGGCACTGAGATCGTCAATCCGCTTGCTAAACGTATTGGACGAGCTCCCTATGCTGGCGGCTTATGTGATGCAGGTTAAGTAAGCAAGTTAAGATAGAAATATAAAAAACAACGAAGGTACTACAAACACCCCGACTCGAGAAAGTAGCAAGTGCTTTCTACACTAACCCGACCGGGAATCGAACCCGGGACGCTGGCGACACCATGAAAATGTCATCGTCGTCATCTAGATGCTACGATGACAGATTAATAATGTATTTTTTTTTCATTTTTAACCTGCCTGAAATATAAATATATGTTATTAATTTTTGTATATACACGGATAATTGTACGGTAATGTAATTATGCCGTGTATCTCAGTAGTGGCCTGAAAGTGGAACTGGATACAATAATTACTTGTAACCCCATCGTGGTAGGATTTAAATTTGGACCAACTTTAAGTTTGGCCCACCTTAACTACACTTTTATTAATATGCATTGTCAAGAGAAATAAATGAGTAATCAATATAAGAAACAATCCCAAATTACCAACAAATCGATTCTCAGTAATACGTATGTGACTTATTAATAGTATTGTACTAGGTACTTGGCTGTACGCCGTGTTACCGCTTCGCTTGCTGTGCGCCGATTAAAAAAAAACATTGTTATGCTAAGGAACTGATGTCGTTACAAAAAGTTAATGTCAAGATCGTGCGTACTGCGGTTTAAATCGTTTTATTCCGAACTTATAATTGCAAAAAGGTTTGCTAATTTCATGGAATCACGGAGGTCATCTAGAATGGTATTGTCGAGCATAATACCATGAATAGCAACGTAATTACGTTTTTTTTTTATTATGGTTTGAGTTCTCCCTATTAGTATTTCATATAAGGCTAATCAATGTTTTCACACAATAAGTCAGAGGCAATTAATTGTAAATGTTCAATTCTACATTACCCGCTTATCATCTGCAATTGTTATATTTACTGTCACGAGTATGAGCGCGTGCAGAATTGTGTAAACAAATCAATAAAACAGGTTATCCGGCTTGCCTTATCGGAATCCCTCAAAAGCGGTCACCTTAGAAACGGAATGAGGCGCAGTAACGTGACTGGAACAAGAAATAACCCACCTTCGATAGCAACGACGTGGTCGCGTATCTGCTGTGCAAGTAACGGGTCAGGTACTAGCTCGACGAGGTCGTACAGTGCATATATTGATGGATGTACGCTCTCGAAACGTTGTATTTCCTGCCGTATCGACAGGGAGGTGTTGAGACACGCCTGACTGTGTTGACGAGTGCACATAGTGCTCCTGTAGCCAAACATTTGGCCGGGGATAACCACAACACAACACAAACAATAACACTACACTGGAAGATGCATTCTCACTTCAACGCTGCGTGAACGTATCGCACATTGCTGTACTGCAAACTTTTTTAATATACACTTTATTAGAGCTCACTATATTTCAAACATAAAAAAAATATGTCAAAGTCTAAACTACTATGTGAAGCAAGCGTTTAAAAGGGTTATAATTGATGTAAACAATCAATGCATACGCGTTTCAATAAAACAGACACGACTATACCACCCCGACAGCGGCCATTACCGAACTGGCGTTGTGATTCGCATTTTGTGCAGGTTTTAAAATGTCAAACACGCTGCCATCTACCGGATGATATGCTTATCTTTGGGAAACATAGTTGCATATCAGTTCTTAAAACTAATAGCAGATGGCGCTTAACTAAATACCGATGCGAAAGTTTTACTAGATCGATTATTTTATTGTGTTTTTAAAGCATTTACGAATCATAGTGGACTTTTTGTTATTAAATTAAAGAGAAATTTAAAAGAATGAACTGACACGGGCAGGATGATTTTATTTTTATAAACCTATCAAATCCTATTTAATTTCATCAGTAAAACTTTCGAGAATAAAGAAAGGACAAATTAAAATAATTTCGGTTTGCTATCTACTCTACAGATGGCATTTCTTAACTAATAAAATAGTGGCAAATGATATTGTGTAGTTGTCAAGCCGGAATATTAATATTAATATTCAATATTAATAAACAAATTTATTTGCAAATGCAAAAACAAAATGCAAAAACAAATTTTGCTTATTGAAAAGGTGTTTCAGATGCGCAGCTAATCTTTAAAAACGAATTGTAAAAAGATCGGAAGTCAATCCACGCCTGGGCCTTCGCTGTTGCTCATCTATAGATGACAATGTAAATTGATTTAGAAGGAGGACTCAGAAGGAGGAACATACTTGAAGTATGGTCCTCCTTCTGAGTTTCGAATCCGATCATTAAGTCCAATAGATAATAAGGTATTTTCATGTTTTTGTTTGTAGCAAAAGGAGTATTTTCTGGTATTGCGAATTCCGTCGTGACGATTTTAGGCATTCGGATTATCAATCCGAATGCCTAAAATCATCACGACACAATCACAATTTTATTTAGTCACGACTGCCGAGCAATTGGGTGATCAGAATTCGAGTCCCGAGTTCGATTCCTAGGTAGGCTCGTAACAATGGGTTTTTTCAAAAAACTTGTGTACGATTTATATCGATGGTTTGGACATAAAGACGGCGACGGGCTCACCATCTGTCACGTTTTTCCAAAAATATCTTATAGAAGACATATTTTTGGGACAACATGACAGGTGCTTAGACTTTCACCGTCTATGCCAATTACCGGATCGAACTCGGGTGTCGTGACTTTCCCACCCATCAGCTATCGTGACTTTTCTACTTTAACAAAAAAAATTTGTACTATATAAGCAATTGTTAATGCTTATATTTTTGAGGTCAGTTAATTATTAAGCAAAAGTCACGATAGCCGAGTTGTTGGGTGGTCGGAATTTCGAGTCAAGAGACCCGAGTTCGATCCCCAGGTGGCAGTACCAATGAGTTTTTCAAAAAACTTATGTACGAATTTCATCGTTGGCTTGGACATAAAGGCGGCGACGGGCTCACCACCTGTCACGTTGTCCCGAAAAATATCTTCGGTGGAAGGTGGGTCAAAGGGACTTAATTGTCTAGACTTGACCTCTGTCTACCCCTGTATTGGGAATTGCGTGAAGATATATTTTTTTTAGTTAATTATTATACGATGTATTTCCTAGTACAATACTATTAAAAGTTACATTATCGATACATAGCTTCCGTCAAAAATTTAAATTGTTCCTCTTAGATCAGCAATCTCAAAGTTAAATAGTGCATATATATTGGTAGTATGTAAATTTATAAATAATGTATGGGCGTTTATATATACGTGCTTATTTATGTATTAATGTACATACATATATATTTATATGTGTGTATGTTTGTATGTATATATTATTTCATGAAATTATGCATTGAAGCTGTGTACTGCAGCTGGTTTGTGTATTTACTTGTAACTTAAGCTTAATTACGTCCCTGAAGGAATTTCAATGCAACCTCTTACAGTACTAAGAATATTTTATAGGAATAATGACAATGTTACAAGAAACATATTTTTGATGTTATACTTCGTTTAACACAACAGAACTGCCCTCTGCACATATTTATTATTAATATATTAATATTATATTTAAATAAATATAATATAAATATATTTAGCGTATGCCAAGTAAACAACTTTAAAACTATTAATAATGTAGGTAAGGACTATTTACTAATTAGGGTGATAATATATTTTCATATACTTGTAAAAATTTCCTAACAATACGACATGTGTTTAATATGACTGCTATCTGCATACTTATGTATGTGTTTTCCTGAATATTAAAAAGTTTTAAACTGTGGTGAAGGTGTTTTGGGATGATTCCTGTCGTTGATAATACTATTGGTACTACGTAGACTTTATTTTGTTTCCATATTCTTGTTGCCTCCTCTTTTAACTCGGCATATTTGTGTATTTTTTCTGTTATTGTTTTTGATATGTTATGCGTGTTAGGTACTGCAATGTCGATTAAGCAAGTTGTTTTGTTAGTTTTATCTTGCAAAATAATATCTGGTCTATTGTAGTGTATTGTTTTATCTGTAAGAATAGCATGGTCGTAATAAAGTTTGTATGTAGAATTCTCTAATACTTTGTTAGGGGTGTATTTATAGTATGGTGTATTGATGTCGTTTAAAAGTATTATTATTATTATTATTTATATTATTGATTACTTTTGTTTTTTTTTTTAATTTAATTTTACCGTATAATCAAGGATATAATATACATATAATATACTATAAACAAGGAGCGAATGTCCTGTTTCTTCATTTCTATGTATTTTTTTTGTTTTCCATGTCTACTTATATGTGAATGTGTTTTATGTAATCCGCTTGAGTGTGAAGTATGTGCCAAATAAGATCTCTTTCTTTCTATCTTGTTTCTTTCGTACATAAATAGAGAACTCTGATCCCAAATTAAATCATGTACTCTAAATAAATATCCTCACGCAATGCCCAAGACAGGGGTAGACAGAGGTCTAGTCTAGACAATTAAGTCCCATCGACCCACCTTCCACCGAAGATATTTTCGGGACAACGTAAAAGGTGGTGAGCTCGTCGCCGTCTTTACGACCAAGCCCACGAAATAATTCGTGCATAAGCTTTTTGGGCAACCAATTGTTACGAGTTTGCCACCTGGGAACCGAACTCATTACTACCGACTCGGGATTCGAGTCAAGAGACCCGATTTCGATGCCCAAGGCTATTTATTTAACAACCCCGAGGCTATATATTATACAACACTTACCTTTGGGTGTCGTAAGAGGCAGCAATGAGACAAGTCTTGAAAAGGCAGTAATTATCGACAGTTTCTCGGGATAATCAATTAGAAATATTTAGGCTTAAATTAGAAACAGAAGGATAACAAAGTTTACAGTGCACGGTGTCTGCTACTGTCCCTGTCTGTGTACGGTTGCCAATCCTTACTGTACGAGAATACTATGCTCTTCTTTGATAATCCTTTAACAGGCGTTATATCGTAAATTGATATCAAACAGTGTATCAGTAAATATAATAAGAAAATTTACAAGATCTCTCAAACTGGATGTTGGTACTTTACATAAGGTTTTTGTTCTTATTTATTATTTTTTTTTATATTCAATTTATGAAGGCCGTTTTTTGTATTAATTCTTAACTTAAACTTCGACTAATTAAGGCAATTAACTTCGCCTAGATATTATAGACATTTATGAGTTATTTTTAATACTTCGTAATAAATAAATATCTTCACGGAATTCCCAATACAGTGGTAGACAGAGGTCTAGTCTAGACAATTAAGTCCCTTTGACCCACCTTCCACCGATGATATTTTCGGGACAACGTGACAGTGGTGAGCCCGTCGCGGTACTGCTGTATGGGTTATTACTTCGTACCTTATTCAAACATTACTACAGATTGTAGAGGTGTCAGGTTGTAGAGGAGATTTATAAAAGAAACACATTCTTTCTCTAAGAAATGTATAGCTTAGTGACAATAAAGTAATGGTAGAAGTTAGCCAGTAATAGTAGCAGTCCGCAACAATCATATACTCGTAGGAATCGTAAATAATATGGTTCAGACCGGCTTCCTTCGAGTTATTTTTCCGGAGATAGCTCAAAGTATTATGACTTAGCCTTAATAATATTACCACCTAATTTCTTTCCTTTCTGACTACCTTTGGGGACGAGTAGCTTATACACCGTTTTGCATTATGTCGCCAACTCTGAGGTCCCAGATTCGATTCAAAGATGGGTGAATGTATAAAATAAACGTTTTATGCAAAGACTCGGATCTGGGTGTTTTAGTGTATTCATTATTTCCGTTTCCATAACACATGAGCGTCAGAGTAATGTATATCTGACCGTGTGGTAACGGTGTAAGAATATTGCCCTTCCCTTTCTTCCCGTGGGTGCAATTATGGCGATTATGGCAAATCCTCCCTATGGGAGAGGCCTATGTCCTGCTGTGGACTTTAATAGGCCGTTATGTATGTATGTATGTATCTATGTATGTATTTATTTATTTCTTACAGCCTCTCACAGCCAGTATAATTACAGCCAGTGGCTGTAATTATACTTCGGCATTGTACAAGATACTACAAGAGCAATTTGAAAATTATCTAGAAGAACGAAATCCCACCTGAAACTTATCACTTACGTTTCTAACGCGACAACCCTACGTTAATTATATATTCCATAGCATTTTCTTCATGTAACCAACCCTCAATAATAACTTTACGCTTCCTGCCGTCACCGCGTAGCCTATATGGACCGCAATCGATTTCGTTTCCGATGTACCTAAATTAATTCAATTCTCCATCTGGTATTTCGCGAAGTGTCAGTTTGTTCGCTTCCAGTCGCATTTGTGCCGCGGTGTGGTACACTCGTACGTACCAGCGCTGCTCGTGACAACGCGAGATCTTCGTTTGTTTTGTGTCGCGCATTTTCAATGTAATCGCCGCGACCACCGACATGTCTAAACTCAAGGTAATGGGTAATTGAACAGTAAGTACGTTCTCGATTACTGTTGTGTTTTCTTCTGCGTGATGTTAAAGAAATTGTTTGTTATTACGAGATTGTTTTTAATATGTCATTTAGGTCCGGGATATCGTTGTGAATATGTTTGTTACTTGAATGATTCTTTGTATAGAACATTCTTCGTTTCAGAATAAGTAGTAAAAAAATTTACTTGTAAAGACTAACAATTTTTAATTAAATAAACGTAACAATAATTGGCAAATTATGGAAATCTATTGTATTCGAATACTATTCAATTAATCTATGTTTAAGAAGTACCAATAGCTTAGTAGGATAGGTAGCGGACTGAGATCGCAGGTTCATTACCGCCATTCAATTACTGGCATTAAACACTTCAGATACCAAGCTCAAACTGTTGTGTACACTAATATTAGTAATTCTATTAGATTTTCTAGAAATCCTATTAAAAATGTACTTATTGTCATAACAAGCTAAAGACCTTCGAAGCTAAAGGTTGAGGGTTTGAATCCCAACAGCGGCATTCGTGTAAAGAATCTGAATGTTTTTACTCAAGTCATGAATATTTATAAGTATGTGAGCGTTGATGTTTGTACTTCTATCTTATCGCCATCATTAAAACACCGTGTATCCTAATTTACAGCCGGAAGACGTATGTGACTGTTTCAAAATATTACATTTTTATTATTGTTACTCATAAGATAATTAAATTGTGTCAACATAAACATAAAAGAGGCTACCCTATTTTTAACAAGATTTACATTTAAATAAATAAATGAATAAAAAATACATAAATAGATAGGAACAACGTCACATACATTGCTCCGATCCCTATGTAAGATGCTAAAGCAATTGTGGTATGGGAATCGGAAACAACAAGGCACTACAAACACCCAGACCCCAGAAAATATAGAAAACGTGGTCTCTCGTCCTCGGAAGTCTTCCACAGAGACAATTATATTCTTCGATCATACTAACCCTATATGTGTGAATGTTTGTATATTGGTTTTGATACTTGTCTTTTTTATATCTTCACATTGACAATAGTGGGTTAGTCTGGGGTTGTCCCGAATTAGATGATTGGTGTTGTTCCGATTTAGTGTCCAAATCGAAGAGACAAAACATAATTTTTGAAAAAAAAAAAAAACTCGTTATTACTTGTTGTTATCTTGGAAATAGTACTCGAGTCTCCCGATTCGAACTCCGACCTCTCAAAACGTGGATACGTAAAAGCAGCTGAACAAATTTTAATACAAAATTGATACATACGTAAACAACATACGTGAAAATATAACCTAAATACTTTTTACTCAGGAAAATTAAAGGTTCCGGCGGGAATTTCCTGGTAATGTACAAACATAGGAATCGAACGCATGCGAAGCGAGCATGTAAGCCGTGTAAAGCTATGGTGTTTTTGTCATGAAATTATTAATAAAAAATATATCTTTACGCCATTCTCAATACTGGAGTAGACAGAGATCTACACAATGCAGCTTTTTCGATCCTTCCATCGAAGACATTTTTGGGACAACGTGACTTGTGGTGAGCCTGTCACCGTCTTTATGTCCAAACCAACGGTATAAATCGTACATTACGTTTTGAACAACCTATTGGTACGAGCCTACCACCTGGAGATTGAACTGGATTCTCTTAGAATTCCGATCACACAACCACTTGGCTTAACTTAATATAACATAAATAATCTTGTTTCTTTTCAAAAAGTATAAATGTTTCGCCTTTTACTAAATAACTAAGAGATATTAAAAAATCCCCGGTGCCGGTGGGGTAACGAGGTCAGATCCCGCTCGTGACGAGATATTTTTTTAAATCCCTCATCTATGTAATAAAACAGCGTAAAATAAAAGGATCAGGGACTGTGTATTAAGGACGTCTGTAATAAGAAGGACAAACCTCAGCATTTTATTACTATAAGAGTTTTAAGAGTTTGTGGTATACTTAATTTATACGCGACCTGTGTTAATAAAAACTTACCTTAAAATGTGGTGAGTAATTGGAAAAGTCAAATTATATCCCTACACGACAGCCGAGTGATTGGGTGGTCGGAATTTCGAGTCAAGAGACCCGAGTTCGATCCCTAGGTTGCAGGCTCGTACCAATGGGTTTTTTAAAACTTTACGTACGAATTAATCCCTACACTTCCGTGACCTCACTAGCGCTGGCGACTATATGCAGTCCCTATGCACCTTCGTAAGGAAATAACACTCCGAGTCCTCTAACCGGAGCCCGTGGGACTCACGAAAAGTGGTTGACCGAGCACCAGCCCACCAGTTACTTGGCGGATCTAGAATTTGGCTCCAATGTCATCCCAAGTTGGCAGAGGGCAAGTAGAACGGGGTCTCGCGATACTGCCTCCTCTGCCTCTGCGATACTACCTCCACCGCGTCAGCATTGCGACCCTGGAGCAGTCGCTAGAGTCGCGGTGTATAAGGAGCATGGTAATAGCAAAACTTCTCTTCCGCCGCAACTCCACCTCAGATGTAGAGAACATGGAGTGAAGCGCAAAATGAACGACGCAAAAACTCCTTCCACATTACACCAAAGCTCGTGTGGACTGACCAAAGCCTCTTGGAGCGACCACTAATACATTTTTTTTTAATTTCTCGTGTGCTAAAGACGTAGGAGGCGGCACAGGGAAATAGTTCCTTGAATATCATACTAACGACGACATGAAGACTGGTTTAGAACATAAATTGACCAAGCTTATTATACACTACAGCAGATCAGTAATGAGCAGCAGCATATACTACGCGACATCTGCAACGCCAATCCAATGTCCAGTGCTCTGCCAACCGCTTGTCGAGCGTGCGGTTTAGCAAATGATATTTCAGGAGACGCCTACATCTGCAGTGTAATTGAGGAGGCTGCTATGTACACCTACATAGATAAACTTGAAATGTAAAACATTAATATCTTATGTCCAAGAAAGTAGCTATAGCACTCGTATTATAAAATTAGAACCAACGATAGTACCACAAACACCCAGACCCGGTAAAATATAGAAAATTGATTTTCATAAACCGTCACGGGATCTCTGTGAAAACCGGTGAGCGCTACTCGACCACGGACGACTAAGGACTGCGGAGGTCGACAAACTAAACACAAAATATTCAGTCAATATGAATGTCTACCGTCCAATATGAATGTCTAATATAACTTATTTTTAATTTTAGATTTTACTAGCTGACCCAGCAAACGTTGTTTTGCCATATAAATATAGGGGTTGATCGTTGGTTGGTGAGAATTTAGGGTTTTATGTATTTTTAATGCTATCATGTAAAAAAAAATTATAAATAAATAAATAAATATCTTCACGCAATTCCCAATACAGGGGTAGTCAGAGGTCAAGTCTAGACAATTAAGTCTCTTTGAGCCACCTTCCACCGAAGATATTTTCGGGACAACGTGACAGGTGGTGAGCCCGTCGCCCTCCTTATGTCCAAGCTAACGATTAAATTCGTACATAAGTTTTTTTGAAAAACTCATTGGTACTGCCTCCTGGGGATCGAACTCGGGTCTCTCGACTCGAATTTCCGACCACCCAACAACTCGGCTATCGTGACTTCGTAAAAAATATTAAAAATGGCTATTGTGCCTTCGTTAAAAAAATTTAAATAAAAAAAAATAGGGTTGGACTACCCTTAACATTTAGGGGTGAAAAAAGATGTTGTCCGATTCTCAGACAAAATTTTCAATATGCACACAAAATTTCATGAGAATCGGTTGAGCCGTTTCGGAGGAGTAAGGTAACTAACATTGTGACACGGGAATTTTATATACAAGACTAGCTGAACCCGTTAACGTTGTTTTGCCATATAAAAATAGGGGTTGATCGTAGAGGGGTGAAAATTTGGGGTTGTGTGTATTTTTTGTATGCTGTATCATAAAAAATATAAAATTAATTTAAAATATAAAAAAAAAATTCAGGGTGAATATATGCACACAAAATTTCATGAGAATCGGCCGAGCCGTTTCGGAGGAGTATGGTAACTAACATTGTGACAGGGAAATTTTATATATTAGATTTTATTTTCAAGCCAAACTTGAAATTAGGACTGTATCATAAATATAAAATTGTTACACGCAAAAGTGTTTCGGTAAATTTTATTGTTTATTTAAAAATATAATTCATATTTCGTGGCTATAAATTAGTTTGTGACAAAGATTTTTAGGTAACATTTATTATACGTTTTAACACGTAACGTTATACAAACAGTTACCTACAAGTGAACGGTATATTGAAGAACCCCCCTAGGCATATTAATCAAACACCTTTATTTAAACAAGTCCTTTCCCTAGGATATAAATAGCTTTCTGGGTAAGTTTCAGTAAAATGTGACTATCTTCACAGTTTATTTCACACTTATATTTAAGAAAATCACACAAATAATTAAGTACCAAACTAGTATTCCATGTCATTTATTAACTGTTTAATATAATACCTAATAAAAAGAAGTCGAGGACCTGTGCAGTTTCACAGCATTGAAAGTTAAGTTGAAAGTTTACAGCTAACTTTCCTTTAACTCAACAAAAAGTTCAAAACAGTTTTTTCCGAACCGAACTTTTTCCAGCAAGTGTTTTTGAACCAAAGCGAACCGCGTACCTTAATTAGGGCATATAAAGAAAGTTTGCCAAAGTTTGTTTGACATATAGCGAAAATTGTAAGAATAATTAAACCCCTCCTCTCTTCGCGCGGGTGTTGATATAGGCGATAAAGCGAAAAGCCTTGAAAATGGAATTGACTACCTTCAAATGGCGAAATAACCATCTCTATAAATACAAGATCGAAATAAGCAGACCGGTGACGGACAGCAGCGACTCAGGTGCTGCGATCGCCAAACGCGAAAGTGGCGATTATGGCAAATGCTCTCACAAGAGAGACCTTATTTATGTATCACGTAGCGTATAAGAAGCCGCCGCAGGCTGTAGTCTCCACGACCGGCAAACGGGTTGGTAGTTATTATTATTTTTAAGGCTTTTCCCTTAGTCGTCTCTTAAGACACCCATAAAGAAAGAGGGTGGCATATTCTTAAGCCACCTGGCATATTCTTACACACCGCAGCTAAGACTGTAATAGAATATTATAAAAATGTATTAATATAACGGCCGATTCTATTAACTAGACGGTATCAGGTAACAGACGTTCTTGAGAGACGGCAATGAGCCTAAATTGTCTTAAATGATTATTGATCTCGAATTTGACTGAGCGGCGTCTGCGATATTGGCGTATTTATGAGGCGATTGACGATTGACTGTGGATTGTGCGAAATGTTCATTAAAACTATCGAACTGATGTGCATACATTGTCTGTTGTTATCGAGATCATGTTCTAACTGGTTCTAACTTGTGTCTTCTTCTTCGTCTTCATTACAGCCTATCAACAGTCCACTGCTGAACATAGGCCTCCCTTACAGTTCCACAGTGAACGGTCTTCAGCCACCTGCATCCATCCACTTCCCGCAACACTTTGCAATCCGTTATCAAGGTAAAAGTCACGATAGCCGAGAGGTTGGGTGCACGGAATGTCGAGGCAAGAGACCCGAGTTCGATCCCCAGGTGGCAGGCTGTACCAATTGGTTTTTCAAAAAGTTATATACGTATTATATCCTTGGATTGGACATAAAGACGGTGACGGGCTCACCACCTGTCTCGTTGTCCCGAAAATATCTTCGGTCGAAGGTAGGTCAAAGGGACTTAATTGTCTAGACTAGACCTCTGCCTACCCCTGTATTGGGAATTGCGTGAAGATATTTATTTATTTGTTTAACAAGGTGTTTTTTTGGGGTCTAAGTTATGTTAAGATCATGTTGGTTCGATCTGCCTTTGATTGAAGTGTCGACAACTCTGAGCTCTTTCTTCCCCGAATCAATTGCGACCGGATTTAGAAAACCACTTTCACTGCACTGCCTCGGATCTGCGTGTTTGTGGTACCTTCGTTGTATTCGATTCCATAACACAGGTGCTTTAGCTTGGGACCAGAGCTTTACTTTGGGACCAGAGTAATGTATGTGGTGTTGTCCCCATCAATATATTTATTTATTTTCGTATGCAATTTTTATTGATTTTAAAGCATGTAGGTTATGCTGAACTTTTTGTTACAAAATTAAAGAGAAGAAATGTTTTAGATTTTACCTGTATGGTGTAGCCGGTATGGCAAAGGTCGCGGGTTCGAATCGCGCTCGTGTCAGTAGTGTCATAGATATTATAAAATTTTTTCTATTTGTTGTTTTTTCTATGTTAGTATTTTATTAGTTAGTCACGATAGTAGACCATCAATTAGTGTCTTAAAGCCTCGATACGTACTTACAGATCTGGTGCTGAAACAGTGTCGTCATTAATAGCTTAAAATCAGTAGCCTCAAACTTTCCCAGCCTTTCACATAAAAATAGCAAAATAAGTTGCTGTTCATATCCGAAGGAGTTGAGCCCTAGTTCGATCCCCAGGAGTTGGCACGTATCAATACCAATTTGTATCTTTGCATTGGACAATAAGGGGGCGACGGTTTAAACACCTGTCATGTCCCAAACAGCCTTCGGTGAAATGTGAATCGAAAGAACTTAATTGTCTAGACCTCTGACTACTCCAATAATGACAAATACGTAGGGATAAATATAACTTAGTCAAAAACTAAAATATCTTGATAATGCCGCAGACTCGAAACCGGTTTGTAATTAAATTCTTTAATAAAAACTGTGGAACAAGCGAGTGTACTGTTTATGAAAAAATCTACATTAATAATAATTGTTAAAATTAAGTACAAAATTAAGTAAAGTCACGTTGGGTGGTCGGAATTTCGAGTCAAGAGACCCGAGTTCGATCCTCAAGTGGCCGTACCAATGGGTTTTTCTAAAACTTATGTACGAATTATATCGTTGGTTTGGACATAAAGACGGCGACGGGCTCAACACTTGTCACGTTGTCCCGAAAATATCTTCGGTGGAAAGTGGGTCGAAGGGACTTAAATGTCTAGACTAGACCTCTGACTACCCCTGTATTGGGAATTGCGTGAAGAGACACTATTTGCAAGTAAAATAATAATTGCATAACATTCGTTAATAAATAATTATATAAAACGGATTCACCATAAGTTTAAATTTGCTACAGCTTTGCACCTGTGTCAATAGTTCCAAAAATCAAGTATGTATAGTAATAATAAAAATGTTAATTTTATGTATACGAGGTAAAATCTGGATATGAATACGCAAAAATAAAAAATAAAATATCTTCACGCCATTCCCAATACAGGGATAGACAGAGGTCTACTCTAGACAATTAAGTCCTTTCGACCCACCTTCCACGGAAGATATTTTGGGACAACGTGACAGGTGGTGAGTCCGTCGCAGTCTTTATGTCCAAGCCAATGATATGAATTGTATATAGGTTTTGAAAAACTCATTAGTACGAGCCTGCCACCTGGGGGTCGAACTCTGGTCTTTCGACTGGAATTCAGATCACCCAACCACTCGGCTATCGTGACTTAAATGAAATGAATTATCGTGAAATAAATACTCATTCCGTGTGGTAACGGCGTAAGAATATAGCCACTCCCTTTCTTCCCGTGGATGTCGTATGTGGCGACTAGGGAAACAGCTTTGAATATCGTTATGGCAACCGATAGATGGCGCGATAACCATCCCTCAAAATATCAGACCAAAATTATCAGACCGAAGATGGGCAGCAGCGTCTGAGGTGCGAGTGGTCTGGTACTACGATCTTCATTTCGCTTGCTAAGCGTGGCGATTACGGCAAATGCTCCCTGTGGGAGGCGTATGTCCTGCAGTGGACTTTAACAGGCCGATATGTATGTATGTAAATACTCACATTAGAAACTTCATTTTAACACACTTTTAAAAATATCAACGTGTGATATATTAACACATATTCCCATTGACCAGACAGATCTAGTAATTCCCTAGACAACTCCTTTCGACCCGTCTGTCACCGAAGCTTAATTTGGACATCGTGACTGGTGGGGAGCATATCGTCGTTTCCATCCAAAGTACTTCATTCGTCGTTCGTCTCCACTGTCCATACGTTGATGCAGATAAGTGTGAACATATAAACCATAACTCCATCATCAGGACACATCCATGACTCGAGTAAAAACATTTATATTATTCACAAAATGTTTGCCTCTCGCAGGAATCTAACCCTTAGCTTCGAAGGCAGGGTCACAGGTAGGCAGGGATTAACTAGGTTATCGGGTCGTGGGTCGTTAACGACGAATTATGTATGTGTTTTTTAGCAGAGGTATAATTTTATTAGAAACTTAATGAAATGTATTAAAAAAATTTAAGGTTAGATTTTTACTCAATTTATTTTCAATACTTTGTCTAAAATTTAACACCTTATTCAAAGTCCATTGCTGAATGAAACTAAACCTGAGGCTTAGTAACTGGCCATAGATCTTACCCAAAATTTGCTACATAGATCGGTCCTGTGCCATCTGCATCCAGTCGTCGCTTTATCTTGTAGGGGGCTTATACGAGGTTGCCACTCGAACCTTGTCAGTTCTTCGAGCTATGTTTTTTTTTATAGAAAAGGGAGGCAAACTAGCAGGTGGCTCACGTGATGGTAAGTGATTACCGCCGCCCATGAACACCCGCAATACCAGAGGCATAGCAGATGCGTTGCCGACCTTAGAGTACCCCCCCAGAATTGGGGGAGGGGGTGTGTGGGCCTCCGGTTACCTGCACTCAACAGACGTAACGCAGAAGTTTGTTAGACGCGCCGGTATTCTGTGATGTCGTGGTACTTCCCCGGTCGAGCCGGCCCATTCATACAACAAGAAAACCTGATGCGTGGTTCTACCACTGTAAATTTCGTCTGGCCGACGCATTGCCACTTTACTGATCCTGTCGGTTACTCAGGTTCTGCTGCGGCTCTTTTCGTTGCGGATTCTATCACGCAAATAAACCTTAGAAAAACATCGAGCTAATAATATTTATATATACATGAGCAATATATATATACATACATGAATATTAGGGACCGCAAGTATCTAGTATACCAAATAATATTTTATTTTATTAATATTTATCGAAGTACGAATTAAATAATGTATTTTCTTAGTGAGTCTAGTTTCTGTATACACCTTTATTTCCCTAATGTGAGCAAGAACAAAGCATTGCCGGATTTAGGAACATATATGTGAAATTTTGTTTTGTTTTTATTTGTTTATATTTCTTTTGCACTTTCAAAGCGATGCAATAAATCTGTATTAAAGCATATCATAAGAGTCTACAGCCGCTATAAGTCACGAGGACGAAGTCGCAGGAAAAGGCTAGTTTAGAGTACAGTTATACAGAGATTCTTCGTTCGATGAATATGAAAGTAACCATTGTACTCCAATCTATTTAATGCTGTCGGTGCACCTCGCCCCGCAAGATAGCTAATCTAATGGATTGGTCAAATAAGGCTCGTATTCCCCCAGAGTACGACTCCTTTAAGTAATGGCCGATTACGATTATCAGTTTTCGTAACTTGAAGTAAAAAGTAATAAAGTCAAGATAGCCGGGTGGTTGGGTGATCGGAATTCGAGTCAAGATACCCGAGTTCGATTCCCAAGGCCAGTTCGCACCAATGGGATTTTTTAAAAAAACTTATGTACGATTTATATCGTTGGCTTGGACATAAAGACGCCGACGGGCTCATCACCTGTCACGTTGTCCGAAAAATGTCTTCGGTGAAAGGTGGGTCTAAAAGACTTAATAGTCTGTCTGACTTAAACTCATTGGTACTGCCACCAGGGGATCGAACTCGGGTCTCTCGACTCGAAATTCCGACCATCCAAAAACTCGGATATCGTGAAAAAGAATACAAAAACTATAGGATAAATTTTTAGCTAAACTTTTTACTTAGAGTCACGATAGCCGAGTGGTTGGGTGATCGAAATTTGAGTCAAGAGTCCGGAGTTCAGTTCCCAAGGCTTGGGGATGAAACAAATCGAACTAATGGCGTTTTTGCAAAATCGTACTATTTATGTCGTTGGCTTGGACACAAAATGGGTGACGGGCTCACCACCTGTCAACTTTTCCCAAAAATATCTTCAGTGGAAGGTGGGTCGAAGGTACTTAGTTGTCTAACCCTCCTCTTGACCTCTGTCTACCCCTGTATTGGGAATGGCGTGACCATATTTATTTATTTTGACTTTTTACTTATTAACTTAAATGAAAAATTCTAGTAAGCACTATTTCCTGTGGTTTTCGGTTAAATCAAGTCGTAACCGCTGTCAGCAGTGAGAGTTTGAGATCGAATTTTCTTTTTATTATGTGTACTGTTAAATCATTTGTCACTTGAATATAATAAAAAAAAACGTGACAAATAAAATATATTATCTGTTACAATACCAGAGCTATGTGCTAACGCGAAATATTCGATACGAGACCTTCGTACCGTTGAAATGATTGTGGCAATTAATGACGCTTGGCCAACGTCAGTTTTTTGTGCGCTCTGGCGAATTTCATTCGCGGCAATGGCAAATCGTCTTACGTAGATACGAATATATAGATAGCCGAGTGGTTGGGTGATCGGAATTGGAGTTATTCGGGTTCGATCCCCGGGACCAGCTCGTACTAATGAGTTTTTTGGTCTTTATGGTTTCGCTAGTTCTGAAAACCACTTTATCTACATTTTCTCGGGTCTGAGTGTCTGTGGTAACTTAGTTGTTATTGATACCATAACACAATTGACTGAAGCTACTTAATTTGGGATAAAAGCAATTATGTGATATCGTCCCTATCTATTTATTTAATTGATCCACATTGAGCACTTGTGTTATGGAATCGGAAACAACAAAGGCAAACACCCAGATATGAGAAAATATTGAAGAAGTGGTTTTCATTGACTCGTCCAGGAATCGAACTCGGAGCATGAGAGCTCGTGACACCATGTAAACCAGTCACTCAACCATGGCCTGGCAAATTTCTGAAGGAATAACGTGACAAAAAGTTGCTGATCTTTACATTTCTATTCATCAAATAGCTATCCATTAGCGTTCTTGGAACTTAGCAACGATTTATGTTAATTAAAATCTTTTGTATCTATGTATTATAAAAATAACTGTTTCGGTATGAGCGAATTATTAATTAATTAATGTAATTGTAGAAGTTTTTATACGATCTCTTCTATAATTCTTTGTAGTGTGAGTATTATTATAAATTGTATTCTATTTCCGACTTTAACGTTAAAGTTATACTTTTTAGAGTTGTCTAGAACTAAACATCCAATTAAAGGAAAGCCGTATTGTTCAGCAACGCCTCGATTATTTATTTAGGGTAGTTCGTGCAGGTTTTGTTTATTCAGTGGGCACAGAGCGGAGATAGGAGCGTCTTGCCTTCTCTCTTTCACTGTTAAGATACTTTTTAAATATTTTAGTGAGGTCGTATTACTCTTGTTTATAAGACCACTCTTTCATACCTTTTATTCAGTATTTTCAACATTATTTTACAATTTATTATCACGCAATAAACATTTGTCTTTTCTGCATCTTCCTAAGTTGGCATACCTTTGTAATTGGCTTTAAATCGACATTTTCCACTAGCCTTCTGCACACCTGATGCTGCTACAATTTAGCAATACAAATACGAATTAATACAAATTCGCTAGTTGAAGGCTACATGTATACAAACCTTGCCTCTCAGAGGAGTGAGATGGTATGCCTCAATGCTCAAAAATATGCTAGTTTACCTTACCTTTCACGCATTAGGAAGTCCGAAAGCTATACGCGAAGAAGTTGGAAAATTCTTCTTTTACGTACTTAGACCTTTAATGAAACGGATTTTAAAGACACTTTACAGTTACATAGCTTATAAATCAGAATAACACAAAGGCTAGAATTTATAAAGATTCTGTGTAATTTGGCCTGTTAATCATAATAAATAATTAATTCCGTTTGACCGTATCCAACGAAGAGCGGCTCGAATCATCGACGACCATGTTCTATCTGATAGCCTAGATCCCCTGGAGTTGCGAAGAGACGTTGTGGAAGTGCTCCGAGGAATTGTTCGGATTAATCCCAGCCGCTGAATTTTACCATCGTACCTTACTGCATAGTCAAATATTCCATCAACACCATTTTGATGCTTGGCATTCTACCACAGTGCGCTTTTCGCGGAATTTTCTGCCACGCACTTGTACTTTATGGAATGTACTGCCGTCGGCGGTTTTTCTGGACCGATACGACTTGGGGACCTTCAAGAAAAGAGCCCATAACTTTCTTAAAGGCCGGCAAAGCATCTGCTATGCCTCTGGTATTGCGGATGTTCGCGGGCGGGTTTAATCACTTACGACCACGTGAGCCACCTGCTCATTTGACTACCTTATTTACCCTTAGCTGCAACTTATTCCGACTGTTGTGGAACTGTTATAACAATTGTGACATAATTTTTATTACCTATCGACATGACCAGCGTTCTTCAATCCATCCAGTTCTGTTGCGATTTAAGTGGTTCACAGCTATACGTTGCAGGACTGATGTGAAAGGCTGAAATGTAAAATTATCTATCGGCTTATTCTACATCAAAGGTTGCAAAAATTCCCCGCTGATCTCCCTGTCCTTTTTCTCCTTTATTTTTTTTATTGTTGTGTGGAGTACATACCTGTAAAATTTTACAGCTTAAAACGCTTGAAACCTGACCAGGGTCAAGCTACTCGTATTAATTTCACGAAGAATATTAATTCGTTGGGTGACCTGAAAAAGAAAAATTTGAAAGAAAATCGTATTACTTAAAATGGATAGGGGCGTACTGTGAAGATTCAAGCGCGAATGTGGCCGAGGAATTAATGAAGAAAATGCTAAAAGTAAACAAATGCTAAAGATGCTAAATTAAACAAAAAAGGAGTCGGAGTAGTCATAGAATCATTTTTGAAGAACACGTGAACAAATTGCTTGAGGAAGGGAAGCACCGACTTGTAAAGGGACTTAGATAAAAAATGTCGAACCTGACAGAAGAGAAAGAGATATGCAAGTATATATTCACTTGGACGAACTGCTTTCTCCTAAATATTAATAAATAAATAGATAAAGATGTAAAGAATATTGTTATCATCAGGGTTTTTAAAAAAATTGTGTTCATTGACTTAACCTAAAAAGCCTTCTATTTACAAGACATCTATCGAGTATTCGTGACAATAAAACCTATTTATACCATTACTAGATATTACACGCGCCTTCGTTCTCGTTGATGGCTTTAAAAACTGTGAAATCTTACAATTAATAAAATAATCTAACAAAAAATAATTATTATGATTAATAAATAAATTAAAAAAAAAATATCTTCACGCGATTCCCAATACAGAAGTAGACAGAGGTCTAGTCTGGACAATTAAGTCCCATTGACCCACCTTCCACCGAAGATATTTTCGGGACAACGTGACAGGTGGTGAGCCCGTCGCCGTCTTTATGTCCAAGCCAACGATACAATTCGTACATAAGTTTTTGAAAAACCCATTGGTACGAGCCTGCCACCTGGGGATCGAACTCGGGTTTCGGTCTATCGACTCGAAATTCCGACCACCCAACCACTCGGCTATCGTGACTTATTATGAATAGAAAGTAAATAAAATTATAACATGATTGTTTCTCAAGTCACGATAGCCGAAGGGTTTGGGTGATCGGAATTCAAAAGTTTGATCCCCAGGTGGCAGGTTCGACCAATGGGTTTATTTATAACAATTATGTGCGATTTATATGGTTGACTTGAGATAAAGACGGTGACGGGCAGGTACCTGTCATGTTGTCCCAAAAAATTTCTGCGATGAAAGGTGGGACGAAATGACTTAATTGTCTAGACCTCTGTCTACCCCTATTATTGAGAATGAAGATATTATTATACATAATTTTTTTAACATTTCTGAAACAAATTGCAATAGCTGATTCATATATGATATTGAATAGTGAGCTGATATTTGCATATTGGAACTTCGTTTCACCTTAATTAACCCTAAAACATAGGTCAATGTTAAGGGTCAAAGTGATTACCATGGTAACCTAACTTTTCTAACAAATGACGAAGTAGTAGCGGACGTCAAATAATGACTTTTATACGGATTGTCATACGGATCTGCAATTAAAAGAATTTATTGGGCCATGATACTCGCTGACAATATAGCTTTCTACTGGTGAAAGATTTTTAATATCAATTTTGTGGTTTAGGTGTTACCTCGTAACAAACAAACATACTTTCGTATTTATAATATTAGTATGATTTATTTGTACATAAAGAAAATTTTATAGCCCGTCGTAACATAAACTTTGTATGTTGCCAGTAATTATTAAATTAAAATGTAGTGAAGTCATTTTAATTATTAAGAAGTCGCATAGCGTTTTTATGTTTTGTCGTAAATATTATCAAACGTCATAATCAGGCGATTGTGTCTTTTAAAAGAACGTGATAAATGTTCTTTTCGCATATTCACAGAAATGAGTTATCGGTTAGTATTGTGGCTAAATCAGCCCATCTGCTCAATTGGGCGCGACGCTCTCAGATAATGAAGATGTTAATACCGTATACGTACTATTCAATCGAGCAACGCGGCCGTGAAATACACACACTTGCAAAAAATAGGGTTGTACTAGCACAATTATTTTAATAATTTTTTCTTCTTCGAAAGCCTCTCTGACTAGCAAAGGTTGGCAGTGAGCTTCGAAAACTTCTGACAGATGGACCTCCGTGGACGAGCAGTACGCTCGAGTTTTAATGGTGTTGCCAGCTCTGAGGTACATGATACATGAGGTCGATTCCCGGTCCAGTCAGTAGGAAACACTTTTTCTACATATTCTCGGGTCTGTGTGTTTGTGGTACATTCGTTGTTTCTGATTCCATAATACAAGTCCTTAAAGCTGCTTACTTTGGGATCATAGCATTGTATGTGATGTTGTTCTGTGTATGTATGGGTTGTTCTTTGCGAAGTGAAAGAGCTCGGCAGCATTTGTAATTCCTGTCCATTCTCAGATGTTCCACAGCCAAGATTTTTTTTGTGCGACTAACATCTCTCCCTCATTATTCATTACTTAATAATTAAATTAAATAACGTCAAGTGATTACCCGAGAGCTTAGTTAGCAGTGAACTTGCTTTCGAAGCCATGGTTTGCGGGTTTAAATCCCGCTAGGGGCAAACATTTGTGTGATCAATGTTTGTCCACGAGTCATTGATATTTATATGTATATATGAGTTTATCTATATAAGTATATTCTACCTTTAGCTCGGACACTGAATTGGCGATAGGCTCGCCACCAGTCACGTCCTTCCAAAAAGCTTCTATACTTAACTGGTCCAGTTCAGTTCTAGGCATGCGTGAAGATAGAGATATCACTACACTGAATTGCATTAGTTTGTACTATTATTACAATAACGTCATAAACAAATATAGAATAAAGTCACGGTAGCCGAGTGGTTAGGTGGTCGGAATTTCGAGTCAAGAGACCGGAGTTCGATCCCCTGGTGGCAGGCTCGTACAAATGGGTTTTTCAAACAAAAAACTTATGTACGAATTATATCGTTGGCTTGGACATAAAGACGGCGACGGGGTCACCATCTGTCAAGTTGTCCCGAAAATATCTTCGGTGGAAGGTGGGTCAATGGGACTTAATTGTCCAGACTAGACCTCTGTCTACTTCTGTATTGGAAATCGTGTGAAGATATTTATTTATATATTTTAGAATAAACTACGTACTAAGAATTACGTATGTGTTTAACGATATAACATGAAACCAACAATATGAATGACGGCAATACACTTTAACCAAGTAGGTAACATACGCGATAACATCCGTAAATAATAGTTTTATTTAAATTAGGTATACCTGATAACATTAAAGGAAAACTTATTTCAATAAAAAAGATGGCTGGTTCATGACATCTGCTTCGAAATCTGTTATTATTAAAAACAATGACAAATATCTCACGTACAAGGTATGGAAAAATTACTAATACATAAATAAAAAATAGTGAAAAATTCGCCATTCCCAATACAGGGGTAGACAGAGGTCTAGACAATTAAGTCCTTCCGACCCAACTTCCACCGAAGGCATCTTTGGGCCAACGTGGTAGGCGGTAAGCCAGTCGTCGTCTTAATAAACAAACCAATAAATAGGAACTAAATAACATATATAGCTCTGATTTTAAAGTAAGTAGCTAAAGCACTTGTGATGTAGAATTGAAAACAACGAAGGCACCACGAAGATGTAAAAAAGCTTTTCCACATTGACCCGTTGGGGATCGAATCGGGGACCTCAGGGATAGCGACACCTTGAAAACCGTATGTTCGCCACTCGTCCACGAAGGTATTGATACTAGTACAAGTGTTAGACCTAAATTATCCATTCTAGTGATGATTCGCGTAAAAGGTGAAAGGATTTAGGCGCAGTGATCGTAAAACTATAAACTGTAATAACTAACTCGCTGACGTGTAGGCACTTACCGCGATTATTTTCATGGGAAGAGGCTTTTATCCAGTTTTGAACTACTTAGGAACTAAATTATTAACACTTTCGTGAGACATTGTAATAAATCAATCAATTAAAATGTATAAATGAAAAAAATAAATCAAATAATTAAAAACGGCTAAACTCACGTTTCAATACTTGGGGTAGGTGGAGTTGAACCTCACACTCACCCTGATGAAGGACCTCCGATAGGTCCGAAACTAGTCGGTACCTACACGGATTATTATAACGTGAGTTTAGCCGTTTTTAATTACTTAGGAACTATTCGAGAAGACGATTGTTCGTATTAAAGATAAAAAGATAATTTGTATTAAAGATAAAAAGACTCAGGTATCAGGTATATATTTATCTAAAATTCTTTACAAAAAAAGGAGTTATTATACAATTACATTACACCATTCCGCGTGCAAAAATAAAAAGCACATGTTACCTGGTTCGAAGTGAAGAAGTGCACCACCAAATCGTTTTAAGAACGAATTAAAAATATTTTAAGAGACTAACTTGAAGGTGATGCTACGTTATAATGGCTTGTAAAAGTTCACTGCAGGGTCTGGTTCACTGGTCTCTACAAAAAAGGTAAGCTGAAAAGAAGAAAGAAGCGAAACTCTGGTCGCATAGCACCATTTAGCAAGCGCAATGTGATGGTAGTACCAGATACCACACACTTTAGACGCTGCTGCTCGTAACAAAGCGGTTAACTAATCGGTTATATTTCTTTTCAAGATTTTTCGAGATGTATATCCCACCATATATTGGTAATTTATTTCATAATTTTGCTCTCTTAACATCCCTGGGAAGTAAGACGGATGGTAGATTGTTACGCCTATACCACACCAAGATTCATCATAATTATGACAGTTTGTAAAAGGTAGCATATAACAGTCATAGTTAGTTAGTAGCATATAGGTCTTTCCCATACTTAATGAATTGCCATAATCGCCACTTGGCAAGCGGGTTGGCGATCGCAATACTAGACAAGTCGCAACTCCAACGTCGCTGCTTGTCATTGGTATGATGAATTATGGTCTATTATTTTTTGAGATGCTTATCACGCCATCTGTCGGTAGCCATATGCAATAGTAAGGCTGTTCCCTCGGTCGCATCTTATTAGGCCAACGGAAAGGTATATTCTTTCACCGTAACCACCCAACAATTGGTGAAAAATGCTGATTGTTCAAGCGTAATTCATAAGTTAGTGTTTAAGGAAAACCTTAAAAAGAGTGTGTCAATAACATTCATTAGGAGTTATTTATGCTGAACGTGCAGCGAAGGAGCTAGGTGCTACTTAGCCTCGAGTCATGTGGAAAAGAAGGTCATTGGCATAAAGTTAACAATGCGTGTCCTTGTGCTACAATTTTACTAATTAATTTTTATTATTCTCGATGCTTGTAAAGTAGTTTTTTGAGCTAACATTTTTGATAACGTATAAACAAAAAGTAAACGTGTAATTAGCAGTTTCATAATAAAAATTTGCTAATGTTCATACTTGATTTGCATCGATAAGTTGTTGCATTATGTGAATGTCGCGGTTAGAGACTATAGTGTATTCGTGATGTGGCCGATGATTTTATGAAATGGTGATATTTCATAATATGGAGGATATAATCATCAACGTTTTATGATGTGTCAATTCACGTTTGGGGTTATTGAATGTTGTGTTATGGAAAAATTAATGACAGGCAAATATTAAAAAAAATTATGAAAACGAAGAGCTCTTCGCTAGGTTTTGATACGTTTCTAAAGTCTCACCATCTGTCACGTTCTCGCAAACAAGCTATTGTGGAACGTGGATTGAAAGGACATCATTATTTAAACCTCTGCCTACCCTAATATGGAAATTGCGCGAACATACAAAAAAGGCTGGCTGACCGTTTGCCGGACAACTGGACCCATGAACTATTTATCCGTTAAAAAGTTACCTTTACAATCGTGGTAATCGAAAATCTAAAATGAACATTACGTTATGCCACAGATTCAAATTGGTCATCACAGACTTCACTTGGTCTTGACTGTCTTCCTAGTGTCTAAACTTTACAACTACAATCACTACATTCTCTTAAAGCCGGAGGCGCGGAGGTATGACAATCCACGCCGCTGTAAAAAATAGTGCAGACTCTCACGTGTTACATGAATATGCTTTGTCGTATTTTCCACTCATAGTTTTTAGTATGAGTGGAAAATACGACATATCGTGACATTGAAAAAGTCACGATAGCCGAGTTGTTGGGTGGTCGGAATTTCGAGTCGAGAGACCCGAGTTCGATCCCCAGGTGGTACCAATGAGTTTTTCAAAAACCAGTACCAATGAGTTTTTCAAAAACTTATGTACGAATTTCATCGTTGGCTTGGACATAAAGGCGGTGACGCGCTCACCACCTGTCACGTTGTCCCGAAAATATCTTCGGTGGAAGGTGGGTCAAAGGGACTTAATTGTCTAGACTTGACCTCTGCCTACCCCTGTATTGGGAATTGCGTGAAGATATTTATATTTATTTATTATAGTTTTTAGTACTATCTTCCATATTAAATTCGTGAAGGTTTCTTAATCTCAGTAAAAATAAAAAAAAAATCCTCTAACGAGAACCACTTTGTGGAATGATTGTTAAAAATTCCTTAAATAAAAATTAAATTATTAAAATACAATATTGATACACGCACACATAAGAAATCTGAATTTGTAAATTGTTACAATTCATTTTCTAACAATTTTCTACTCAGAATTGTGCGTGCACTTATGATGAATAAGATTTTATTATATGGTATGACGTAATTTATAAATAAATTTTTGTCGTTGAATTACCGTACTGAAATTACCGCAATGATCGTTCGAATAACGGTTTAATACAATTGAAATCAATTAACGTTAATTCTAATAAACAACCACAAATTATGGGCTCACCACCAGAGACGTTGTCCCAAATATGCTGTTTTGAAAAGTGGCTCAATCGAACAGACTATAGGAGGGAAATTCGTGAAAATATAAAGAAATAAAAATTTAGTATCTTCAAGTAACAGCTTCATTATTTCTATACATATAATGAAAAAAAAAATGTGAGCCGTCATGGGACGCCTGGCAGATGTGAAATATCGTGTGTGTACAAGTAATATGCATAAAAGATAATATTATTACAGGAATGAAAAAATGAAGTACTAAGAAAATACTAATGAAAAATGAAGTACTAAGAAAATACTAATGAAAAAATGAAGAATTACGAATTTCTTACAGAAAATGGTAACTTTATTTAATAAGCATTTATTTACATTTGATATAAAAATTCGATATTAATATCAAGTGGCCACAATTTAAATATTTTCTCTCTCTCTCTGTGACTTCAGTTATAGTTATATTCGATGTTTCCTCTGCCGGTATTACTGTGACGATTGGTCGATGATAACTAAACTACGTTACAAAAGTCCCGTAGTAGTAAAGTCCCGTTGTCCCGAAAATATCTTCGGTGGAAGGTGGGTCAGAGGGAATTAATTGTCTAGGCTTGACCGCTGTTTACCCTGTATTGGGAATTGCGTGAAGATATTTATATATTTATTTATTACGTTACAAAAGTATTGGATGAAACATTATCATGATAACTCACAATTACAGCATCTATAGTTGTTCCATATTTGGTAGTAGATTCTTTTGGATTGTTGTTGAATTGCAATTGAAATTCTTTTTGAAGAAATGTCATTAATGGCATTGATTCAGCTCTTACAAATTACATTAAAATCTCCAGCTAATTTTAATGGTAGTTTATGTTTATTCGTTTTAAAATTATTGAACCTTTTTGACTATAAGGAAATGACCTTTCATGTAAAAATGAAATCTTAATATAATTTACATAGTCACTAATATGAATAATATGAATATAATAAATTAAATATAAAAAAGGGATTTCAGTGTTTAATTATAAACCTTAATCCTCAGGTTATAGGGTGTAAATTAGTATACCTTTGCCACGCCAGAAATCGGTTGTAGGTGCGGCTATAGATGTTTCACATCAAAAGTAGGGTGAGAGACTCAATCAATTTGATGGGTTAAAGCATATGTTTTCATCAGATACATAATACCTGTTAAAATCCACTCTATGACAGAGACCTTTCTGTCAAGAAGGCATGTCTCTAACAACACATCGCTAATACTTGTATACTAATAAAATAGCATAATTACATACGAATATACATACTAAATAGCATAGTAAATAGTCTTACAGCAATTTATGAAACTAGAAAAAAATGTCACGATAGCCAGGTGGTCGGAATTTCGAGTCGAGAGACTCGAAATTCCGACCATGGGTTTTTTCAAAAAACGTATGTACGAATTATATCGATGGCTGTGGCGACGGGCTCACCATTTTCCGAAAAACTTCTTCCGTGGAAGGTGGGTTGAAACGACTTAATTGTCTACACCTCTGTCTACCCCAGTATTGGGAATGGCGTGAAGATATTTATTTACTATTTGTTAATAGAAAAAAAGCGTTATACGATTTAAACTATTATAATTCCAGTTAAAGTTAACATAAAGGCGGTAAGATAGTTAAACAACAATAACAAATAATAACGACGTAATGTAAATAATTTGAAAGTTATCATAAAATATGCGTATTGTTTGAGTGTTTACAAAACTCAACATGTGTCTCTCAGTTCCACTTGTTGATATCTAGTAGTCAACAGCGCCGACTTGTATATTTATGAGATTTATCTCCAGCGAGATAAGTTTTATGACGCGTCAATTTATTATCATTCTCTTACATATAATTAGAAAAGAAAATGTCATATATTTTTTTTATTTTACGCAATTTCCCAACCGTACCATGGCAACACAACTACCCCTGAGCCACCTTTTTTCTCTTTAATTTAATTTAATAGTCTGTTTGTAATTTCAAATTAAAAAATGTTCACTAAATGCATATGAAAGTATATACTGAACTGTACATTAGAAATAAATTTTGAAAATTTTCGTCTCTGTTTGTTTGCGTATCTGTCTAATCTCTGAAACGGCTGGACTGATTTTACGAAACTTCACTGGCAGATAGAAATGAAGATATAATGAAGAAAACTGCGGGCAAAACCACGGGGGCAGCTAGTATATCATGCGACGAAACAAAGAGAATAACATTTCCACTGCACGCTTCGCAGATTTGAGTTTCCTTATGTGAACCTGCAGTGAAATAAAAAACGTGTAGGTTCCATATTATTTCATCACTGGCAACCAAGTAACATGGCAAGAACAAGTTGTCGAGTTAACATGAAATCGTTTAACTTTATTTTTACATATTTTTAAATAACGTTCTACATTGTCCCGGAAATTGTTGTATAAAAACAAACTTGTTTAAAATAAAACCTTCCGGGACCGCTTATTTTAATGAATTCTTTACAGAAAACCAATAACATTGTTTGTTCATTAATGTCAGTCACTACCCAGACTTAATATTGTTTTAAGAGTATATATACATATGTTATTTCAAGTGAAATGAAAAAAAGTCACGATAGCCGAGTGGTTCGGTGGTCGGAATTTCGAGTCAAGAGACCCGAGTTCGATCCCCAGGTGGCAGGCTCGTACCAATGGGTTTTTCAAAAACTTATGTACGAATTATATCGTTGCCTTTGACATAAAGACAGCGACGGGCTCACCACCTGTCACGTTGTCCCGAAAATATTTTCAGTGGAAGGTGGGTCGAAAAGACTTAATTGTCGAGACCTCGGTCTACCCTTGTATAGGGAATGGCGTGAAGATATTTTTATTATTTTATAAAAACCAGTAAACATTCATTGCTAAATATTAGGCTTTCTCGAAAGAAGGATTTAATTTTAGTATTGCTCATTGCTATTTTAACATATTAAAGTGACTTTACCCTAAGTCCTCTTCTTGCACCTCTAGGATGCAATTTCTTATGCCGTAACCACACCAAAGAAGGAAAACTAAGACTTATAAATAATCGGATTTGTTATAAACAATACGACAGATGAAACTGGTGGTCACAACAAGTACAAAGTAATTGTCCAAATAAATAGAATAAAATAAATACATGCATAGCTATGAACAACATCGCATACATTATTCTGATGCCAAAGTACGTAGCTAAACTTGCACTTGTGCGCGTAATCGAAAACAATGAAGATACCACAAACACCCAGACAGTTTTTTAACATTGAACCGACCGAGAATCGAACCTGGAACTTCAGAGCTGGTGATACCATGAAAATGGGTGTTTACGCCACTCGTCCACGGAGGTCGTCAATAATCTTAACAAAATATATAATATATAAAAATATCTTCACGCAATTCGTAGACAGAGGTCTAGTCTAGACCATTAAGTCCCTTCGACCCAAATTCCACCGAAGTTATTTTCGGGACAACGTAACTGGTGGTGAGCCCGTCGCCGTCTTTATGTCTAAGCCTACGATATAATTCGTACATAAGTTTTATTTGAAAAACCCATTGGTACGAGCCTGCCACCTGGGGACCGAACTCGGGTCTCTTGACTTGAAATTCCGACTGCCCAACCACTCGGCTATCGTGACTTCATTAATAAACTTAATAAAAGAAATTAAGCAAAACTTTTTCCCGAAATTACAATAAATGTCTGGCAAAAGTTATCTCCCCCTGGGCAAGTAATTTCCTAATTTGTTATTTCCCAGATGAGGAAAGATGCCGAGGACAGTTAATAAGGGATGCTCTGTTAAGAACGCACTGCCCGGATGACATTTATGTCGAAATAAAGACAAATGTCTTTTTTGTCGAAATGACTATTTTGTCTGTCTGTTTTTCACTACTACTTTACTAGTATTTCTCTTGTTTAAAACCACTTTTTCTCCTTCATCTCAATTCTGTATTATATATATCTGATCCCACAGTAAGCAGCTAAAAGATTTGTATTATGGAATTGGAAATAAAAGTACCACAAACAATTGAGTCAATGTAAAAAAAGTAGTTTTATATATTTACCCATCCTGGAATCGAGGAGGCAGGCGACTCAAAGTCGCTTCATGAAAGTCATTTCTGTCAAAGTCAATTAAATGTCGCTTAAGGCTTTAGGTTAGGGTTATTTACTTTTAATTCTATAAAACAAAAAGTTAGGTTAAGGTTATTTACTTTTAATTCTATAAAACAAAAAGTTAGGTTAAGGTTATTTACTTTTAATTCTATAAAACAAAAAGTTAGGTTAGGGTTATTTACTTTTAATTCTATAAAACAAAAAAGTTAGGTTAAGGTTATTTACTTTTAATTCTATAAAACAAAACTTAGGTCCCGGTTTCCTTTCCCGGTCGGGTCAATGTAGAAAATACTTCGGCTACATTTTCTCGGGTCTGGGTGTTTGTGATTCCATAATACAAGTGCTCAAGCTGTTTACTTTGGGATTAAAGTATTGTATGTGACGTCTCTATCTATGTATGTATTTATTTAATTATTTGTTTCCAAAATAATTAGCTAAACCACTTTTTCTCCTTCATCTCAATTCTGTATTGATATATCTGATCCCACAGTAAGCAGCTAAAACATTTGTATTATGGAATTGGAAATAAAAGTACCACAAACAATTGAGTCAAAGTAAAAAAAGTAGTTTTATACATTTACCCATCCTGGAATCGAGGAGGCAGGCGACTCAAAGTCGCTTCATGAAAGTCATTTCTGTCAAAGTCAATTAAATGTCGCTTAAGGCTTTAGGTTAGGGTTATTTACTTTTAATTCTATAAAACAAAAAAGTTAGGTTAAGGTTATTTACTTTTAATTCTATAAAACAAAAAGTTAGGTTAAGGTTATTTACTTTTAATTCTATAAAACAAAAAGTTAGGTTAAGGTTATTTACTTTTAATTCTATAAAACAAAAAGTTAGGTTAAGGTTATTTACTTTTAATTCTATAAAACAAAAAGTTAGGTTAAGGTTATTTACTTTTAATTCTATAAAACAAAAAGTTAGGTTAAGGTTATTTACTTTTAATTCTATAAAACAAAAAGTTAGGTTAAGGTTATTTACTTTTAATTCTATAAAACAAAAAGTTAGGTTAAGGTTATTTACTTTTAATTCTATAAAACAAAAAGTTAGGTTAAGGTTATTTACTTTTAATTCTATAAAACAAAAAGTTAGGTTAAGGTTATTTACTTTTAATTCTATAAAACAAAAAGTTAGGTTAAGGTTATTTACTTTTAATTCTATAAAACAAAAAGTTAGGTTAAGGTTATTTACTTTTAATTCTATAAAACAAAAAGTTAGGTTAAGGTTATTTACTTTTAATTCTATAAAACAAAAAGTTAGGTTAAGGTTATTTACTTTTAATTCTATAAAACAAAAAGTTAGGTTAAGGTTATTTACTTTTAATTCTATAAAACAAAAAGTTAGGTTAAGGTTATTTACTTTTAATTCTATAAAACAAAAAGTTAGGTTAAGGTTATTTACTTTTAATTCTATAAAACAAAAAGTTAGGTTAAGGTTATTTACTTTTAATTCTATAAAACAAAAAGTTAGGTTAAGGTTATTTACTTTTAATTCTATAAAACAAAAAGTTAGGTTAGGGTTATTTACTTTTAATTCTATAAAACAAAAAACTTAGGTCCCGGTTTCCTTTCCCGGTCGGGTCAATGTAGAAAACACTTCGGCTACATTTTCTCGGGTCTGGGTGTTTGTGATTCCATAATACAAGTGCTCAAGCTGTTTACTTTGGGATTAAAGTATTGTATGTGACGTCTCTATCTATGTATGTATTTATTTAATTATTTGTTTCCAAAATAATTAGCTAAACCACTTTTCTGCACTCGTAAATTACGAAGATCCCACAAACAGACCAGAAAAAGTGGTTATCTATATTGATCCCTCCGGGAATCGAAACCAAGACGTCAAAGATGGCGACACCATGAAAACAGGAGCTTACACCACTCGTTTACGTAGGTCTTAGCCTTACGGGTCGATCTGGTCGCCTAATACAGTCCAAATACCAAAACATTTCACACAAACATGATTTTAATAATATCATTGTATAAATTACCACTACCAAAGCACGTAGTACGATTGCATTATTGAAATTATCCGCCACGCCTCAGAGTTTATTGGAGCATAACTTATAGGAGAAAACATATTACGAAAGGGAAACAAAAGACCTGCAATTTTACGTGCGTTCCAAAAAGATCCGTAAAGGAAACCAAAGAAGGTCGTGTTTGTAAGCGCAACGCATTGAAATGGTTGTATTTAATTATCTATGACTAAATAAGATACGTTCCCGTGGGTCTCGTAAGAGGCGACTTTATAAGTTACGATAGCCCAGTGGTTGGGTGACCGGAATTCGAGTCAAGAGAGCCGAGTTCGATCCTCTGGTGGCAGGCACGTACTAATGAGTTTTTAAAAAAAGCTTACCTACGATTTATATCGTTGGCTTGGACATAAAGACGGCGACGGACTCACCATATATCTTAATTATTTAGATCTCTGTCTACCCCTGTATTGGGAATCGCGTGAAGAGACTAAGGGACAAGCCTTAATAATACAATAGACTGCCAACAGAATTGCGGGATAATCATCTTGAAAAATTCACCAGAATGATGACGGTCCGCAGCGTCTAAGCTGCAAGGTGTCTGGAACTCCGCTCTCCTATCCGCTTGCCAAGCATGGCGGCGGCCCAAGGCCTGAAGTGGGCATTTGAATACCGTTATGATGCTTATAATGATGAAATACGATGTGTATATATAAAAATATCCTCACGACATTCCCAATACAGGTGTAGACAATTAAGTCGTTTAGACCCACCTTCCAGCGAAGTAATTTTGGGGACAACGTGGCAGGTGGTGAGCCCATCCCCGTCTAGATGTCCAAGCCAACGATATAATTCGTAATTCGTACATAAGTTTATTAAGAAGCCCATTGGTACGAGCCTGCCACCTGGGGATCGAACTCGGGTTTCTTGCTTCGAAATTCCGACTATCGTCTTTATATCGTGGCTTTATATATGAGTATTTATATCTAAATATATATGTATATAATAAGATTATACCGTTATTTTGGACTAAAATAGTCTTGTATAGCTTCCGTGAAAAGTTGGCCGAAGGTACTCAATTATTAGACCTATGCCTACCCTAGTATTAGAAAATAGGAAGAAGATAAACAAATATTTAAATTGGGTCACATCGGAGTTTAGAGGTTGAGTTGGCAGTGATTAAAGTGTCATCGATGACACTTAATGTCATGTCATGAAATTGAAAATCATATCGTCCGCTATATTGATGACCGTTACTGAAATGTTTATTGAGAACTATTTATTTATTTAGCTGTAAAAAGGTTAAAATATTACTTATAGTGTATTTGAATTCAATAATTTATGAGTCACGATAGCCGAGTGGTTGTGTGGTCGGAATTTCGAGTCAAGAGATCCGAGTTCGGTCCCCAGGTGGAGCTCGTACCAATGGGTTTTTCTAAAATCTATGTCCGAATTACATCGTTGGCTTGGACAGAAAGACGGCGACGGGTCGGTGGAAGGTGGGTCATAGGGACTTCATTGTCTAGACCTCTGTCTACCCCTGTATTGGGAATTGCGTGAAGATATTTTTTTTTTGAATTC
Source organism: Sericinus montela (assembly GCA_029286605.1). Lineage (NCBI taxonomy): Eukaryota > Metazoa > Arthropoda > Insecta > Lepidoptera > Papilionidae > Sericinus > Sericinus montela. Next base: position 9,948,382 of record JAGSMR010000044.1, read on the forward strand.
TTTAAATAGTTTGTGTACTGTTAGACGAGAAAAAGATGATAGATAGATGAAACTCTGTGAAATGATAGAAGAAAACATATTACTGGAATAAAACATTCACACCATCGAGATTCAAACGCGCGACCTTCACCGATATTGCCGTCATTTTGGATCACTGACCCAAAGTAACGGAATTCGGAGCAGACTGGTAGGAGAACACCATCCAAGGCAATATGAGAAAAACTGGATGGACCACTGAAGTCACGAAATATATGTTCGGTTTTGGTTCTGCTTATTTATGAGCCACCGTGCCTCATAAATATCAGTTAGTTTATCTCTTACATAAATTACGTTAATAACATTAGCAACTGGAAATGAGGTGATCGCACTCCAGCTATTAAAAGAAAACAAAATAAAAGTCTGTTTTATTATAAAAAAAACATAAGTTGAACAAAATAATTTTTTCGCCTTTTTTTTCTCCGTTAGAGAAACCTCATTACGAAACGAAGATTGATTAAAAAAATTACCATCGATAAACGAATGTATATTCTTATTTAGATACATAAATTATTTGATTTTAATTGATTTATTTGATTTGATAAGAGGCGTGTGCGACATTCATCGAATCATCTACCAGTTTTTATATAATCACCAGTGTAATTTTACATACGTTATAACACATGTGTCTATTTGTAAATGTTTAAAAATGTATGCTTATTGATCAGCATATATTTTTACTTATAAAAGTATTCATATTTCCAAAGCGGAACTAAATCACTTTTCTATCATTCTATCCAAAGATATAAAACCCATCGCTTAGCAGAGCGAATAAATTAAACGGAATACTCCATTTTTTTTCCTTCTTTCGAACTAAACAATAAAACTTCTGAACTCCTGGTATAATAAACAAAAGCTGAAAAGAATTGGAAAGTTAAGTTAGATCGGTCTGAAGTTTAAATCGCGTAACTAATACGTTTTCCCGCTAACTTTAACTTGGGAACTTTTTTATTTCTTCTTCTCTTAAGTGATTTTTTTTAATTCACAAGTTTTGTTCCACTCAAAGATTTTTATAAAGTTAGAGTGTTTTTGTTTAAAAATTGTCAGCCAGTGGGGATTATCAACAGGCGTGAAAACTTAATGCTAGAGGTTTTATTTATTCGTATTTACAAGTTTATCGTAGCAACCAAAATATTTTTTTTATCTTCACTTACTTACTTATCTTCACGCACAATCCTGACGGGGTAGCCAGAGAAAACAGATCGCCAAGTGTCACGATCCCTACATGTCTCTTTCGCTTCTTTCAGATTCATCATCTCTTCATACATGCACGCCTAGGTATCCGAGTACTCTTGACCATCCCCTCTTCCAGCAATATGCTCACATGGTCTTAAAGTTAATCTCGGTCTACCTCGACACCTTTTAATATTAACTTTCGCGCTATATATTTTCTTCACTATTCCGTCTTTATTCATTCGCTCAACGTGCCCAAACCATCGAAGCACGTCCTTATCATTTTTTGTGATAAGGTCATCTTTCAAACTTGCCATATTGCGAATCTCTACGTTTCGCTTTCGGTTGGCCATGGTAAGGCCGCACATTTTACGAAGAGATCGCATCTCTACTGCATTCAACCTGCTTTTATACTTCTTCTGGCATACCCAGGTTTCGCTGCCATATAACAAAGTCGGTACCAACACAGCGTTATGTATTGCAAGGCGTGCACTTTTCACTACGCCTTGCCTTTTGACTAACGCAGTCAGGGCACCATTGACTTTGTTCCCGGCAGCAATACGCCTGTCCACATCTAAATCACATCTTCGGGGGCGTCCATAAATTACGAGAGGTGTTTAAGCGGGGGAGGGGTTCGAGTCAAATCTCATCTAATCTTACGTTGGAGAGAGGAGGGGTCTCGGCAAATATCACGCATTTTTTTTTCTGATTGGAACAAAAAAATTATACAGATAATTTAACTGAAAATCATATGGACATGTTGGTTCCAATAGTCTCTCTTGAGACCGTCCATGATTCTCCATGGATTGAATTAGAATATATAATCTTTTTTTAATCACAGTAGTCACGATTTAAGTATTTTATTGTTAAATTTTATAATACTTATAATTAAACTCTCAGCAATATTGATTACTAGTCTTAACTAAACGTAAATAAAAGCACGAAGCAATTTTTTTTTCCTTCTTTCGAACTAAACAATAAAACTTCTGAACTCCTGGTATAATAAACAAAAGCTGAAAAGAATTGGAAAGTTAAGTTAGATCGGTCTGAAGTTTAAATCGCGTAACTAATACGTTTTCCCGCTAACTTTAACTTGGGAACTTTTTTATTTCTTCTTCTCTTAAGCGATTTTTTTTTAATTCACAAGTTTTGTTCCACTCAAAGATTTTTATAAAGTTAGAGTGTTTTTGTTTAAAAATTGTCAGCCAGTGGGGATTATCAACAGGCGTGAAAACTTAATGCTAGAGGTTTTATTTATTCGTATTTACAAGTTTATCGTAGCAACCAAAATATTTTTTTATCTATTACTACTTTTTTATCTATTTTACTATTATATTTTTATCTTCACTTACTTACTTATCTTCACGCACAATCCTGACGGGGTAGCCAGAGAAAACAGATCGCCAAGAGTCACGATCCCTACATATCTCTTTCGCTTCTTTCAGATTCATCATCTCTTCATACATGCACGTCTAGGTATCCGAGTACTCTTGACCATCCCCTCTTCCAGCAATATGCTCACATGGTCTTAAAGTTAATCTCGGTCGAAAGGTCTTGGTCGAAAGTTAATCTCGGTCTACCTCGACACCTTTTAATATTAACTTTCGCGCTATATATTTTCTTCACTATTCCGTCTTCACTCATTCGCTCAACGTGCCCAAACCATCGAAGCACGTCCTTATAATTTTGTGATAAGGTCATCTTTCAAACCTGCCATATTGCGAATCTCTACGTTTCGCTTTCGGTTAGCCATGGTAAGGCCGCACATTTTACGAAGAGATCGCATCTCTACTGCATTCAACCTGCTTTTATACTTCTTCTGGCATACCCAGGTTTCGCTGTCATATAACAAAGTTGAACAAAATAATTTTTTCGCCTTTTTTTCTCCGTTAGAGAAACCTCATTACGAAACGAAGATTGATTAAAAAAATTACCATCGATAAACGAATGTATATTCTTATTTAGATACATAAATTATTTGATTTTAATTGATTTATTTGATTTGATAAGAGGCGTGTGCGACATTCATCGAAGCATCTACCAGTTTTTATATAATCACCAGTGTAATTTTACATACGTTATAACACATGTGTCTATTTTTAAATGTTTAAAAATGTATGCTTATTGATCAGCATATATTTTTACTTATAAAAGTATTCATATTTCCAAAGCGGAACTAAATCACTTTTCTATCATTCTATCCAAAGATATAAAACCCATCGCTTAGCAGAGCGAATAAATTAAACGGAATACTCCATTTTTTTTCCTTCTTTCGAACAAAACAATAAAACTTCTGAACTCCTGGTATAATAAACAAAAGCTGAAAAGAATTGGAAAGTTAAGTTAGATCGGTCTGAAGTTTAAATCGCGTAACTAATACGTTTTCCCGCTAACTTTAACTTGGGAACTTTTTTATTTCTTCTTCTCTTAAGCGATTTTTTTTTAATTCACAAGTTTTGTTCCACTCAAAGATTTTTATAAAGTTAGAGTGTTTTTGTTTAAAAATTGTCAGCCAGTGGGGATTATCAACAGGCGTGAAAACTTAATGCTAGAGGTTTTATTTATTCGTATTTACAAGTTTATCGTAGCAACCAAAATATTTTTTTATCTATTACTACTTTTTTATCTATTTTACTATTATATTTTTATCTTCACTTACTTACTTATCTTCACGCACAATCCTGACGGGGTAGCCAGAGAAAACAGATCGCCAAGAGTCACGATCCCTACATATCTCTTTCGCTTCTTTCAGATTCATCATCTCTTCATACATGCACGTCTAGGTATCCGGAGTACTCTTGACCATCCCCTCTTCCAGCAATATGCTCACATGGTCTTAAAGTTAATCTCGGTCGAAAGGTCTTGGTCGAAAGTTAATCTCGGTCTACCTCGACACCTTTTAATATTAACTTTCGCGCTATATATTTTCTTCACTATTCCGTCTTTATTCATTCGCTCAACGTGCCCAAACCATCGAAGCACGTCCTTATCATTTTTTGTGATAAGGTCATCTTTCAAACTTGCCATATTGCGAATCTCTACGTTTCGCTTTCGGTTGGCCATGGTAAGGCCGCACATTTTACGAAGAGATCGCATCTCTACTGCATTCAACCTGCTTTTATACTTCTTCTGGCATACCCAGGTTTCGCTGCCATATAACAAAGTCGGTACCAACACAGCGTTATGTATTGCAAGGCGTGCACTTTTCACTACGCCTTGCCTTTTAACTAACGCAGTCAGGGCACCATTGACTTTGTTCCCGGCAGCAATACGCTTGTCCACATCTAAATCACATCTTTGGGGGCGTCCATAAATTACGAGAGGTGTTTAAGCGGGGGAAGGGTTCGAGTCAAATCTCATCTAATCTTACGTTGGAGAGAGGAGGGGTCTCGGCAAATATCACGCATTTTTTTTCTGATTGGAACAAAAAAATTATACAGATAATTTTACTGAAAATCATATGGACATGTTGGTTCCAATAGTCTCTCTTGAGACCGTCCATGATTCTCCATGGATTGAATTAGAATATATAATCTTTTTTTAATCACAGTAGTCACGATTTAAGTATTTTATTGTTAAATTTTTATAATACTTATAATTAAACTCTCAGCAATATTGATTACTAGTCTTAACTAAACGTAAATAAAAGCACGAAGCAATTTTTTCTTATTATAGACAACGAAATAAATGCCTTTCCTCCATCATGGTAATTATTAAGGTATGTGTTATGGGAGTTGGTAATTAGGCTGCCAACTATATTGATCCGCAGGCGAAGTCGCAAGCGGAAAGCTAGTATAATTAAATACATAAATCAGTGGATGCAGGCGACGGGCTCACCACCTGCCACGTTGTCCCGAAAATATCTTCACGCAGTTCTCAATACAGAGGTAGACAGAGGTCTAGTCTAGACAATTAAGCCCCTTCGACCCACCCTCCATAGAAGATATTTTCGTAACAACGTGACAGGAGAGACGTCGCCGTCTTTATGTACAAGCCAACGATGTGTTTCGTAAGTTTTTGAAAAACTCATTGGTACTGCCACCTGGGAATCGACCCCGGGTCTCTTGACTCGAAATTCCGACCACCCATCCACTCGGCTATCGTGAATTTTATCGTGAAGTTTTTTTGTGTTTGTGAAAATTGTTTCTTTCTATCTGCGTTTACTATCTAGATAACTTTGCATGCCTCATCTGGCAAACATGTGAAACTATTTAAAAACTGTACAAACTCTAATATGCACCTTACATGGCAAATAAAGATTATTATTATTATTATTATTAAACTTAATAAAACTACAAAACAGACATGGAGATTTATATGACTATTTAACTTTCCATGAAAACTGTTCAATAAATCTTTCATAAATAAAGGAAATGTATCCGTGACTGATCGCTAGTGACTAAAGGGCAGCCCTCTTGTTTGTTTTCTCGCTCAAAGATTGAGACAGGTGGGGCCTGTCGCAGACTCCATATTCACGCCAACAAATTCATACATAAGTTTTGAAAAACTCATTGGTACTGCCACCTGGGAATCGACCTCGGGTCTCTTGACTCGAAATTCCGACCACCCATCCACTCGGCTATCGTGAATTTTATCGTGAAGTTTTTTTGTGTTTGTGAAAATTGTTTCTTTCTATCTGCGTTTACTATCTAGATAACTTTGCATGCCTCATCTGGCAAACATGTGAAACTATTTAAAAACTGTACAAACTCTAATATGCACCTTACATGGCAAATAAAGATTATTATTATTATAGACAACGAAATAAATGTTTTCTTATTTTATTTATTTAATCTTTATTGTTCCAAAAATGAAGACACACTCAATAAACACTCTAAAAAAAAAAAAAAAAAAAAAAAAAAAAAAAAAAAAAAAAAAAAAAAACTTATTGGTACGATTTACCACCTGGAGATCGAACTCGGGTTTCTTGACTCGAAATTCCGACCACCCATCCACTCGGCTATCGTGAATTTTATCGTGAAGTTTTTTTGTGTTTGTGAAAATTGTTTCTTTCTATCTGCGTTTACTATCTAGATAACTTTGCATGCCTCATCTGGCAAACATGTGAAACTATTTAAAAACTGTACAAACTCTAATATGCACCTTACATGGCAAATAAAGATTATTATTATTATTATTATTAAACTTAATAAAACTACAAAACAGACATGGAGATTTATATGACTATTTAACTTTCCATGAAAACTGTTCAATAAATCTTTCATAAATAAAGGAAATGTATCCGTGACTGATCGCTAGTGACTAAAGGGCAGCCCTCTTGTTTGTTTTCTCGCTCAAAGATTGAGACAGGTGGGGCCTGTCGCAGACTCCATATTCACGCCAACAAATTCATACATAAGTTTTGAAAAACTCATTGGTACTGCCACCTGGGAATCGACCCCGGGTCTCTTGTCGCCGTCCAACTATATAATTCGTACATAACTTCGTATTTAATAATACTGGGGCAATCAAGTTGTCATCATTTTAGTGTTCATTCCAACGGGATAACATAATAACATAGATTAATAATTTGTATAAATATATAGACATCCTTGACTCGTGTGTAAGAATTCATATTCATCACATAAATGTCACAATGGTAGAGCCACGCATCAGCCTTTGTTGTTGCATGAATGGGCCGGCTCGACCGAGGAAGTACCACGACCGCACAGAATACCGGCGTGAAGTAGAAGTCTAAAAAACTTCTGCGTTTCGCCTGGTGAGTGCAGGTAACCGGAGGCCCACACACCCCCCTCCCCCAATTCTGGGGGGGGGGCATTCTAAGGCCGGCAACGCATCTGCTAAGCCTCTGGTATTGCGGGTGTTCATGGGCGGCGGTAATCACTTACCATCACGTGAGCCACCTGCTCATTTGCCTTCCTTTTCCATAAAAAAATGTTTATCCCTAGCGGGATTCGAAACGATGAACTCAGAATACACAATAGTACTAAAAACTTTTTTTTAGGTGGATGGATCTGTTTCAATGTTTTAGGTGGATGGATCTGTGTCTTAATTGCCTAGACCTGTGTCAGCCTCTGTATTGGAAATGGCGTGAAGATATTTATTATTATTATTTATTATTAAACTTAATAAAACTACAAAACAGACATGGAGATTTATATGAGTATTTAACTTTCCATGAAAACTGTTCAATAAATCTTTCATAAATAAAGGGAAATGTATCCGTGACTGATCGCTAGTGACTAAAGGGCAGCCCTCTTGTTTGTTTTCTCGCTCAAAGATTGAGACAGGTGGGGCCTGTCGCAGACTCCATATTCACGCCAACGAATTCATACATAAGTTTTGAAAAATTCATTGATACTATCTTATCTCTAGGAGATCAAACTCAGATCTCTTGACTCGAATCCCGACCACAGAACCACCCGGCTATCGTGAGCCATGCATTTTTTGATAATATATTTGTTAAGTTTAATTGTTAAGTTGTTTACGATAGCTGAGTGGTTGGGATGTCGGAATTTCTAAAATAAATAAATATCTTCACGCAATTCCCAATACCGGGATAGACAGAGGTCTAGTCTAGACAGTTAAGTCCCTTTGACCCACCTTCCACCGATGATATTTTCGGGACAACGTGACAGGAGAGACGTCGCCGTCTTTATGTACAAGCCAACGATGTATTTCGTAAGTTTTTGAAAAACTCATTGGTACTGCCACCTGGGAATCGACCTCGGGTCTCTTGACTCGAAATTCCGACCTCCCATCCACTCGGCTATCGTGAATTTTTATCGTGAAGTTTTTTTTTTGTGTTTGTGAAAATTGTTTCTTTCTATCTGCGTTTACTATCTAGATAACTTTGCATGCCTCATCTGGCAAACATGTGAAACTATTTAAAAACTGTACAAACTCTAATATGCACCTTACATGGCAAATAAAGATTATTATTATTATAGACAACGAAATAAATGTTTTCTTATTTTATTTATTTAATCTTTATTGTTCCAAAAAAATGAAGACACACTCAATAAACACTCTAAAAAAAAAGAAACATTCTAGCCGAGTGGTTGGGTAATCGGAATTCGAGTCGAGATACCCGAGGTTGATCCCCAGGTGGTGGGCTCGTACCCAGCTAACCCTAGGTAAAATAGAAAATATGGTTAGGGCAGTTATGGTAGTGTAAAATTTTGATCGGGCCTATAGACTAGTTGCTGGTGGAAGCTAAGGCTTGCGTTACGTCTAAAAAATAAAAGTACATAGGTTTTTAAAAAAAAAAAACTTATTGGTACGATTTACCACCTGGAGATCGAACTCGGGTTTCTTGACTCGAATTCCGATTACCCAACCACTCTGCTATCGTGACTTTTATTCAGTTTAAGGTATGGTATCCTGCATTCTTAAGAAGAGTGCATCGATTAAAAATAGATATTAACAAGTTCTCGTAGTGGTGCATTTCTGCAACAATATTAGAATTTCTATCTAGGTAGAAATGAACTTCCTTATATATTTCTGGGAAAACACTGTCACGTTTACATTTGTATTCAGATATACCAACTTAACGTTTAAAATGATTTTGATACGAAGGAAACACGTAATAATCATGTTAATGTCATTAATGTTAAAGTAAATGCTATAATTAATCTATTCCAAATAAGGGTAGATTAAGTGTAATTCATGTATTATACATAAGTATTATTAGCTTTCCGTGTGGTAACAGCGTAAGAATATTGCCACTCCCTTTCTTCTCGGTGGTGTCGTAAGAGGCGACTAAGGGAGAAAGCCTGTAACATCATTATGGCAACCGATAGATATATCTTGAAACATATCAGACCAAAATAATCAGACCGAAGATGGGCAGCAGCGTCTGAGGTGCCAGTGGTCTGCTACTGCGATCGCCAATCAACTTGCCAAGCGTGGCGATTACGGTAATTCGTCCCTATGGGAGAGGCCTATGTCCTGCAGTGGACTTTAACAGGCTGTTATGTATGTATGTATGTATTATTAGCTTGGACACTATGATGGCGATAGCATCACCTCCTGTCACGTTATGCCAAATAGGCTCCGGTGAATTCGGTGGCCAGTCTACACCAGTATTGGGAGAAAAAAGAAATAATCTATACTCATATAAACGAAATAAATGCCTTTCCTCCATCATGGTAATTATTAAGGTATGTGTTATGGGAGTTGGTAATTAGGCTGCCAACTATATTGATCCACGCGGGCGAAGTCGCAAGCGGAAAGCTAGTATAATTAAATACATAAATCAGTGGATGCAGGCGACGGGCTCACCACCTGCCACGTTGTCCCGAAAATATCTTCGGTAGAAGGTTGGTCAAAGGGACTTAATTGCCTAGACTAGACCTCTGTATTGGGAATTGCGTGAAGTTGATGCAGGTGGAACAAGACCGCTCCATGTGGCAAACTTTGGAGGAGACCTATGTTTGGCTTTTATGATGAGTATCGTAACATAGTTACTGTTATTTTTCAAGCCTTAGTGTCGAATGTCGATCGAACCTGTGTAACTTGTGTAACTCTTAAACCAAGTTCTTAACTCATGTCTTAAGGGAACGCTCTGACGATTAGACAACGGCTCTGTGACGTGGCTCTGACATATAGTAACCTCCAAGCCCGACGCAAATCCTTTATAAGTTTCGAAAAAACTTCAATGGTACGAGCCTTCTTTATGGGATCGAACTCAAGTCGCCTTATTCTAATTCGGATCAGCTAACCACTCGGCCGTCGTCACCGCTTATTCGTGTTGAGCGCTAATTGCGAAATAACGTATTAGTGCGATAGTGACAGTGTAATAAATGTTTTCAATGTGGTTTCCTTTGCAGATAATTATTGTCTGAGCTGTTAACATACAATTTAAGGTGCAATTACTTTGTAAAGATGTTTTTATTATTATCGACTGTAGGCATAACTTGTTAACTGTTGTCTGTTACATGTTTTGAAGTTTTGTTTCAAATATATGTCTATATATTTGAAACATATAATAATAAATGTAAAAAATATTTCATACAAGATATACAACTGACTCGCTCACTCATCATGATACATCTAGAAGCATAAGACTTAGTGACTTGTAATTTGGCAAAATGAGCTGCCAAGTTGTAGGCTCTCTCTCTGAGTTTTTTCTCGGCATTCTTGGACTGCATTGTTTAGTCCTCAGTCTACCCCAGTATTTGGGAATATCTCCGACATTTATTTATAAATTTCTCGATTTGTTTATCACGCCATCTGACGGTAACCATCGCTAGTTACCATCCTTAGATTCTCTCAGTCGCCTCTTACGACACCGCACGATAACAACATGTTCAATTAGGTTTATCGACATTGGATGCCAGTAAAAAGCTAGCTAGTAAAAGGAAGCCATTAAGGCTTCCTTCCTTTGTCTCTTAGTAATAGCAAACAATCTTAAGTACTTCCCTTATCACTTGTTTCTCCGGTGCGAGTTGTCTGGTAATGCGATCGCCAATCCGCTTGCCGAGCATGGTGATTATGGAAAAATCCCGTACTGGAGGGGCCATGTCGAGAAGTTAACTTTTACAGGCCATTATAATTATTATAATGATGATATGCATTCATACATAGGAATAACATCAAACATTATTCTGTTCCCAAAGTAAGCAGCCAAAGAACTAGTATTATGAAATAAGAAACAAAAAATTGCACAAAAACACCGAGACCCGAGAAAATGTAGAAAAAATCGTTTTCTAAATTGACCCGTCCGCGTATCGAACTCGGGACCACTGACCACTGGCCGGAGCTGATCACTCCGGCCTTGCAAGCGACACTGCAACGCTGGCGTGACTATAGCAGTAGCATAACTACGACAATACACCGAAGGTCACTGCATCTACTACATCTGGTATTAATAGCGTGATAGTAACGACCATTCAAACACACCCTAATTATTCCGCTGCGCTTGCGCGTGACGTGCGCGTAATCACCGACGTTGGCTTTTGCTCACACAATACACGGTTTGTTTGTTATAAAGCAACAATCGAACTATAGTACAGCTATGTATAATAATACATATTCATCTGTGATTATAACTTTTGTTACATTATTTTAAAAAAATCACGCCATTCCCAATATAGAGGTAACAGAGGTCTAGACAGTTAAGTCCTTTCGACCCACCTTCCGTCTTTACATCCAAGCCAACGATATAAATCGTACATAAATTGTTGAAAAACCCCATTGGTACAGGCCTTGGGGGTGAATTCGGGTCTCTGAACTCGAATTCCGATCACCCAATATACATAAGTTCAATTAACAAAAACCCAATATACAAAAATAAATATACATAAGTTTTTATAATGTTAATTCTCCACGTATAACCGATCCTTTTACCGAAGACATTTTTGGAACGTCTTTATATCCAAGCCGACATTATAAATCGTAGACTGTCGTAGAAGCCTGCCGTCTTTTATTCATGATAATTTTGTTAAGTACTTATTTTTTATGTAAGTTTTGCTATCCTTTATTACTAGATTGAATTTTTATACAAATACAATATTTTCAACTTGTTCAGTACGTAAGTGGATATTCTATTATTATATATTCTATTATTTCGGTATATAAAAATGTATGACTCACATTTTAATATTCACTAGCTAAAATGCTTGTTTTGACATCGTATTAAATTATTTGGCAGGAATATTAAAAAAAATTAAAATGAAACATAAGTATTAAAAAAATCATAATTTTATAACGCTCTCTAGTGAAGAAAATTGAAATGTCGTTAATAAATATATTGTTACTTCTTTTCTGAATGTGTCCATAGATGTCGCTTATTTAATTTTTGTATAAATGTTGAACTTAGAAGTTCAAGAAAATTTCGATAGATGTCACTGTAATAGAATTTGCTTAGTTGAGCTGTGATGGAATAATTTTTCTTAATATTTTTTATGTTATCATTAGGTATAAGCTTAAAAGTAATAACAAAACGCCATAAGCTGCTTCGTTGCTTTTTGTCACTTCTTTACCATAATTGAAACAAACTTTAAGCTGGAGCTATGATTGCGACCTGTAAAATTTACTAAAACTCACCGAGGCCTTTTCAACTTACTGAGTACCCTATGATGCAATTTTTATTAAAATTTTAGAGTATTTCCAATTAATGAGAAAATAAAAAAATCAACTGACACGGGCGAGATTCGAATCCGCGTTCTCTGTCATATAGTAGCGACCTCCGTATCTTGATTTTAATTTAATAACAAGTAGTACCTTAGCTCCCACAAAAGGATATTTTAAGCTAGTTAATAGAATCAGGCATTTCTTTGCGGAAATTTATTATTATAAAGTTTCAAAAACTTATGCACGAATTACATCGTTGGCTTGGACATACAGACAGCGACGGGTTCACCACATGTCACGTTGTCCCGAAAATATCTTCGGTGGAAGGTGGGTCAAAGGGACTTAATTGACTAGACTAGATCTCTGTCTACCCCCGTATTTTGAATTGCGTGAAGATATTTATTTATTTATTTTATAAAGTTTATAATAAATAATTACTTTACACATACATGTTACTTGGTCCGAAGAAGTGTACCATCCTGTTGTTTAACAACTTGGCACAGCAATATGCCAGTTTTAATCTCCGATTGAAGATTTTCATCGTAGTAAAACAGACAGACTTGTCATACTGTTATTGGTTAATTATTATTATTTTCAAATTTTTACTTATTTCTGGCGCGAAATCTTATTAAATTTAGTTAAACTAAAGTCTACTAAAGAAACAACTAAACTAAATAGGCAACGTGACAAGTGGTGAGTCTATTGCCGTCACAGTGTCCAAGCTAACGGTACAAAATACTTGTACTTACATACACATATGACATATGATGATCAAAACATTCCATGACTCGAGTACAAACATTGAATACACAGAAATGTTTGCCTAGAGAGATTCGAACCCGTGACTCTTAGCTTCAAAGGCAGGCTCATCGCCTAGTTGGTGATGAGCCTGCCTTTGCTGTGACTGTGAGGTAACCTTGCAACGGCGTAAGAATATTATCACGCCCTTGCCACGACTTTAATGAAGCTTTCTTTATTTGTCTGTACTTTAATAAAGCTTTTTAAAGTCACGTCAGCTGAGTGTTTGGGTGATCGGAATTTGAGTTGTGAGACTCGAGTTCGATCCCCAGTTGGCAGGCTCGTACCAATGGGTTTGTCAACAACATATGTACGATTCATATCTTGGATAGGCTTGGACATGAAGACGGCGACGGGCTCACCACCTGTCGGTGGAAGATTGGTGGAAGGGACTTTTGTCTAGACTAGACCTTTGTCTACACCTGTATTTGGAATGGCGTGAAGATATTTTTTTTCTTTATTTGTATTACACACACGTGGGTAAGTGTTTATTGTATTGGATAACTTTGCATCAACAGGTTCCTAATGCTGTGAGAGGTGTGTCCATTCGGATGATTCCAAACATTGACCCCGCTGGGGTTGATGACCGGAGGCTTCGGTTTTAACTTGAGCCACAGTGTAGAAACATACCATGGGCATGGATCATTGTTAATCAATATTCTTGCAAATTTTAAATGATCTCTTTCTAATTTTTTCTACAAAATATTTCTTACTACGTCTCTTTTGTCACTAGAGAAATGAAAAACGTTTGTCCTGTCATAGAAATAATAAATAATAAATATCTTCACGCAATTCCCAATACAGGGGTAGACAGGGGTCTAGTCTAGACAATTAAGTCCCTTCGACCCACCTTCCACTGAAGATATTTTCGAAACAACGTGACAGGCGGTGAGCCCATCGCCTTCTCCAAGCCAACGACGTGATTCGTATATAAGACCTGCTGATCGAACTCGGGTCTCTTCGGCTATCGTGACTTGTCCTGTCATAGAGATGTAAAGAATTGCATGAAATAATATTTTTTATGTTTTACGCACGTTCCCAATGTTGGGGTAGACAGAGGTTTTTAGACAATAAAGCCATTTTCGATCCATCTTCAACCGAAACCTATTTGGGACCGGTCATAGGTGGTGATCCTATCGCCTAACGTCTTTATGTTTAGGTCAACGGTATATTATACTTAAACATATACAATTATAAATTCACAAATATGTATACGTACACAATTAATTAATATCTAATAAAAAAACTATTCGACCTCCTTGGACGAGTGGCGTAAACACTGGTTTTCAAGGTGTCGCCATCTCGAGGTCCCGGGTTCGATCAATCAACCGGGTCAATGTAGAAAAACCACTTTTTCTACATTTTCTCGGGCCTGGATGTCTGTGGTGCCTTCGTCGTTTCCGATTCCCATACCTCAAGTGCTTTAGCATCTTACATTGGGATCGGAGCAATGTATGTGATGTTGTCCCTATCTATATATGTATTTATTTATTTATTTTATTTATTAACTTTTCTTAAAATGAATCTAGTTTCTTAATTTTCGGTAAATACAATCACACTTTTATTAGTCGGTATGTAGTAATAATAAATTTGTAGTCTAGTTATCAAAAGTTTTATCTTAGTTATTATCTTAGAAACAAAAATTCAAATCGAAAGTTATTATCTTAGAACTTAGAGTAACTTAAGCGAAGGATATTTCGTAACCTATGTTGTAATATTTTTCATTATCCTGAATAGGATTCAACATACGTTGGTAGTAAGTTCATCGAAACGCCATTTCCAAAATGTAACAATTGTCTTAAACAAATCCTACTGCTACTTGTATACTGTGACGTAGTGGTGGATCAAGTTTAGTATCCGTTGATGACTTTTTGCAAATGAATTGCTTGGCCGCACCGTACTTGTACTGTCGAGCTTTTCAATTTATTTATGGACTAAAGCAATACCTATTTATAGAGATAGATGAATAGCATACCCACGTCGACCTGTGCTATTTTGCAGGGAATCGATGGATACAAAAGCACGAGGACCGTTCTGTGAGACAATGTAGGCTTAGTTCAGTAGTGGACTTTTATAGGCAGTAAAGATGATAATAAGTCCGTTAAAGTAAAATTACCATGGGTATTGTTTTAAGCTTGGACATGTTGAGCGAATAAGTGAAAACCGAATGGTGAAGAAAATATATAGCGCGAAAGTTAATATGAAAAAGAGGTGTCGACGTAAGCCGAGACTAACTTTTGAAGACCATGTTATATATGTATCAACCAGAGTTGACTGGTAGAGAATGCTTCAAGGTATTAAGTCCGCTCGTTGAAACCCTTCGTTTATAAGATGTACAACAAAGTACAAAACTAAATATGTTAATAAATAAATATAAACAAATTGCTCGTAGAGGGATGGTCAAGAGTACCTAGGCGTGCATTTATGAAGAAAATGTAGAATCTGAAAGAAGCGAAAGAGGTATGTAAGTTACTTAGGGGATCTGTTCTGTCTCGTCAGAGACTGTGCGTGTGGATAAATAAATAAATAAAATACGCTATATCAATAACGTTTTACGAACTTGTTTCAATCAAAGTGCTGTTTAGAGAGCTATATGTTTTCTATTTAACGCTTCTGACGTGAGAATTGCACCGATGTATATGTCCGTTACTGCTCTCCTATTTTGGTTAAAGAGACCTTGAAGATATTCATTTCCAGGTTATGAACATGATATTTCCTATTCGTAGTTGTGAAGTTGCAAATTATGCATTCACTAGCTTATTTCTCGGATCGACGTAATTATTATTATTCAAATACCATTCCTGGCGGGGTAGGTAGAGCTAAGCCAAGTTTTGATTGTTTTCAAGTGGTAGTTTAGAAAATGACGATCGATGGATGTAATGTATGTTACTTATATCGATATATAAATGTTTTGATTTTATTTGATTTGATTTGATTTTATATCGTGCGTAAAGGTCTCCGAGAACGAGTGCAAAAATCGTATTTAAAATCTATATTCAGTAATATTTTACTCACAAAACTACAAAAATTTTAGTCACATATAATAATAAATAATTACATACATAGATAGGAGTAACATGCCATACATTGCTTTGATCCAAGAAAATAGCTAAAGCACTTGTTTTATAGAATTGGAGACCACAAACTCAAAGACTCGAGAAAATGTAAAAAAACCCATCCGGGAATCAAACTCGGGACATCAGAACTGGCGACACCATGAAAATCGATGTGAACGCCTTTCGTCCTTGGAGCTATTCAAGAGTTGTGAATCTTCACGAGTCACCAGATCCATTCGTATAATATAACAGCTTCTAAGACGCGCATGTCTAGTAGTTATTCTTCCAGTTAAGAAATCTACATCACATCTACATGTAGATTTAACTATGAGACTAGATGTTATAAATACTAACCCCGTTAGGAGCCTGCCGTACAAGAACTGGTATTAAAGTCGATCCTGAACATATTTGTAATAAGCATTTCTATTTATGTACATACTTGTTTCAGTCCGCGTATCATCTGGAAAGAATTACCGTATCTTGAATTTGTTGCAAAAAATCTGATGTGTCTCTCCAGATTTGCTCTACAACCAGTTAAAATAGGTTAAGCTTAATCTAAGCGAATCCTGTATTTTTGGCGTAAGAGGAATCAAAATAATGTAGACTCCTTTTCTGCCTTGGAGTCGTCTGAGTCAGTACTAGTCTTATATATTTGTGGCGGTACCATTATAGTAACTGTCGTGTTCCTGCTAGAAGGGACAGAGAGCTAATGCAATCATGAATATGATCGAATATCTTAGTGTTCTGAGGAGAAACGCATAAGAGACCTTTTATGAATAGATTTCCAGGTGTTGAGGGGTTGCAATAGACATTTACCATCAGATGGACCTCTGATTCTATTCCTTTAAAAACAGAGTAGGGGAGGGGATGGGGAGGTTAACAGTGGTAGAGCCACGCATCAGCTTTTGTTGATGCATGTCTGGGCCGGCTCGACCGGGGAAGTACCACGACCTCACAGAATATTGGCGTGAAGTAGAAGTCTAACAAACTTCTGCGTTTCGTGTGGTGAGTGCAGTTAACCGGTCGCCAACACACCCTCTTCCCCCAATTCTGGGGGAGGGGGGCACTCTAAGGGAGGCATGGCATCTGCTAAGCCTCTGGTATTGCGGGTGTACATGGGCGGCGGTAATCACTTACCATCTCGTGAGCCACCTGCTCGTTTGCCTCCCTTTTCTATAAAAAAAATCTTGTTGGTCTGTTATGAATCTGAAGTATAGGACGATTTAAACAATCAATAAATTGACTATAAAAACGACTAGTGAATTTAGGCTAATTTAGGCTAGAAGTAGGTCTTTCGAACAGTGTTCTTGTCGTTGATAATAATATTAACGATGATGATTTTGAATACTTAAAAATAATCTCATAATTATCATAAAATTGTCATTATTAATTTGATGTCCGTTTATGATTTTCCTTAAATTCCATCCATACAGGAAATATATTACATATATTCTTTCAAATCAATTGATATTAAATTCTCAGAAGAATTTAAAATAAAACGATTTATATGTAGTATTCGCGTAAATACAAGAAATCATTCTCAAAAGAAGCCAAAGTCAATTTGCAAACAGGCTTCCGAAATGATTTTTGTTCCGGCTAATCACTGAAACTTCTCTACCTATTTTCAGGAGAATTTTACTGGCAGAAAGCTGATGTTATAAAGAGCAACTTAGGCTACTTTTATTTGAGAAAAATAATGGGAGTTTTGCGTTTAGCGTTAAAACGCGAGAAAAGCCACGGACAGCAGCTAGTTGTACTCATACAAGGGTTTCTTAAGCACTTTGGTAGGTGCCTTCTTATTTGACATGGAACTTGAGTCTCTTGACTAGAATTACGATCACCGTACTTTTGGCAGCCATTGAGGCTTTTTTACGATAAAAATAAAATGAAAAATATATGTTATCGTTGCCACAGTTCGGCAAAGATCGCGGGTTCGAATCCTGCAAAAAGTTCAGCACAATTTATATGCTTTATAAATAAATAAATATATATCTTCACGCAATTCCCAATACAGGGGTAGACAGAGGTCTAGTCTAGACAATTAAGTCCCTTTGACCCACCTTCCACCGAAGATATTTTCGGGACAACGTGACAGGTGGTGAGCCCGTCGCCGTCTTTATGTCCAAGCCAACGATATAATTCGTACATATGTTTTTTTTTTAAAACTCATTGGTACTGCCACCTGGGGATCGAACTCGGGTCTCTTGACTCGAAATTCCGACCACCCAACCACTCGGCTATCGTGACTATTTCTATATATATATATTTTTATATGCTTTGAAATCAATAATAAATTGCGTAATGAACAAAATAAATTGAAGTGAGTTTTTTCGGTGCTTTGTCGTAGATTGGATCAGGACTAATGAATTTAATATATAACAGATCAATGTATTGTACTGATAGTTTATCCCTATTATGTTTAACCTTAAAGGTAACATTTACAAAAGGTTGTAAATGTCCTGTCGCGTGGGAACAAGTTGGTATTATATGTACTGCACATTCGCTCAAATATACTGACACGATGGAATTCGTAAGGCATCATCTCCCTCACTCTATATAAATACAGCATTCATGTTTTGTATTTAAAAAGTTGTAAATGGATGAACTGAAAATTATGACAGGTCGTTGTATTTTTACACCACAGTATTTGTATTCCGAAATAGTGCATTAAAGATATAAAGCGTCTAATAAATGTTAATTCTGTTTTGCTTAGTATTTTTTGAATAAATGAATGGATTTTAGTGATTCAGTCATGCTGGTAGTGTAGATACAAATAAACTTTTGACGATCTCCATAGACGAGTGGCTTGTACACCGGTTTTCGTGGTGTCGCCAGCCCTGAGGTCCCGGTTTCGATTACCGGCCGGGTCAATGTAGAAAATATTAACCTGGTTTTCTATATAGAAAACATACAAACATTTCTTTCTACTTCTTGGGTCTGAGTGTTTGTGGTACCTCCAATGTTTCTGATTCCATATCACAAGTGGTTTAGCTACTTGCTTTAGAATCAGAGCAATGCATGTGATGTTTTCTCTTTCTATGTATTTTGTGTGTATAATTTAATTGAAAAACATAAAAGCACAATGCAATTGCTTCCTCCGTCGTGCTGATATATAAACGATACAACAAAAAAAAAGTTCAAAACACAACTGCAGTTATTTTGCGAAGAGATCATATCGGAAGCCTGTTTACAAATTGACTTCGGCTTCATTATCATATACTTATTATCTTCTAAAAATTTAAAATTAGTATCAATTGATTTAAAAGAATATATTTCCTGTATGCACGAAATTTGAGGAAAAACATAAAAGGAAACCTATTTACTAATGACAATTTTTGATAATTATGACAATGTTTTTAATTATTCATCATCATCACTAATATCATTATCAGTAAGAAAAAAAATGTTCGGAAGACCCAAATAAAAAAAATATCTCCACGCAATTCCCAATACAGGAGTAGATAGAGAATTAAGTTCCTTCGACAGCACCGAAGATATTTTTTGGTAAACGTGACAGGTGGTGCCTTTCGTCGTCTTTATGTCCAAGCCAACGATATAAGGCTATCTAATATAAGACCTAACTCTAACCTAAATTCAGTAGTCCTTTTTCTTCTCAATTCATTGGTGGTTTAAAATTCTCCTTTTTACACGCTTTATATTAGCTTCACTAGTATGTATGTATGTTTGTAGACCACTTTTTTGACCCACTTTAAACGGCCAGAATTCCAGGACCGATGACAATAAACTAATTTGATAAAAAAAACTAAATAGTAAAAAATAAATAATAGTTAAAAAAAAAATAAAAAACATGTTTTTTTATAGAAAACCGAACTAAAAATAGAAAATAAATTTTAACAAATGTAAATTAAGAATAGCGTTAAAAATTTCAATAAATATAAATTAATAATAGTGTGAATAAAAAAATATATTTTATTTTAAAAAAGGGTGGGGTGCATGGTGTCAATAGTTATAAATATTTTATTGACAGGTATGAGTAGAGTGATTATCATTTTGATAATATCTTAAAAAGCACCCCACGCTTTTTTAAAATAAAATAGTTTTCTATGAAAAGCGTGTTTTTTAGTTTTTTTTTAAACTATTATTTATGTACTTCATAATTAGAACAGATTAACAAGATCCTAATCAAACAAGAGCTAATCATTCAGGCACATATACAAAGGCCTCCTTTTGAAGACCTCTGTGGACGAGTGGCGTAAACACCGGGTTTCAAGGTGTCACCATCTCGAGGTCTCAGGTTCGATTCCCGGTCGGGACAATGTAGAAAAATCACTATATCTACAATTTCTCGAGTCTGGTTTTTTGTGGTGCCTTCGTTGTTTCCGATTCCCATGCCACAAGTGCTTTAGCATCTTACATTGGGATCGTAGCAATGTATGTGATGTTGCCCCTATCTATGTATGTATGTATATATATCACATATTTAAAGGTGTTTAAAATTTGTTTGTTTTAAGACAAAGTCACGGACTGAGCTTCTTCTAACTATTTTTAATTTACACAACCGGTATACCGTTGTCTACTTGTAGGTACACATACTGATGAGTCAACTGCAACGCCGATGAAAACGCTTGCTTGTACTGTCACACCTAATACATTTTTAGATAAAATAATTACTTACTTCTATTGTTATTTATTTTGTAAATTCTTTCATTTGTATTTTTTTTAAAAGTCAAGATAGCTGAATGGTTGCATCGGAATTTCGAATCAAGAGACCCGAGTTCGATCCCCAGGTGGCTGGCTCGTACCAAACACTTTTGTACAAATTACAATTCTAGGGGGTCATTGTAGAAGCGTGCTCGTCGCGACCCCTGCCAGCCCTTTTCATGGCTGCAATTCTACACAGCTGCGCACCCATGCCAACGAGGGTTAGGGCGTCCCCCCAAGGCGACGCACACCAGTTCGTCCCCGTTGGTGTGAAATGCAGCGCGCAAAGCGGCGATGGGGACCGCCACCCGTCACGCACAGCCCGACACGGCGGAAGGTGGAGGACGGAGTGCAGAGTTGGCACGTGGAATGTTAGAGGAGGCATGAGAGATAAGACGAATGAGTTGATTGAAATAATGAAAGAAAGAGAATTAGATGTCGTGTGTTTGTCGGAGACCAAGCGGAAGGGCAGTGGTACTGAAGAGCTCCCTGGCGGGGCGTTAGCTCTAAGGTCCGGAGTCCCGGAGAGCGAGAGCGCCTGCCAGGGAGTGGGGGTACTGCTGTCGTCTCGGTTGGTCGATGTTATGACTGAATATAAGGTTGTGAACTCGAGACTTCTCTGGGTTCGCTTTAAATTGGGACTGACGAAGTTATTCCTTTTGGCTGTTTATGCGCCGGTGGCTTCGTCGTCCAGAGCTGAGCTGGAGGAGTTTTGGGAGAATGTAAGAGAAGTTCTAGACTTGGTTAGAGGAAACGAAAGAATTGTTGTATGTGGTGATTTGAATGGATTGGTTGGTACCGCTCGGCCAGGGTACGAGTCGGTGCTTGGAATGTTTGGCGATAAAAGGGTTAACGATGCTGGCAAGCTTATACTGGCTGTATGCAAGGAAAAGGGTCTTCTTGTGACAAACACTATGTTTAGTCACAAGAAAATCCATATGTATACTAGAACAAGAGAGAATGAGAGAAGTATGATCGATTTATTCCTGGTGGATGACCGACTGCGAAAACAGGTGATGGATACGCGAGTGTTCCGAGGTGCTGACCTGGGAACGGATCACTACCTAGTGATTACTAGATTTAGGGTCTGTTCGCGGGTTGGCGCCACCGGACGGCGATACCAGAACCACAGTCGGTCGGTAGCATCCGAAGCTGGAAGCTTCAGGAAGCGGACACTAGGAATAAATATCAAGCAAGGGTAGCCGAAAAGCTGGACAGCATTGGTGTTAGGAAAGAATGTGTGGAAGAAATATGGCAGAGCCTTAGAGATGGAATGGTTAGTGCAGCGGAAGACGTGTGTGGAACTGTGAAAAGAGGTAGTAGTAAAAAGGGTGATGCATGGTGGAATGACGAAGTGAAAGAAGCTGTAAATAAGAAGAAGAAAGCATGGTTAGACTACTTGGCCTCTAGTAATGATAAGGATATGAGAGAGAAGAGGAAAGAAAGATATAAGCTCCAGAAACTTCACACGAAAGCATTGATTGAGGAAGTGCGCGAAAGGAGTAGAATGGAAGCGGACGAAAGGTTGTCGCATAACTTCAAGGAGAACTCCAAACTCTTCTGGAAAGAGGTTGGAAGGACCCGGAGTGGTGCGACAGCCTTAAGAATGAATAAAGTGCTTTCGGGAACCAATGACGTCCTCTCAGAAAAATCGGACGTCATGCAGCGATGGAGCGAATTTTATAGAGATATGTATGCGTGTGATGATCTTAGTGAGGGATCCGGGGTGACGCCGTGACTGGTACGCCAGACTCGGACCTCGATGACACTGAGGTCATCAGTATGAAAGAGATTGAATGTGCGATTAGAAGTTTGAAATGTGGTAAGGCTGCGGGACTTGACAGAGTTACTGCTGAAATGGTCAAGTATGGTGGGCCACGCGTCTGGGACAGCTTTCATCTGCTGTGCAATTTGTGCTGGCGAACGGGGGCTGTTCCGGATGATTGGCGATCCGCGGTCATTGTGCCTTTATATAAAGGTAAAGGTTCACATTATGACTGCGGGTGCTATCGGGCGATCAGCTTGACCAGTTTAGCAAGTAAAGTTTACTCGAAGGTTTTGACACGTAGGATGCAAGATAAATCGGCAAGATTTCTATGGGACAATGCGGATTTAGACCTGGAAGAGGATATACGGATCAAATGTTTTCTCTCCGCATGATCACGGAGAAGCTTCTGGCTGCTAACCAGAAGATTTTCTGTGCTTTTGTGGATCTTGAGAAAGCATTTGATAAGGTTGTAAGGAAGAAAATGTGGGAACTGTTGCCGGGGTATGGTGTGGATGGTCGATTGCTAAGGGCTGTGCAGTCACTTTACTGTGACTGCAAAGCCTGTGTGCGGGTAGGGCATGACCTGTCACCCATGTTTAGCGTCCAAACGGGCGTAAAACAGGGTTGTGTCATGTCTTCCTGGCTATTCATACTGTATCTCGACAGCTGTTTACAGAAGCTGAAAGATAGCTGTTTGGGTGTGAAATTGGGTGACATAAAAGTAAATTGTCTGCTTTATGCTGATGATGCAGTGCTTATAGCACCATCAGAGGGCAGAACTGCAGGCATTAGTCACGTGTATGAAAGAAGAATGTCAAATTAATGGTCTCCGTTTTAATGCTAATAAAACTAAGGTTCTGGTATTTGAAAGGGACGAAGAAAGAACGAAGTGCGAAATTTGGGTAAATCAGGAATGTCTAGAACAGGTGAATGAAATTGTATACTTGGGGAGTGCGTTTAGCCGGGATGGAAGATGTGATTTAGATGTGGAAAGGCGTGTCGCTGCCGGGAACAAAGTCAATGGTGCCCTGACTGCGTTAATCAAAAGGCAAGGCGTTGTGAAAAGTGCACGCCTTGCAATACATAACGCAGTGTTGGTACCGACTTTGTTATATGGCAGCGAAACCTGGGTATGCCAGAAGAAGCATAAAAGCAGGTTGAATGCAGTGGAGATGCGATCTCTTCGTAAAATGTGCGGCCTTACCATGGCCAACCGAAAGCGAAACGAAGAGATTCGCAATATGGCAGGTTTGAAAGATGACCTTGTCTCAAAAATGGATAAGGGCGTGCTTCGATGTTTTGGGCACGTTGAGCGAATGAGTGAAGACCGAATGGTGAAGAAAATATATAGCGCGAAAGTTAATATTAAAAGGTGTCGAGGTAGACCGAGATTAACTTTCGAAGACCATGTGAGCAAATTGCTCGAAGAGAGGAGGGTCAAGAGTACTCGGATACCTAGACGTGCATGTATGAAGAAGATGATGAATCTGAAAGAAGCGAAAGAAGTATGTAGGGATCGTGACACTTGACGATCTGTTCTCTCTGGCTACCCCGTCAGGGATTGTGCGTGAAGATAAATAAATATAAATAAATAATATTTGTACAAATTATATCGTTGGCTTGGACATAAAGACGACGACGGGCTCACCACCTGTCACGTAGTCCCGAAAATATCTTTGGTGGAAAGTGGCTCAAAGGGACTTAATTGTCTAGACTAGACCTTATAAGATATTTATTATATTATTTTATTATACTAAGGCGTTAGGGTGTCAGGGTTAAAGTTGCATTGAATAGACTTAATTGTCAAGATCTCTGTGTATCTCAGTTCTATGAAATTTGTGGAATTAAGTAAAGATGATATATTTTCTTTTAATAGCTCATTTTCAGTAGTCGCAATACTATTCCCAAACATTTTGATTATAGATAAAATGTAAGGGTGCGAAGAGATCTTCGTTTCGTTGCACCTTGATTTTGCGAAATGGCTTCAATTATTCTTTGATTGGTGCTCTAGTGTGTATGTTTCCTATACACACTAGAGTCTAATGTGTATGTTTCCTAATAAGAAGGAGATCTTCAGAAATTCTTTTTTTTTTGTGAGAACTTTTCGTGTGTTGTCGGTGTAATAACTTACCTCCTTTTACATAGGTGTTACAAGAGGCCACTATTGGAAAAATCTTAAAAATCCCAATGTCTGCCAAAATTTGCCAAATTTCAGTGTAGCCTAATAGGCCGTTAAGTAATTTAAGTATGTAAGTTTGACGTATTTTCTGGTACGCCAATTTTCACCGCAGCATATCTTCCCTTATGATAATGCGTTACCAGTAACTATAATAAGTATCTTCAATAACGCGTTTAAAGTTAAAAAGGCAATGTATGATGCTTGATCACTAAATCACAGTTAACATGTCATCTATTACGAGCGCGACAGTACGAGCGCATACGCAATGACAGTAAGCTGTCTCAAACACGCGGACATAAGCAGCGGGCAAAGATCTAGGGGGCAGATATTATAGTAATTAATATAGATTGAAAACTTTCATGAAATTTTTACATTGAATTTTTATAATTTAATACCTAATGGAGTTTTAATATCTGTTACATACATATATTTATGTATATTTCTTCTGTATGTTTAATGACAAAAGACACTTCCAATTAGAAGGAATTCACTGTCGATGGGCACTAACTTTGAAGAATTTGTTATATGTTTTTATTTCGATTGACTGGTTGTTTTGGATTCACAACTGCATCCGATAGTTTCCTTAATGATCAATTTATATTTTCGAATATAAGAAATTGTAACCTGAAATTTTTAAATTCGGACAGGACACGTACTGGAACGTATTCCTTAATGGAAATAATTAAATGATTAACACATATTTTATTAAGTTTTATATATAATATGAAGGTAATATTGACTGGCAACTTCAACGCAATTATTACAGCCATGCTTTTGAAGTATTTGCCTTGCATTCCTAACTTAAACAGCGCTATAAATTGTTTTGCTTGTCTAATTATAAGAAATCTCGTCGGTTATCTTTGGAATTACTTAAATGTCTATTATTTTCCGTTACTTTGGTTTGAATTTAACACATACTTCAACGCCTTTGTGACGATACAACATCTGGACTAGTAACAATTTTTTTATTTTGTTAATAATCAACATATTTAAAAGTTAGGTGAAGTATCAAAACTTTTTTTATTTCAAGTTTCTTCAATATTGACTCTTTGTTATTTAAACTAACTCCAGGATTGACTGGTAGAAATTGCCACAAGGCTAAACTGAAAAAGCCTTTTGTTAACCTCCATTAACTAGAAAGAATAAACAAATGTATAAACAAAAAAAGTCACGATAGCCGAGTGGAAGGGTGGTCGGAATTTCGAGTCGAGAGACCCGAGTACGATCTCCAGGGTTTTTCAAAAAACCTATGTACGATTCATATCGTTGGCTTGGAAATAGAGACTGCGACGGGCTCACCACCTGTCACGTTGTCCCGAAAATATCTTCAGTGGAAGGTGGGTCGAAGGGACTTAATTGTCTAGACTAGATCTCTGTCTACCCCTGTATTGGGAATGGCGTGAAGATATTTTTTTTATTAACAAAAAATAAATACACACACCACGTCAAAATGGACAAGCGTGTAAATCCTAAAAAAATCTATTTTATAGCTAACAAGCATAAACATTAACAATGACGCACCTACAATTCACAATTTTAATCTATGAACGGAGTCGCATGTACACTACACTGATCACTGTGTGTGTGTGCGTAAGTATGTGTAGTGGCCGAGCCTGCGCAAGCGTCGCTTACGCTTAGTCCAGTCATCGGCCGGCCGAGACAGTGCCGGGCCGATTTTTAAATTTATTAATTTGTTTTGTTGCATCGAATTTTGTATCGCGAAGTTTTAAAATTTTTTGAGACTTGCTTAAAATAGATCCGTATGTATTATTTTTTTAATATACTTTTTCATCGTGAATTCTTTTAATGTAAACTAGTAATAGTTATGGCGAACGTGAATTGTGTGTTAATCTGTTTGTATTACATGTAATTTTGATCTGTTCCCTTTCTTTATTTATGTTCGTATCCGTTTGTATGTTAATCGAATACTAATATGTTAGTATTCGATTCACTATAATAAGTAGATAATAGTATCAAGAGATATTAATGGATCGTTCCGAATTATTTTAGTAATGAACATTTTATATATATGCATTGAGAAAAGTTTATTACTCTATTATAAATATTTCATTTATTAAAATAGAGTAATTGTCAGATGTTCTTATTATTTATGACCATTGAATATCGAGTACGTGATTTTATGAAAAAAATATTGTTTAGCGCATTGTAATATTAACATTAATTCAATCGATTGCAAATTTAAACAAATTTACCAAATGTCGTAAAATATGTTAAACTAGCTGTACTTCGCGGTTTCAATTGTCTTTAAAGTGGATATAATTGTCAGTGGCATTATCATACAACGTTATCAATTTCTTACTTTTCAATATTTTGTATGTTACTTTAGGGTTTTTTTTTTGAATTTTCTTTTTTATCAAAATCGGTCCAAAAACTTTTTATCTTCTGCATTTCCTCTCATTTTGTGTGATCGACATAACTGAGATCCATTTAAGAAGACTATAATGACTAACGGAACTCCTCAGCCTGTTTTCAAGGCTTTTAGCGTCAGACTCCAAGCCTTAAAATTACACTTATTTGTTTAGGTTGGTTGACTGATAGATAATGCAGATAGACATAATATTATCCGCCCTCAATGTACCTTTGTGAGGAAACCCAATAAAGTTATAGTAAATAAAGATTGTCGTGGTATCTCGAAAGGATTTACCACTCTCTTTTCTTGACGTGGGTGTCGTAAGAGAGGACTAAGGGATAAATATTTATAATTTGCCTTGAAACTGGTAATAACTACCGGTGGCGAGAATCAAATCATTTATTTATCTACATGCCTTTTCCGATACAGGCTTAGGCAGACATCTAGACAATTAAGACTCACCTTCCACTGAAGACTACTTTGGGACAATGTGACAGGTGGTGAGCCCGTCCCCGTCTTACTGTCCAAGCCAATGATATAATTTTTTTCTAAAAAAGATTATATATTGGTTTATCGATCGTCAGTTTTTAATCTACCCCAATTTCGTAATGAGATTCCTCTAACGATATTAAGGTATACCGCGATTGCCAATCTGCGTGCCAAAAATGGCGATTAATACTTTTTTTGGCAGATGCCATTGCTCTGCTCGAAGTTTTACAGGAGTAAGCAGTATATTGCAGTCTTAAGTTGTTTAATCTACCCACACTACAAACCTGTAATTAAAATTAATATTTTTGTTTGTTTGTGGGTAAAAATAGCCTTTACAGTATTTACCAAGTATGTGTTATTTTTACTTTAATATCGTTTTTAACACTGAATTCTTTATTTTTTTGTAAAGCAATAATTCGGTGTGTGCAGTATATATTTTATATAATTTTGACATGTTCCCTTTCTTTATGTCCGTATCCGTTTTACAGTAATTGTAATTTCACAGTAGATTTGTAGACGATGCGATGGCCTAGTTGGTAGTGTCTCCACCTTCAAAGCGTTGCGGTTTCGAGTCCCGCTGAGGGCAAATATTTGTGTGATGAATATGAATGTTTAAAGTCCAGTCATGGATGTCTTCATTTAAAAAAAATTTAATAAATATAAATATCTTCACGCAATTCCCAACACAGGGGTAGACAGAGGTCTAGTCTAGATAATTTAATCCCTTCGACCCACCTGTATATATATAAAAAAATATCTTCACGCAATTCCCAATACATGGGTAGACAGAGGTCTAGTCTAGACGTTTAAGTCCCTTCGACCCACCTTCCACAGAAGATATTTTCGGGACAACGTAACAGGTGGTGAGCCCGTTGCCGTCTTTATATCCAAGCCAACGACCTGTATATATGTATTTGAATATATAAATATATTTGTACGAAGTGTATTGTACCGTTAAAGTCATGATAGCCGAGTGGTTGTCTGGTCGGAATTTGGAGTCAAGATACCCGAGTTCGATCCTCAAGTGGCCGTACCAATGGGTTTTTCTAAAAACCTATGTACAAATTATATCGTTGGCTTGGACGTAAAGACGGCGACGGGCTCACAACCTGGCACGTTATCCCGAAAATATCTTCGGTGGAAGGTGGGTCGAAGGGACTTAAATGTCTAGACTAGACCTCTGTCTACCCCTGTATTGTGAATTGCGTATTGTACCGTTGGCTCAGATAATAAGGCAGCGATAAGCTTACCACCTGTCCACGTTATATCATACAGTATATTTGAGTCTTAATTTTCTAGACCTCTGTCTATCACAGTATTGATACTGTGCATCAATACTGTGCGGAACATGGGTCCATATATGTATCACAGATATTTTTACAGTAGAAGATTTTATGGATTTTATAAAAAAAGTGACAAAACTTCTGTAATAGTTCGATAAATCGGTTCGAAATTACGTATGATATGTGTACTGATTAACCTAAAATCAATATGTATCTCATTGTAACTGCATGTAATTAAATAATCATCTGAACAATTACGTCTCTATTGTTTTTCTGATATTAATCATACAAGCATTTAGTTACAATTATATATAATTACCCGATAACAGATAAATTGTATTTTTTTTTTCTATTAGTGTAGGAACGTTCGAGTTACAAAACTGTTTATTTTAAATCATGTTAGAAATTTATTAAATTAAAATGAATAATCAATAAATTTTTGAAATTTTGTACGCCAGAAATGTACGTAAAACGTAATCTTAGATTGTTACTTAAACTAGATTTTACTCGCGGCTTTTTCCAAGTATTGTTATGATATTTTCCATGATTTATTCCTCTGCGGTTAATCATATTTCAGATCTCTCCCACGGGAGTCTGGAATGGGGGATATAAGTTTTTGTTGCCTATCTGTGTGCTAAATTTAATTCAAATCCATTCAGCTGTTTCAGTGTTATACAGTAACAGACATTCAAACGATACTTGAAACGAACGAACTTGGAAACTTTTGGGATATCTATTAGACGCGGCTCGTTGGGAACACAGTTTATCCACAACTACCTCAGTGCGTTGTACTTTTACAAAAGGTCTAATAGTATATATAACACAATAGGTATACATACATACATACATAAGGGCCTTTTAAAGTCCACTGCAGGACATAGGCCTCTCCCATAGGGAGGATTTGCCATAATCGCCACGCTTGGCAGGCGGATTGGCGATCGCAGTAGCAGACCATTCGCACCACAGACGCTGCTGCCCATCTAGGTCTGATTATTTTGGTCTAGTATTTTTAGAGACGGTTTTCCCGCCATCTATTGGTTGCCATAACATTATTCACGGCTGTTTCTCGCCTCTTACGATACCCACAGGAAGAAAGGGAGTGGCAATATGCTTACACCGTTACCACACGGTCACAGGTAGGTATGTATACTTATATTCAGAAAACGTTTAGTTGTTATGCTTATTACTTATGCATTTCTTATGCAGAAACGAAACTTAAATTAAATTAAATCAAATAAAGTCAAATCATTTATTAAATTTATTCATCCATTTAGCGGACTATCAGACACTTTGATCATTTATTCATGGAAATAAAAAAAAATAATAATAAATAATTGATACATACGTAGATAGGGACATCGTCGCTTATTACTCCGATTCCAAAGTAAGAATTAGTGGAGTGTTATGGAATCTTATCCAACGCAGGTACCAGAAACGAGAAAATGTACAAGTGCTTTCTACACTGAGTTGTCAGGGAATCGAACCTGGTACCTAAGTATGACCATGGGAATAAGGTGGTCGTATAACATATTTATTTCTGTTATAAATACTTTCCCTATAGAGTTTTCCTTTAGTATATTTGTTAAGCATGTTAATAGGTAGCATTAAAAATTTAAGTTTACGTAACATACCTATATAACGTAACGGTCTGTATAAGTCCACTTAAGGCCATAGGCCTCCTTGAAAAGGAGGGGAAGGGTTTTCCAGAATCACACGCTTCGCAAACGCAGTACCAGCTACCTGGTATCTTAGACCCTGCTACCCATCAAGAGAATGCTGAACTTTAATATTGTACTTTTCGTTATGATTATACCACCATTTGTCGTTTAACAGGCTCACCAACTGTCACGTTGTCCCAAAAATGTCTTCGGTGGAAACTCGGTCGAAACTTATTAAACGTACTACCCCATTATTGGAAATGGCGTGAAGATATTTTTTTCTGTTGTTTGCCTCTTGAGAACATTTTTTCGCCAACGGTTATCACTACGTCGTAATGCCTCTTCAGCGCGTTGATCTGAATGTTTTCTCTCTCTGATGATAAATATAAAAAAAAAATTATAGCACTAACAACTCGTCTGCTACTGATTTTATTTAATTAACTAGTTTTGGACTAGGGCATTGCCAGAAGTTGGACACTTAACGTGGAACCCTAATTCACATTTGTATAATGCATATTGTAAAAGTCTCGATAGCCAAGTGGTTGGGTGGTCGCAATTTCGAGTCGAGAGACTTGAGTTCGATCCCCAGGTGGCAGGCTCGTACCAATGGGTTTTTCAAAAACCTATGTACGAATTATATCGTTGGCTTGGATATAAAAACGGCGACGGGCTCACCACCTGTCACGTTGTCCCGAAAATATCTTTCGGTGGGTCGAAGGCACTTCATTGTCTAGACTAGACCTCTGTCTACCCCTGTATTATTATATTCTTCTCCGTTAGAGGAACCTCATTACGAAACGGTGGTAGATTAAAAAAGACTATCGATAAACGAATGTTGTATGTTTTTGAAAATTGTATCTTCTTATGTCGATGAATAAATGATTTGATTTGAATTATTTATCTTAAATAAAACTTAAAATTGGTCCAGCCGTTTCTTAGGTTAGCCGGAATAGACAGGCAGACAGACAAAAAATTTATGAATTTGTTTTTTTTTGGAAGTGAATACTGTCATATGCATTTAGTGAAAAGCTTTTAAGCTGTTAATTTGGAGTCACAAACACTTAGATTTAAATTATATGTACTGATGACAAGGAATCATGAAATCAAATGGAATATTATAATTCAATGTCTAAGGAACAGGTTTTGTTCTGATTGTTTAACAAATATGCCAGATACAGATCGTCATTTTGTTGAGATACAGTTGATTATAAACGCGACGTGCATGTTTCGTGTAAGTGTGTGTGTGTGTGTGTGTGTGTGTGTGTGTGTGTGTGTGTGTGTGTGTGTGTGTGTGTAAACATTAACGGTTGTTAACAGTTAGCGTGTTGGGAGTCCCCGGTGAAATACTTAGCTGATGTTTACTTTTTTTTTAAGCAGGCAAATGACCAAAGGCGTAGGTTCTTTTTCTTCTTGTGTCTTAAGTTTATGGCCTCTCTTTTAAGTAGGCGTAGGTTGCTATAGAAGCAAAGTATACACCAGTGCGTGTTGCCAGTGATGACCTACGGAACTGAGACATGGTCCTTCACTGCTGGCCGGATGAGGAAGCTCAAAGTTGCTCAGCGGACTATGGAGAGGGCTATGTT
This sequence comes from Sericinus montela, assembly GCA_029286605.1. Classification (NCBI taxonomy): domain Eukaryota; kingdom Metazoa; phylum Arthropoda; class Insecta; order Lepidoptera; family Papilionidae; genus Sericinus; species Sericinus montela. The sequence goes on from JAGSMR010000044.1 coordinate 9,980,475, forward strand.
GGGTGTTTCTCTGCGTGACAGAATCCCCAACGATGATATTCGCAGCAGAACTAGGGTAACCGACATAGCCATGAGGATTAGCACGCTAAAGTGGCAATGGGCCGGCCACATAGCTCGTAGAACGGACAACCGTTGGGGAAGAAAAGTTCTCGAGTGGCAGCCTTGTTCTGGCAAGCGCAGTGTTGGACGTCCCCCCACAAGATGGAGTGACGACCTGCACAACATTACGGGAAGTCGATGGCTCGGGGTCGTTCTCTATGGAAATCTTTGGGGAAGGCCTATGTTAAGCAGTGGACTTTTGATAGGCTGTAAAGAAGAAAGAAGAAGGTTGCTATTTATTTAATTTATATTTGTTTGAATACTTTCACATATTTTCCCAATATCGGGGTAAAAAGCTTGGTCGTCTCAACGCACCTTTTAACAAAGATTATTTGTGACAATGTGACAGGTGGTGAGCCTATCGCCTTTTTAGTGTCCAAGCCGGTACAATACACTAGTATACATATACTAGCTGACCACGCAAACGTTGTTATTCCATATAAAAAAATAGGGGTTTGTCGTTGAGGGGAGAAAATTTTGGGTTGAATGTATTTGTATGTTGGTTCATAAAAAAATTAAAAGAAACATTTTTGCCTAAACATAAAAAAAAATTGCAGTTAAACCCTTAACATTTAAGGGGATGAAAAGTAGATGTTGTCCGATTCGCAGACCTAATCGATATGCACACAAAATTTCACGTAAATCGGTCGAGCCATTTCCGAGGAGTTTGAATATAAATACCGTGACAAGAGAATTTTATATATTAGATATTTACATAGACAAATTCATGTATGCATATAAATAAATGACTCGAGTACAAACATTCATAATCGTGATACAAATTGCCCCAATATTATTCGAACTCGCAAGCCTTAGTTTCGAAGGCAGGGTCACTACCAACTGGGATATCGGGTCGTCAAATCTATCTTACTTAACACCTATATAAAGAATATAATAATATCTTCACGCGATTCACAATACAATGGTAGACAGTGGGGCAGACAATTAAATCGTTTCGACCCACCTTCCACTGAAGATATTTTTGGGACGACGTGACAGGTGGTGAGCCCGTCGCTGTCTCGCTGTCCAAGTCAACGAAATAATTCGTACATAAATTTTTGAAAAACCCATCGGTACGAGTCTCTTGACTCGAAATTCCAACCACCCAATCCCTCGGCTATCGTGACTTAACACCTTTGTTTTGTTTTACAATGGACGAATATTTACATATGTTACAGTTAGTAAGCGTTCTAGTAACAATAAATTAAATGGTTGTTTCTAATAATGCCAAGGTTTGATACTCGTGGCATATTTGCGTAATTTTACTGCGTCTAATTTGATTTTAAACTAGCTATTCGTATTTTTATCGCATATGTGTAGTTTTATGAGAACTTTATAGTACAAATTGAAATGCAGTATAAGGAAATTATTTAAGCATTACCAATTACTTGTTTTTTTACATATTTACGCGTTTTCCCTATACTGGGGTGAACGGACTTCCAGACAATAATATTCATCACACACATATTTGACCCTAGCGATATTCGAAACCGCAACTCTAAGCTTCGAAGACGGGGTCACTACCAAGCTGGCTACCGAGTCGCAAGTTTCTTGAACTCGACTGACATCTGCGTAAGCCAGGAATCTGATTGCGTAGACATGACGTCATGATGTCATGCAGACGTGAAATTCATGATTTTTGGACAGGGTACTGGTACGCTTCCTGTAGAACAGGATTAGGAGTATTCGTCCACTAAGAATTACACTAAGATGTGTATTAAACTAAACGCCCGTATGCCTAATACTGAGGTGGATAAATATTGTATAATTTTGTCCCTTCGATCCACATTTCACAGGAGCTAGCTTATTTGAGAGAATTAGACAAACATTGAACCTGTCTCTTCAAGACAATCTTCGACTGTTATTCGAGGTCTGCGAAATCTGCGTAAAATTTGTTATATACGTATACATAACAGATTTAATGCTTTTTTATACTGTTTTTTTTTTTCTAATAAAAATATTCTTCAACATCGGCCAGATTATTTTGCATAAAAAACTTTTGCGTCGGCTATAAAAACGCCGCGCCGGCCGGATTCACTCGCCAGGACAACGACACGAGATAATATAAATTCCAAAGCGTCTACAGCATTGATAATACTAGTTCTGATCCTGTTTAGAGATATGCGGTATCTGTTCTATTAATATACAAACAGATACTTAAACGTTGTGAGGTATTTCGAATCTCATTTCTTTGGCATGCATAACCAGTTCTCACTTTAATGCGAAGACATTAAAGATATTGCAATTCATTTTGAACGGTATCAAATGTCTCCGGACGGGCCATCGTCCTTTACGTGGCTATGAAAATGTCATTTACTTTCAAGTTACTTGTATGTAAAGTATTTTTTAACGAGATCAGTTACGCGTAAAGATTATTTTTTCAATTGAACATTCTCTTTACATATTTATAATATTTACATATTTATTTATAATATCGTGATTTTAATCTAGAATGTTTTTTTTAATAAGTAAGAGTGGTTTGTTTGTTTGTATAAATGTATGTAATACATGTTTGTAATTAGAAGAAAGATGGATAAGGAAAGAAAGAATCGTTTATTCCCACATATACATACAATCCAAAAAAAAAATTACGTAAAAAATGTACAACATATATGAAATATTAAATAATAATTAAATTTTATACCATTTCCCGATTTCACAATTATTAAGGATACTTTACGTGTAGATATTATGAAGTGTATGCATAACGTATGCATACCTAACGGCTTGTTAGGTATGCATACGTTATGCATACACTTAATCCACTGCAGGACATAAGCCAATCCTATAGGGAGGACTTGGCATAATCGCCACGCTTGGCAAGCGGATCACAGTACTAGACCAGTCGCACCTCAGACGCTGCTGCCCATTTTGTGTATGATTATTTTGGTGTTATTTTTAGAGATGGTTATCCTTCTATCGGATGCCATAATGATATTCAAGCTTGTTTCCCTTAGTCGCTTCTTACGACACACACGGGAAGAAAGGGTGTGGGAATATTCTTACGCCGTTACCACACGGCCATGTTATGAAGTGTATACAAAAACAATAATCGAGCTGTTTCAGTATAGCTCCAAAATCGTGTAACGGAAAGCACGCCACATTTTATGCAAATCCGGTCGACTTCAATGAAGTTTGTGCTAAGTTTCACAGATATTTTGTAACCTTTATAAAAGTATCCTATATGTTATGACAACTTTTTGTTCCAAGATTTGAAGAATGAATTTGCTTGACGAATGCTGTCCACATAATATAGTTTACCTTTTACTCCTGTAAATTAGAGAATTATTCAGGATCTTTGAGTTGAAGTCGCGCACAAATATTCTTTACATTTCACAATTTTTTGACTTTAAAAAAAATCACGATTAGCCGTGTGGCCGGTGGTCGAATTAGGAAATAGACCTCTGTGTACCCCTGTATTTGGAACTTTTTTTTAAATTGTCAAAAAATTCTACTTTACATATTAAAATGGCGTAGAGAAGACGACAATTTTGGTCACTTTAATGCGAGCGTAAGATGGTCCTTGATAAAATCGTTTCGTTTGGACGCGCATCGTCGGGTTTTGCATGACCGGCGTTTGTCTTGTCTGTTCGTGTACCATGTAACACAAGTACACTCAATTAAGTTAATTTATGATCAAAGATTAAAAGATTTGTTTGCTTTAACTGCCGGTATTTGTTGACTTCCTTCTATTGTGACTGTTTTTATAGATATGGCACAGTGATTACACGTCTCGTTTAATCTCTAGCTGAACTTAGTTTATTCTTTGTCGTAAAGTATCGAGTATAATAGTGATAAATACATAGATCAGAACACTACTAGATCAGAACAGTCACGATAGCCGAGTGGTTGGGTGATCCGAATTCGAGTCATGAGAGACGAGTTCGATCCCCAAGGCTGGTACCAATGGGTTTTTTCAAAACTTATGTATGAATTATATTGATGACTTGGACATAAAGATGCCACGCGCTCGCCACCTGTCACGTTGTGCCAAAAATGTCTTCGGATCGAAAGAACTTAATTCTCTAGATCTCTGTCTACCCCTGTATTGGGAATGGCGTGAAGATATTTATTTATTTATAAATACATAGATAGGGTCCCATAGTGGCTTAAGAACTTGTGTTATGGAAACAGAAACAACGAAGGACCACGAACCCCATGACCAGAGTAAGCCACCTTAGAACAGATAAAAAGATAACTTAGAAGAGGTAAAAACACCCAGGCCGCGGAATCGAACCTGGCGCCATCATGAGAACTCGTACGTTGCTAGTTCTCGGTGGTCGTTTGTAATATATTAAGTCACACCTAAGCGAGGATTACCTTAAGGCGACAGATTTGACGTTTTTACGTTAGGTTTACGATTGGGTGTTTGTGGTAACTTACTTATTATAACACAAGTGCTTCTTACTTTGGGATAGCAGCAATCGACGTTATGCTGTCCCTATCTACGTAAATATTTATTTATTAAGATTAGAAAAAATTGTCATCTTTGCAGACAGAAACAGAAAGAATGTTATTTATGAAATAATAGCAACGGTTACCATCATAATTTATAAAACTAATTAATGCTGTATAATAAAAATAATATATCCCTTTCAATTCCATCGACGAATCGATCCATAGACTTCTTTTCAAATTTCATGGCCACAAATTACGTAAGCAAAAATTTTTATATAAAAAAGATATTAGGATATTATATAGACCTTTTTAGAATTATTCGCAAAGAGTAATTCATTGTAGTATTTGTCAATTGGACAATTGTCATGTGTTGATGACGGCAAACTGACTTTTTAAATATTTACATTTAAATTAATGCTAATGATTATTTAATTGCGGACTTTTACGATAATTTTAAAAGGAATTTCTAAATAGGTAACTTACATTTAAAACTATTATTTATGACCGAATCATAAAATAATTGTATTTTTGTTTCTGTACAACATATTAAGAGTCCACTGCTGAACATAGGCACGATTCTATAACTTAGGTATCTGCATCTATTGAATCCCTGCAACTTTTTGCGGCTCCTCACTTCAACTTGTGGGGGTCGTCCTTCAGATTTGGAAAGCACTGACTGAGACTGGTTTTACATAATAGAAGTTTGATAACGAACACTCAGTGGTCTCTGCCTTTAGTTTTCTTCCCCGTGATTGTTTACTGAGTAAGATAAAGGCCGAAGCTAGCTACTCTTAGACAAGGTCTGATGTAGCATGATGAGTCTGACGTAGCATTCATTTTTCGAGATGAGTCTGATGTAGCATCTATTTTTTGAGATGATAATCCCATCTCTGTCGGTTGCTATTAAAATTTTCAACGCTCTCTTTGTCGCCTTTTCCAGACTACTCAAGAAGTACTAAAGATTTCTTTGTTTATAATTATAATATAACTTTTAGCATTCTCTGTTTTTATCTATTATAAACAGATTAGTTTCTATTTAAGTCACAATAGCCGATTGGTTGGGTAATCGGAATTGGAGTCAATATTCCCGATATTGATTCCAGTTAGATCCTGTGGTAGACTCGTAACAATGGGTTTTTTCAAAACTTATGTACGATTGATGTCGTTGGCTTGGGCATAAAGACGGTGACAGGCTCTTCACCTGTCACGTTGTCCAAACAAACGGTTTCTGATGAAAGGTGTTATTGTTAGACCTCTTTCTAACCTAGTATTGGAAATGGCGTAAAGATTTACTTCTATTTAATTTTAATCTCATATATTTTACAGACGATGTTGAAAATCGGTGGAGGCGCGGTGTTGCTGGCAGCTATAGTGGCGGTGTTTGTCGTCGCCACGCAGGGCCGCGACCCTGACCTCGAGGCCCTGGAGCACGAGGGTCGGGAGTACATCATGCAGTTGGATCGCATGGCTGGCAACAGGAAGAACAGGGCCAGTCTTGCCGAGTGGGCGTACACTTCCAACATCACCAAGGAAAATGAGGAGGCCCGGGTGAGTTTATCAATGGAAGTTTATTTTTAATATTGTTTTTATAAATAAATAATAAATATAAATATCTTCACGCAATTCCTTATACAGGGGTAGGCAGAGGTCTAGTCTAGACAATTAAGTCCCTTTGACCCACTTTCCACCGCAGATATTTTTGGGACAACGTGACGGATGGTGAGCCAGTCGCCGTCTTTATGTCCAAGCCAACGATATAATTCGTACATAAGTTTTTGAAAAACTCATTGGTACGAGTCTGCCACCTGGGGATCTTCCATGGAGGTCGTCGCAAAGAGCACTGTAGGAGATAGACCTCTCCTATTTGGACTATTTGCCAAAGTTCCTACGCTCGGGAAGCCAGTAGGCGAATACTGTTCCAGAAACTCTGCACTTGGACGGTATTTCCAATCTATAGACTGACTAATAGCCATTGGCTTGATAGTTTTCGAGATGGGTTTCCCGTCATTTTTCAGTAGCTATTTCAACAAGTCTCCCATAGTCACCTTTTACTTTTTACCCCCGGGAAGAAAGGGGATGGCCATAATTGCGGTATTACTTCGCCCTGTAAAATGATTACACTGTAATTTTATAGCTTAATAGATTAACTTAATAAATTAATGGCAAAATGTGTGACACTCTATTGTTTAATTTGACAACATTATAACCACCACAACTATGAAAACAAATAATCCTGATTCGAAACTTTCTAATAATTTTTTCGTACTTCAGATACAAGTACAGCTGGAGTTGTCGAAGCAAGAGAAACAAGCGTGGGAGGAGACTAAGATGTACCGCTGGCAGGACTTCCAGGACTTCACGTTAAGAAGAATGTTCAAGAAGTACAGCCAATTAGGAGTGTCCGCGTTGCCGGATGACAAGTACAAGCTGCTGATGCAATCCGTTTCGGGAATGGAGTCAAACTACGCGACTTCAAAGATTTGCTCCTTCAGGGACTCCACGAAATGCGATTTAGCCTTGGAACCAGGTATGGATGAGGTGCCTTTTGTTTTTTGTGTGGTACGCGGAATATACCTGTCTCCTGTATTTCCGGGTGTTGTAAGAGACGACTAAGGGAAAAGCCTCGAAAATGCTATTGGCTAGCGACATTTTCAAGCTAAAAAGTAAAACAAACAAGAACTCTTCAAAAGTAAATCAAATTATACTTAATTCAAACTAGTTTTGCGTGTGTTATTTTAAGTCGCCTTTGCCCCGACTTTCTAAATGCTGGGGAGACGCTATAATATTCGGAGAAAGTTTGTTCATTGATTGGTGTCATATTTTTAGAATAGATTAATTGGGTATATATGGTCGAGTATTTATTTTGCGATAAATGACAGCATGCATATATAGTATAGCATTAGGTAGAGAATGCAGTATAGTATTAAGCTCGCCTTTTGTACATTTTTAATTTGGTGCAATAATGAAAAAAATATAGCATAGACTGTAATTTTGAGCCTCTGCTTTTTTTGTCAAACGGCATTTGTATAGTCTATGTCATCTCATATCTGAATTCAATATATTACCGCGTGGGGGTCTTCGCTTTTCGGTAAAAAAAGTGTTTAGTTTTGTGGCTATTGGAGATTATCATACGGTTTCGAGATTTTAATTTTATAAGGAACATAGTTTTTATTACTTATTTGGACTTAATTATGATTCTTATTAGTTGTGGTTTTTAAAGGAAATAGGTTTTAATTACTAAAGCGAAATTAAAAAAAAATTAAAATCCTACATATTTATAACTTCTATTTTCTCTCAAGAGGACCTTCTTTACGAAAAGTCGATATAATTTATAAAATAAAGTTATAAATTAAAAAAAAAAAATTAAAATCCTACATATTTATAACTTCTATTTTCTCTCAAGAGGACCTTCTTTACGAAAAGTCGATATAATTTATAAAATAAAGTTATAAATTAAAAAAAAAAATAAAATTACGTTTCGATAAAAACTGGATTTTTTGTTTTCGATATAGATATACTTTTTTTTAAGTGCGTTTTTTTTTAAATTAAAGATGAGCATCAGAAAAAATTTATTTCAAATTAAAATCTGGAATAATGATAGCACGAAAACTTGAAGACAATAAATACACGTTCTTAGTGACAAGGGAACCTACAGTCCGTAGTAACTGTCGAGCGACTCCACTCACTCAAAAGATTTACTTACATTTTAATAATATCTGGTTTCCCGTGTGGTTATGGTATAAAAATCTACTACCACAGTCCCTCCCGTGGATGTCGTAAGAGACGACGATGACTACTTACGATTACGATTACTTACGATGACGAAAATCATCTCGAAAAATACTTGACCAAAACTTTGAAGGCCTGTGACGAGAAATCGCGTCTGACATGCAGAGGCGACCGTACCATGCCATGTATATAAAACATTCCACTTCGGGAGAGGCCTATGTCCTGCAGTGAGACTTTTACAGTACGTTAGTTTTACAGTGGTTGGTTGATCGGAATTCGAGTTACGAACCTGAGTCCGATCCCCAAGTAGCAGGCTAGTACCAAATAGGTTTTTCAAGAACTTATATACGATTTATATCGTTGGCTTGGACATAAAGACGGCTACGGGCTTACCAGCTGTCACGTTGTCCTAAAAAATGTTCGGTGGAAGGTGGGTCAAAATGACTTAATTGTCTAGACCTCTGTCTCTCCCTCTACTGGGAAGGGCAGCGATGATGGCTATGAATATGTTTTTTCCAGATATAACGGAGCTGTTTGCGAAGAGTCAAGACCCCGAAGAGCTGAAGCATCTATGGGTGGAATGGCACAAGGCGGCTGGTGCCAGGGCGCGCGGAAACTTCACGCAGTATGTGCAACTGGACAATGAAGCGGCTAAACTTAACGGTCAGCCGAGTTTCTTGACTAAAAGCATACATGGTTACACATTAGAGGCCATGATATCCATAAATGTCAATTTTTTATTTATTTCATTAATTTATAATGAGAGTGACATCACGATAGTCGAGTGGTTGGTCAGTCGGAATTTCGAGTCAAGAGACCCGAGTTCGATCCCCAGGTGGCAGGCTCGTACCAATTGGTTTTTCAAAAACTTATGTACGAATAATATCATTGGCTTGGACATAAAGATGGCGACGGGCACACCACCTGTCACGTTGTACCGAAAATATCTTCGATGGAAGGTGGGTCAAAGGGACTTAATTGTCTAGACTAGACCTCTGTCTACCCCTGTATTGGGAATTGCGTGAAGATGTATTGATTATTTTAGAGTGACATCAAATTACTTATTACAGAGCCGGGATTGAATTTTCTTTTCTTTACTATTCGCGTTTTCTTCGTTCTAGACTTCAAAGACGTGGCGGAGTGGTGGCAGTCGGAGTACGAAGTGCCGGACTTTGAGGAGCAGCTGGCGAAGCTCTGGGAGGACGTGAAGCCACTGTACCAGCAGATGCACGCCTACGTCAGGAAGCGGCTGCGGGACAAGTACGGCGACCAAGTGGTCTCGGCGCGCGGACCGATTCCTGCACATTTGTTGGGTAAACGAGCCTATTGTAGATGTTATTTCTCATGTCGTTTATATTGATTCTTTGGATTGGTGTACAATTAAGTATATTCATTTCATTCTTTCCATTCTCATCATAATTTTTATTAATTTCACTTTTTTCATTAATTTCATTAATTAAATTAATAATTATAAAACCTAGTATAATATTAGTATTGTATATATAGTATAATATCTGTCACATTATTATTATATATATTATTATTATATATTGTTATTTTATATGTTAATGTATGTGTCGCAATTAAATAACTATTTTAGATAATGTGTGTGAGATATTATGACTGCATTTTTACATTAATAAATAAATAAATACATATATAGATTAATTAAAAGCTACATCACAAATATGCCCTCATCCCAAAGTAAGTACCTGTAGCGGATGATGTGCTGCAGGAAAAGGGTAGCTACCCGCCAGGTCGGATGATCGTGATCTGGGGAGGACGTCTCCTCCATTAGTGTGCGCTATCGGTAATCGTATTATATTTGTAATTTTGCGAACTTCGATAGTGCGATGTAGGACGTCGATGTGTTTCCTGAATCCGCCACTAGCGAGTTTCTTATGTGGAGACATAGATGTCGCCACAAACCTAAAGCACTTGTGTGATGGGATCGGAAACAGCGAAGGTGCCACAAACCTCCAGACCCGAGACAATGCAGAAAAAGCGGTTACCTACATTGATCCTTTCGGGAATGGTACCCTGCACCTCAGAGGTGGCAACATCACGTAAACCACGAAGGTCTTCAAAACCACGGAAATTGAAATATATTTTTTATTTTTATAGGTAACATAAAAAGTCAGGATAGCCGAGTGGTTGGGTGGTCGGAATTTCGTGTCGAGACACCCGAGTTCGATCCCAGGTGGCAGGCTCGTACTAATGAGTTTTTCATAAACTTATGTACGAATTATATCGTTGGCTTGGACATAGAGACGGCGACGGGCTCACCACCTGTCACGTTGTCCCGAAAATATCTTTGGTGGAAGGTGGATCGAAGGGACTTAATTGTCTAAACTAGACCTCTGTCTACCCTTGTATTGGGAAGTGCGTGAAGATGTAACAGTGATAGAGCCACGCATCAGCTTTTGTTGTTGCCTGAATGGGTCGGCTCGACCGGGGAGTACCACGACCTTACAGAATACCGGCGTGAAGTAAAAGTCTAACAAACTTCTGCGTTTCGTCTGGTGAGTGCAGGTAACCGGAAGCCCACACACCCCTGTCCCCCAATTCTGGGGGGGGGGAGGGGCAGTCTAAGGCCGGCAACGCATCTGCTATGCCTCTGGTATTGCGGGTGTTCATGGGCGGCGGTAATCACTTACCATCACGTGAGCCACCTGCTAGTTTGCCTCGCTTTTGTATAAAAAAAGATATTTTTTTACAGGTAACATGTGGGCGCAAACGTGGAACAATATAGAGTCTTTCACACGTCCCTATCCCGACAAGAAGGAAGTGGACATCACCCAGGCCATGCAGAAGCAGAACTACACGGCGCTGAAGATGTTCCAGATGTCCGACGAGTTCTTCAGGTCTTTGAACTTAACCGCGATGCCCGAGAAATTCTGGAAGAATTCCATAATCGAGAAACCCACTGATAGAGAAATCGTGTGCCACGCGTCTGCTTGGGACTTCTACGACGGAGAAGACTTTAGGTAGGATCACTACGGAATATTTTTTTTATAAATAATATATAAATACATTGACAGACACCTGTTGTCCTCACAACATCACATACATTGCTAAGATCCCAAGGCAGCTTAAGCACTTGTATAACTTAATACTTACATAAACAGATAGGGACAACATCACATACATTGCTCTGATCCCAAAGTAAGTAGCTTTATATAAATAATTAAATAGCTTATGAAAAAATAAGTAGCTTATGGAATCAGAAACAACGAAGGTACCACAAACACCCAGACCCGAGAAAATGTAGAAAAACTGTTATCTACGTTGACCCGACCGGGAATCGAACCCGGGAGCTCTGAGCTGGCGAAACCATGTAAACCGGTGTGTACGCCACTAGTCTACGGAGGTCGTCGCCTCTATTAGATTAATGTTTATATTTCTTTAATACAATACTGGTTGTTTGAGATCATAGTATAGTACTTAAACTCATACTATAGTTACTTAGCCAAAAATGTTTGTTACTAACTAGTAATGAAAATCTATGCACTTATAGTTAGAGCGAAACGCAGAGCTTAATGGCGCGCATATCGGTGATTTCTTTACCGACGAATGACAAAGCTATGGCAATTTCATCTATTATTATGTATATATGTATACATAAGTATGTACATACTATAGATCTTATTGTGTAAGGTAGTAGATTTGTGGAATGAGATCGAGACCAGTATTAGCAAAGTGTCAGAGATACTGGATGCAACACAGCAAGGAAAATAATTCAATAACTTGTGTATTGTGTCTAATAGCAGGATTTCGAACACCAAATCGAGATCTGGTATGCAAGCCTAACACTAATAAATTGTTATAGCATTGACTAACATTTTATGACACAAAGTTAGCTTAGTATTCCATTCTAAACTAAATAGTCTTACGAGCACAGTTGTACATCACTATGATGGGTCAGTCAGTACATTTATGTAAAATGGAATAAAATATATTCGGTGGAGGGTGGGTTAAAGGGATTTAAGTGTCTAGACTAGACCTCTGTCTATCCCTATATTGGGAATAGCTGGAAGATATTTATTTATTTATTATTTTACATAAAATTTATATAAAGGTATTTAATCTTCACGTATCAACGTTTTACATTACAATTGAACTTAATAGTCTTGAAATATGTGTGTGTGTGTAAAGTTTTTGTGTTACATATTTATCATATCTTTTTTATTTGTAATCTAAAAAATCCCTTGTTAGTAAAGAAGTCAATACAAAACACAGACAGTTTCAAGCGCAAGATTACCACGAATACAGTTTCGTACGAAAAAAATGTATTTTAAATGTTATTTTCTTCTTTAATTATGGTGGCGGGTCTCTTCATTAAAGCTAAAATGGTACTATTCCGAATTTTTCCCTTACATGTCTGGCTTATTGTGAAGGATCAAACAGTGCACAACTGTTGATTACGAATATTTCCAAACCACGCACCACGAAATGGGTCACATACAGTACTTCCTCCAGTACAGACACCAGCCGGTCGTATTCCGTGACGGAGCTAACCCAGGTAATTGATGGCGTTTTTTTTTTCTTCATTTAACACAGGATCAAAATGTGTACGGCGGTGAATAAGGAACATTTGAGGGTTGTACATCACGAAATGGGCCACGTTCAATATTATTTACAATATAGACATCAGCCGCAAATATTTCGGGCAGGCGCCAACCCAGGTGAAAGGATATTCATAAATAACTCTTCATCACTGAATCTCCTAATACGAATAATTTATTTAAGTATCATGTTTGTAAATAAATACGTGTATATTTATACGTAAAATATTGCATCTATATGGGGTGTTTTTATAATATCCTCTATGCTCTCTCATGACTCGTCCGTTCGTGTGTTTCTAAATGTATATTGGGGTTTCCTATACTATAAATGTTCATAAGTTAATTGTAAATTTCAACTAACACTTTGTGTTTCATGTTTATATGTGTACGTATAGTTTTGTTCAAACTTAAATGCGCTTCTAAATGTCTTGTATGCGGTTGTGTAGTATTTATATTTTATAGTAGGAAGGAATCTCAAAATTTTCTAAACACTATATACATATTTATCATACTAAATACTAATAAACACTGTATACATTTTTGGCGCATTTAAGTTCGACGTAAATCGTAACATGTTTGTTTCTTATAATTTCTTTGTACTTTAAGCTTGAATACAGTGTAACATCGGTGTAAAAATTTTTCACCTGCTGCGGGTATCGTAAGAGACGACTAAGGCAAAGTTCTTGAAAATAATAATGGCTGCCTAGAATTGGCAGAATAAAAAATGCTCACCAAAATTTAGCATACCGGGCAGCAGCGTCTAAGGTGCGAGGTGTTAAGTGCTACGATCCCAAATCCGCTTACCAAACGTGGCAAATATCATACCTTCCTTCAGGAGAGGTCTATTTCCATGACATATAGTTGTTACTAATTTATACCTGCATATTATGAACCTTAAGTACTTAGCTGATCAGATAACTGTATGTTGTAATGGTGTCCAGGATTCCACGAAGCAGTCGGTGACACAATAGCCTTATCAGTATCCTCACCGAAACATTTACGACGAGTCGGCCTCGTCAGCGGTGACGCTGAGGATGAGCAGACTGAAATCAATCAGCTGTACAAAATGGTAATTATAATTATTGCCATTATTTGGACCGAGTCACGATAGCCGAGTTGTTGGGTGGTCGGAATTTCGAGTCGAGAGACCCGAGTTCGATCCCCAGGTGGCAGTACCAATGAGTTTTTTAAAAACTTATGTACGAATTTCATCGTTGGCTTGGACTAAAGACGGCGACAGGCTCACCACCTGTCACGTTGTCCCGCAAATATCTTCGGTGGGAGGTGGGTCAAAGGGACTTAATTGTCTAGACTTGACCTCTGTCTACTCCTGTATTGGGAATTGCGTGAAGATATTTTATTTACTTTTATCATTATTTGGAATTATTGCTGGAGAAGAGAGATAGGCGATGCATTCGCCTATCACAATTTGTGGTATGATGACATACCACAAATTGTAGCCAAGTAGATGAAGAGGTATGATTGCAGACCGAATGGTGAAGAAAATGTTTTCTTCACCATTCGGTCTGCAATCATGCCTCTTTAGCATTAATATTAACAATAAAAAGGTGTTGAGGTAAGGTGATAATTACAGGAAACCATGTGAGCACATTATTGAGGGGAGTACTCGGATACCTAGCTTGGGTGTGTAAAGAAAATGATGAATTTGAAAGTAGCGAAAGAGATATCCATGTAAGGATCGTGATACTTTGAGATCTTTTCTTTAATGCTACATAATAGACTAGGCTGCCAGAGAATATATGAGATAATATTTATTTATTATTTAATTTATGACTGATGAACAAACTTAAGAAAAGATTTCATCATGATCATTGACTTATTAAGGTAATACTTGACTTACCTTAATATATATAACATACATAACTTAGCAAAGTTTTATTTTATCTTTCTCAAACTGTTATGACATAAAGACGGCGACAGGCTCACCACCTGTTACGTTGACCTAAAAAAATGTCTGTGAAAGGTGAGTCGAAACGATTTAACTGCCTGAATCTCGTAGCAAGAAGATGTTTTTGTTTCTCAATCTCATTCCCCACTGTTTGCAGGGCATTGACAAAATAGTATTCCTGCCATTCGCCTACACGTTGGACCTGTTCCGCTACGGTGTGTTCCGTGGCGAGACTCAACCGGAGGACTACAACTGTCACTACTGGAGGCTGAGGGAAACGCTGCAGGGCGTGGAGCCGCCCGTCAACAGGACCGAAGATGATTTCGATGCGGCGGCAAAGTACCACGTGTCTGCTGATGTCGAGTATGCGAGGTAAGTACGGCTTTTTTTAGAGTACTGCAATGCCAAATAACATTACTTGTATTCCAGTGAATCATTCCAACTAAGCAGCAATGCTTGTGTATGGTGTGGTACTCAACGGCGAGCTCGAACCTGCGTGGTTATGTTTCGCAGTCCGCCCTCTAAACCATTAGACTATTGCCGCTTGTTTCAAAGAAGTCTAAGACGTAAAAGAGTCTAATGGTGGATAACAGGATACTTATTGAAAGCGATAAACACTTTGTTTTTTAATTTTCATTATGTTACTTTTTCCTTTTTTTCGATTTGATACACGACGAAATGAAGCGGCAACACTATAGAAAACAAACGCATAGTTATAAAGTTTATTGTATTTATGGCACTTATTAATTCAAAAACTTATGTACGAATTATATCGTTGGCTTGGACATAAAGACGGCGACAGTCTCACCACCTGTCACGTTGTCCCGAAAATATCTTCGGTGGATGGTGGGTCAAAGGGTCTTAATTGTCTAGATTTGACCTCTTTCTACCCCTGTATTAGGAATTGCGTAAAGATATTTACATTTATTATTTATTTGAGGCGAAACAATTGTCGCGTTTTCGTTGCGTATTAGAATTGCGTGAAGATATATTATTTTTACTTCATTACACTTTATTACCCCTGTATTAGGAATTGCGTAAAGATATTTACATTTATTATTTATTTGAGGCGAAACAATTGTCGCGTTTTCGTTGCGTATTAGAATTGCGTGAAGATATATTTTTTACTCCATTACACTTTATTACCCCTGTATTAGGAATTGCGTAAAGATATTTACATTTATTATTTATTTGAGGCGAAACAATTGTCGCGTTTTCGTTGCGTATTAGAATTGCGTGAAGATATATTATTTTTACTTCATTACACTTTATTACCCCTGTATTAGGAATTGCGTAAAGATATTTACATTTATTATTTATTTGAGGCGAAACAATTGTCGCGTTTTCGTTGCGTATTAGAATTGCGTGAAGATATATTTTTTACTCCATTACACTTTATTACCCCTGTATTAGGAATTGCGTAAAGATATTTACATTTATTATTTATTTGAGGCGAAACAATTGTCGCGTTTTCGTTGCGTATTAGAATTGCGTGAAGATATATTATTTTTACTTCATTACACTTTATTACCCCTGTATTAGGAATTGCGTAAAGATATTTACATTTATTATTTATTTGAGGCGAAACAATTGTCGCGTTTTCGTTGCGTATTAGAATTGCGTGAAGATATATTATTTTTACTTCATTACACTTTATTACCCCTGTATTAGGAATTGCGTAAAGATATTTACATTTATTATTTATTTGAGGCGAAACAATTGTCGCGTTTTCGTTGCGTATTAGAATTGCGTGAAGATATATTATTTTTACTTCATTACACTTTATTACCCCTGTATTAGGAATTGCGTAAAGATATTTACATTTATTATTTATTTGAGGCGAAACAATTGTCGCGTTTTCGTTGCGTATTAGAATTGCGTGAAGATATATTTTTTACTCCATTACACTTTATTACCCCTGTATTAGGAATTGCGTAAAGATATTTACATTTATTATTTATTTGAGGCGAAACAATTGTCGCGTTTTCGTTGCGTATTAGAATTGCGTGAAGATATATTTTTTACTCCATTACACTTTATTACCCCTGTATTAGGAATTGCGTAAAGATATTTACATTTATTATTTATTTGAGGCGAAACAATTGTCGCGTTTTCGTTGCGTATTAGAATTGCGTGAAGATATATTTTTTACTCCATTACACTTTATTACCCCTGTATTAGGAATTGCGTAAAGATATTTACATTTATTATTTATTTGAGGCGAAACAATTGTCGCGTTTTCGTTGCGTATTAGAATTGCGTGAAGATATATTTTTTACTCCATTACACTTTATTACCCCTGTATTAGGAATTGCGTAAAGATATTTACATTTATTATTTATTTGAGGCGAAACAATTGTCGCGTTTTCGTTGCGTATTAGAATTGCGTGAAGATATATTATTTTTTACTTCATTACACTTTATTACCCCTGTATTGGAAATTGCGTGAAGATATATTTTTTACTCCATTACACTTTATTACCCCTGTATTAGGAATTGCGTAAAGATATTTACATTTATTATTTATTTGAGGCGAAACAATTGTCGCGTTTTCGTTGCGTATTAGAATTGCGTGAAGATATATTTTTTACTCCATTACACTTTATTACCCCTGTATTAGGAATTGCGTAAAGATATTTACATTTATTATTTATTTGAGGCGAAACAATTGTCGCGTTTTCGTTGCGTATTAGAATTGCGTGAAGATATATTATTTTTTACTTCATTACACTTTATTACCCCTGTATTAGGAATTGCGTAAAGATATTTACATTTATTATTTATTTGAGGCGAAACAATTGTCGCGTTTTCGTTGCGTATTAGAATTGCGTGAAGATATATTTTTTACTCCATTACACTTTATTACCCCTGTATTAGGAATTGCGTAAAGATATTTACATTTATTATTTATTTGAGGCGAAACAATTGTCGCGTTTTCGTTGCGTATTAGAATTGCGTGAAGATATATTTTTTACTCCATTACACTTTATTACCCCTGTATTAGGAATTGCGTAAAGATATTTACATTTATTATTTATTTGAGGCGAAACAATTGTCGCGTTTTCGTTGCGTATTAGAATTGCGTGAAGATATATTTTTTACTCCATTACACTTTATTACCCCTGTATTAGGAATTGCGTAAAGATATTTACATTTATTATTTATTTGAGGCGAAACAATTGTCGCGTTTTCGTTGCGTATTGGGAATTGCGTGAAGATATATTTTTTTTACTCCATTACACTTTATTACCCCTGTATTGGAAATTGCGTGAAGATATATTATTTTTTACTTCATTACACTTTATTATACACAAGAGTAGGAAAAAATACAAAACACTTCGTCCAATATTACATACCAAAAGGCGACCTAACACTTTACATAGAAATTTCCTTCAGGCAAATTTAACAGTGGTAGAGCCACGATCTGCTTTTGTTGTTGCATGAATGGCCCGGCTCGACCGGGGAAGTACCACAACCTCACAGAATACCGGCGTGAAGTAGAAGTCTAACAAACTTCTACGTTTCGTCTGGTGAGTGCAGGTAACCGGAGGCCCACATACCCCCTTCCCGCAAATCCTGGGGGGGGGGGGCACTCTAAGGCCGGCAACGCATCTGCTATGCCTCTGGTATTGCGGGTGTTCATGGGCGGCGGTAATCACTTACCATCACGTGAGCCACCTGCTCGTTTGCCTCCCTTTTCTATATAAAAAAAGGCAACCACAGTAATTAAGCAAAAAGAAATATTAAGGCGTAAAATCGCTGTTCACGCGTTCACGTAATGGATTCCTTTAAAAAAAATACTTCTCCAACTGTGATCTTCTTCCTCATTTCCAGATACTACGTATCGTTCATAATCCAGTTTCAATTTCATCGGGCACTGTGCCAGTTGGCTGGTGAATACGTGCCCGAGGATTTGACGAAGAAGCTAGTGGACTGCGACATCTACCAGAGTGTGGCGGCTGGTAACGCATTGGCGTAAGTAAATATTAAATAAATATGATGTTTCACAATCCGATAGCTCTGTTGTAGGAAAGAGAGATGTTAAATTTCAAGTGATGCGTCTATGACAGAGTGGTTTGGAGATAAAACCGTCTTGCTGCGGTATTGCGGAGGTCGCGAATTAGAATCCCGAGTCTGACTGAAAGGGTCAGTCGATTCTTATAATTTTGATTATGTGTATTTCATTTACTATAATTTCAGTGCTGCGTGAGAATATTGCCACTCGCTTTCTTCTCGTGGATGTCGTAAGAGGCGACTAAGGGAAATAGTCTTAAATATCGTTATGGAAACCGATAGATGGCGGGATAACCACCTTTAAAAATATCAGACCGAAGATGGGCAGCAGCGTCTGAGGTGCGAGTGGTCTGGTACTCGCCAATCCGCTTGCCATGTGTGGTGATTATGGCAAATCCTGCCTATGGGAGAGGCCTATCTCCTGCAGTGGACTTTAACAGGCTGATATGTATGTATGTTTGTATGTATGTGTGTATGTTTGTATGTATGTATGCATGTATGTATGTATGTGTGTGTGTGTATGTATGTATGAGTCGTAATATATTATTCTCTTTCTACTTTATAATTGATTTAGTTAAATATCCCAATAGCAACATGTTGAAGATGGGTTCTTCAAAACCCTGGCCCGACGCGATGGAAGCACTGACCGGACAGAGGGCGATGAGAGCCGACGGCCTGCTGGAGTACTTCAGACCGCTTCACGAATGGTTGCAGGCAGAGAACCAGCGAACCGGGGAGTACATCGGTTGGGAGCCCAGTAAAATACGTAAGTGTATTTCGATGTATTTCGATAGTACTGTATTAATGTTAAAAATCGTGGGCGGATTTTATAATATTTATTGATCATTAATATCTTCAAGCAATTCTCAATACAGGGGTAGACAATTAAGTCCTCTCGATCTAACGTCCACCGTAGAAATTTTTTGGGACAACGTGAACCAGTTGCCGTCTTTATATCCAAGCCTACGATATAAATCGTACATAAGTTTTTAAAAAGCCCATTGATTCGAGCTTTGGGATCGAATTCGGGTTGTTTGACTCGAATTCAAAACCACTCAGCTATCGTGACTTTTATTCTGATACTATCTCGCAAATCACCAACATCATGTAAACAATTTTAAATATGATTAAGCACGAAAGAACTAAATTGTCTAAACCTTTGGGGTTGGCGTAGAGATATTTATTTTTATTTAGCATCAGATAAGTAGGCATGTCTGACTCGCTTCTTCACTGTTTCTTATCCAGCCTGAGTCAAAAGGTTGCGTCAATTATAATGAATAATTTGTGAATCTGGTTCATTCGATGCAAGTAAGGTAACGGACACTTGGCGCCCTTTGCCTGAAAACTTTCACATTATCTACATTAACAGTGAAATAAATTATAATAGAACCTGCGATAATCTAGACAAATTGGTCATCCACATTAATCCGGGAATCGAACTCCCGATCCCATACCTAGCCCACCTTGATAGATGTTTACGTCACATAATCGTCCTAATTATATTAGTTTCGAAGGAAGTAATTGCAAAAAGAGCATAGATCTGATAATTTTATTTCATGTGATTAAACTGCGTAGTATAGTAATAATGACCTATGTGCATATATAAGTTTTTTTTTTAATTTGAAAGTTATTCCACGAATGCTTTTTATAGAAGTGTGAATATTAATTGGTTGTGTTATATTTTTTTATGTATAACACAACCAATCACGCTGTAATTAGTGTCCGAAGGACTCACTGAAAATCAGTGCTGTATTTGCAGCTAATGCTGAGTGAGAGCCTTTTTGTGTATATACTGCAGTATAATTTGTACGGCTTGTCAAAATTAAAATTTTATTTTTTATTTATGAAATAATCTGTGTAATGTATTGTTTAAGTAAGTTGAACTGTTTTTAGTAAATTGCTGTTATATATGCGCAAATAAAGTTTTTCTATTTTATTCTATTCTAATTATAACATGTAATTTCAAAATGTATGTGTAACATGTCCTTGTCTGTGCCACAGAGTACTGCACGAGCGAGCAGCGCGCGGCGCTGGAGGCGGCCGAGCCCCCGCGGGACACGTGACGCGCTCTGTACTTACATTAGTCTAATTTATGTAGGCGAACGATATATTAAAATCTTTTTTAAGACACAATTTCTTTTTATTTTCCTGCCAGATATGAATTCTATTATACTAATCTTTTTTTTGGAACATTTTTTTTTATTTTCCTGCCAGATATGAATTCTATTATAGCAATCTTTTTTTTTGAGACATTTTTTTTTTTTTATTTTCCTGCCAGATATGAATTTAGTCATGGCAAACTTTTTTAAGACAAATTTTTTGTTTGTTTTCTTGCTAAAGATGAGTTCTTTTTTAGCATATCCTTTATAACAGCCAACAGTAAAAGACTATTGTAGGATAGGTTTTTCCTGTTAGAGAGGCTTTGCCGTAATAACTGGGAAAGGGGGGATTGGCCATTGCAGTGTCACATACCCTTCACGTTAGCTGCTGCCTGTCACCGGTCTGGTATTCCTTCGAGAAGGTTATCCCGCCATTGTCAGTATTTATGTTAGTAACGATCAAGCAATCGGTATATCTAGTGATAAGTGGTCGACGATAACGTACATCTGCAGGATTATTGGCGTTGCCTCTGTTTTTAAGGATGATGAATAAAGTAGCAGTAAAACAAGATGTTTTATTGCAAGCCGGTATTCTGCAAGGTCGTAGTACTGCCCCGATCGACCGGTCTAGTCAGGCTTTAAGTACTAGCAAAAACAGTCGCTCCACTCAAACACGTTGAAAAAACTATTTTCATATTAAAAATAAAACAATTTTTTTAAACACAAGCGAGATGATATTTTCGGGACAACGTGACAGGTGGTGAGCCCGTCTCCGTCTTTATTACGATTGGTACGAGAGCCCATTGGTACGAGCTTGCCACCTGGAGATCGAAGTCGGGTTTCTTGACTCGAAATTCCGACCTTCGTTTCCCCTTAAGTATTCTTTCAATTCGGAGAACTGATAAAAATCGCTAGGCGCCAGTTCTGGTGAATAAGGGTGGTTGTTAACTTATTCGAAGCCAGCTTGCTGAATGGCAGCAATCGCAACAGCCGACCTGTGCGCGGGTGCGTTGTTGTGATGAAACGGCCATTCATAGTCCCCCTCCCCCCCTTCTTTTCCCTTCCCATAATCCCAAAATATTAAGGCCATAACCTTGCCAACCGATGCCACGGCGCGAAACTTCTTCGGGGTCGGTGATGATGGCCGTTTCCATTGGAAAGATTGCTCTTTCGTCTCGGGATCAATATGATAAATAAATAAATATCTTCACGCAATTCCTTATACAAGGGTAGACAGAGGTCTAGTCTAGACAATTAAGTCCCTTTGACCCACCTTCCATCAAAGATATTTTCGAGGAAACGGGTGGTAACAATGGGTTTACAAAAATTAAATACGTATTTAATTTTTTGCAAAACCCATTGGTACGAGCCTGCCACCTGGGGATCGATCTCGGTTCTCTTGAAATTCCGACCACTGGGCTATCGTGACTCTGATAATGTGATGTTACATGTGTGATATGACGTGATAATGGACCCATAATTCGTCAATTGTTACGAAACGAGACCTAAAGTTTCCAGAATCTTCTTGAAACTTGTCCAACAATACGAAATGTCAAGTTGATTTTGTTCCTGACTGTCTGTTAACATCCGCAAGATACTCATCTTGCGGAGACTTTTCTCATATTCAAAGATTGTTTCAATATGGATTGAATACTTCCAAATGAAATGTTTCTTGAATTAAGTATCGGATGGTAACTCGCGATCTAAGAGTTACCTTAATTCAATAAGGTAAGTTATACTTAATTCAATACAATTTTCACCACTTTCACAACAATTTCCTGGGTAACTGACGTTGATGAACGGTCGCAACGATATACACCTTCCACGCGCGTTATCTCTACTCAAAATTGAAAAGCCCACTCACAGAAAGTAGAGCAGACTCTCCTAATGTTGCCCCCAAATCGCAATGAACCTCTTGCGTTGTTAACTTTTTTAAACAGAGTTTTTTAATAACGGATCGCAGTTCGTTTTTCTCCATTTTCGAGAACACGTTCCGACACGTAGCAAACAGATGACTACATTCAGAAAAAAACAAAAGAGAATCGAATATTTTTTCGTTATTATATTCGGAATGTGTATCCTCTATGTCTGCCAGTATTTTTTTTCTAACCAAGAAGTATGTAATTTTTGGTCCCTCCTTCTATCGTTTCCTTTCGCAGACTAGGAGTTATATGGCCAAAGTGTTAGTTAGTGTTAACTTAAAGTAAGTTACAACTTCAACTAGCTTACTCATATTATTTACTTACAGAATCAAAACATACTTTGAAAATAATATTTGTAAGGAAATTCCTTTTCCCTGGTATAATGTTTAGGGTTTTTAGCTTATTTAGTACTAATTGACCCTCGTAACTAGGTCAGCGCGTAGAAAATAATAGAAATAGTAATACTATCCACACTTCTTTGTCTGCTCTGCATCTACATCGCACTTCTATAATCCGGATTGGATTCATAATCGCCACGATCGAAGGCGGATTGGCGATCGGAGTGCCAAACAACTCGTTCCTCAGACCGTCCGTTGCGAGTTGCGAGTTCTGAGTTGCAAGTTATGTTTGTTTGCGAGTTGTGCGTTCCTGTCATGTTGTGCACAACCACAAAAATCCAACGTTTAAAAACTGACACTTGTTCATGAGTGCAGACACTTGTTCATGAGTGCAGGACATAGGCCTCTCCGTGAAGCGGGATTTGCTATTATTGCAAAGTTGGTCAACACAGTACTTGACACCTCGCAACTTAGATGCTGCATCTCGTCACCAGTGTGCTTCAATTTGATCTGGTATTATTTCTGGTTATTAAAAGCCATCTGGCGGTTGTCGTAACTATTGTCAACGCTTTTACCTTATTCGTCTTACAACACCTGCGGGATTGGTGCGGGATGATTAAGATTGTATTCTTAGGCCGACATCACATTGTGTTATTTTGCAATCCATGCCTGAACTCTGTTTATTCCAGTATTGAGAATAGCGTGAAGTTATCATACGTACTCCAATCCAAACATTATCTTTTCTCTGCACAGATAGATGAAGCTTTGAAAGAAAATTTGTCCCGGTTAAACAAACAAGTGTATAGACGTGATGTCACTCGGTTTCGACCTGTTTTAAAAGGAGTAAATTGGAACTTATTTGTAAAGAAGAATAGTCAAAATATATTGCCAATCTATGGCAAGATAGCAAGATTATTCGCGGTAAAATGTTATAATGATCTCTATCTATATTTATCACCAAGGTTTCTTTTGTTTTATTTTATTAACGATTGCACTAACTATATAGGGCCTTCAATATATCGTTTGGAATAATGTTTGAGGAAAATTATATACAAAACGCATCTTGGTGCCAATGTCATTTTAATAAAACATCGAATAAATTGTTTTGTTTTTAGACCTTTAGGCAAGCTTAATTATTTCTGTGACATTACGTTGAATAATATTAAATAAATGAATATCTTCACGCAATTCCCAATACCCCCTGTATATAGACAAAGGTCTAGACAAATAAGTCCCTTCGACCCACCTTCCACCAAATATATTTTCGGGACAACGTGACAGGTGGTGAGCCCGTCGCCGTCTTTATGTTCAAGCCAACGTTATAATTCGTATATAAGTTTTTGAAAAACCCATGGGTACGGGCCTGCCACCTGGGGATCGAACTCGGGTCTCTTAACTCGAAATTACGACCACCCAGACACTCGGCTATCGTGACTATAAATAGACATTACTAATATACATAAACTTCGATCTGTTTTATTTTTTACTTAAATTTATTTAGGTGTCCTCTGCAACAAACAGACAATAGAACAAAACGACATGCTGTTTACCTATAAAAAGAAATATACCTGGTTATAACTAGATCTCTGATAAATAATAAAATTTATCCGATCTTGTTCAGTTGTTTATCTGCCGGCGTAACCGACGGACGGCAAAATGAGATTGAATTATATCCATGAATTCTCAAAACAACTTATTCATTTTCTTGAAGGTGTTCAATACAAAAACTGTGTTAACTTTCACCGAGGAATTATGATAGTCACTATAGTGTTGTCATATTCAGTGACAGTATATTTTTCTTAAAAATTAAGAGCTTAGCTTAGCTTAGCGTTTGTAAAATTCAAATATCTAATATTGTTTATTAGAAAGCTAAAATAGTTTACTTACTTTTATATGTTCATGAATTTCCCGATACTAGGCTAGACAGAGGTCTAGACAATTTGGTCTTTTCGACTCTCATTTCATCGGAGCTTGTTCTGGAACACCATGACAGCCGGTGAGTCTGTAGCCAATTTATTTTTGCAGTAAAATATAAAAAAAAAATATACTGTTATCTCTTACGATTGTGTCTCATCTGGGAGTGGTTGAAGGTAATTTTAGACCCTTAAACAAAATTGAAGAGTGTTTAAAAGAGATAAATCGACTCGTGTGGTTCTCGTCGTCT
This sequence comes from Sericinus montela, assembly GCA_029286605.1. Lineage (NCBI taxonomy): Eukaryota > Metazoa > Arthropoda > Insecta > Lepidoptera > Papilionidae > Sericinus > Sericinus montela. Next base: position 10,005,712 of record JAGSMR010000044.1, read on the forward strand.
TTGTATCAAGACCATCGATACGTAACGTGGATAAGTAGGAGTCCTTAGCTTCAAGATTCCATCAAGAGTCTAGATTCAAAGCCAGGCTTCAAATTAAATCAATTCTAATCATTTATATATCGAAATACGAACATTCATTAGTTTATCTTTAGTCATATTTAATCTACCAGCGTTTCGAAATGTGATTCCTCTAACGGAGAAGAAACAGGCGAAAGAAACTCCGTAGGTCCTCCATTTATCTGGTCCATTTTTTATTTTAAATATGCTATATCCTTTTCTAGAAATAGCTTAAGAGCGATCACCTTCCCAGGGCTAACTTAATGGTTTATCCGAAAAGATAAATTATGTATTATTTTGATAGATGAAAGCTCGAATTTGAAAAGAAAATTATATACAAAACGCATCTTGGAGCCAATGTCATTTAATAAAACATCGAATAAATTGTTTTGTTTTTAGACCTTTAGGCAAGCTTAATTATTTCTGTGACATTACGTTGAATAATATTAAATAAATGAATATCTTCACGCAATTCCCAATACCCCCTGTATATAGACAAAGGTCTAGTCTAGACAAATAAGTCCCTTCGACCCATCTTCCACCAAATATATTTTCGGGACAAAGTGACAGGTGGTGAGCCCGTCGCCGTCTTTATGTCCAAGCCAACGTTATAATTCGTATATAAGTTTTTGAAAAACCCATGAGTACGGGCCTGCCACCTGGGGATCGAACTCGGGTCTCTTAACTCGAAATTACGACCACCCAGACACTCGGCTATCGTAACTATAAATAGACATTACTAATATACATAAACTTCGATCTGTTTTATTTTTTACTTAAATTTATTTAGGTGTCCTCTGCAACAAACAGACAATAGAACAAAACGACAAGCTGTTTACCAATAAAAAGAAATATACCTGGTTATAACTAGATCTCTGATAAATAATAAAATTTATCCGATCTTGTTCAGTTGTTTATCTGCCGGCGTAACCGACGGACGGCAAAGGTAAGTTGAATTATATCCATGAATTCTCAAAACAACTTATTCATTTTCTTGAAGGTGTTCAATACAAAAACTGTGTTAACTTTCACCGAGGAATTATGATAGTCACTATAGTGTTGTCATATTCAGTGACAGTATATTTTTTCTTAAAAAATTAAGAGCTTAGCTTAGCTTAGCGTTAGTAAAATTCAAATATCTAATATTGTTTATTAGAAAGCTAAAATAGTTTACTTACTTTTTATATGTTCATGAATTTCCCGATACTAGGCTAGACAGAGGTCTAGACAATTTGGTCTTTTCGACTCTCATTTCATCGGAGCTTGTTCTGGAACACCATGACAGCCGGTGAGTCTGTAGCCAATTTATTTTTGCAGTAAAATATTAAAAAAAAATATACTGTTATCTCTTACGATTGTGTCTCATCTGGGAGTGGTTAAAGGTCATTTTAGACCCTTAAACAAAATTGAAGAGTGTTTAAAAGAGATAAATCGACTCGTGTGGTTCTCGTCGTCTTTGTATCAAGACCATCGATACGTTACGTGGATAAGTAGGAGTCCTTAGCTTCAAGATTCCATCAAGAGTCTAGATTCAAAGCCAGGCTTCAAATTAAATCAATTCTAATCATTTATATATCGAAATACGAACATTCATTAGTTTATCTTTAGTCATATTTAATCTACCAGCGTTTCGAAATGTGATTCCTCTAACGGAGAAGAAACAGGCGAAAGAAACTCCGTAGGTCCTCCATTTATCTGGTCCATTTTTTATTTTAAATATGCTATATCCTTTTCTAGAAATAGCTTAAGAGCGATCACCTTCCCTGGGCTAACTTAATGGTTTTATCCGAAAAAGATAAATTATGTATTATTTTGATAGATGAAAGTTCGAATTTGAAAAGAAAATTATATAATAAATATATTAGATAACAATAATTATAATACATATTTTTTTCTGTTGGATTAAATATTTGTATGAAATCATTAAACGACAACAAATAATTAAGTATCATGGATTAGACTATTAGGTATATATTATTATATTTTTTCACTAAGACTAACAGATAGATAAATAAATAGTGTAAATTCTGTTTGTTTAAATTTTTCCTAAGATGCAAAAATCTTTTTTAATTAAATTAATTTAAAAACTTTGCTCATATACTGCTATAACTCATGCGCCAAATAGCATGGGACTGGAGGATCAAAGTTGGTAGTTGGAAGAACAGACTTAAGTAGGACAGAAATAAATGAATTTACATTATCCATTGCGGTATGTATATGTAATGAACTATGGATATGTAATCAATATACTGTCCATAGCGATTAATATTTATTATAATAGTATATAGTTAGACACAGCAAAACATTATTTACTGTCTAAGGGTTTATAGTACTTCTCTATCACGGGACTTAATAATTTAAAAGTAGTGTAAAAGTGGCCGATGCAGAGTGGTAGAGCAGTCGGAATTTCGAGTAGAGATCCGAGTTCGATCCCCAGGTGGCAGGCACGAATTACATTGGTAGTTGGCTTGGACATAAAGACGAGGACGGGCCCTTCAATTGTCCGGTGGGTCGAAACGACATAATTGTCTAGACTTTTGTCTGCCCCTGTATTGGGAATGGCGTGAAGATATTTATTATTTTACTGAACTTAATTTTAGTGTAATAGATTGCTTAGCCATAAAATCTGAGTTCGAATCCCGATATACCTATTACCGAACATGTTTTTGGGACAACGTGACAGGTGGTGAGCTCGTCGCCGTCTTTATGTCCAAGCTAACGATGTAATTTGTACATAAGTTTTTGAAAAACTCATTGGTACTGCCACCTGGGGATCGAATTCGGGTGTCTTGACTCGAAATTCCGACCTCCCAACCACTCGGCTATCGTGACTTTAACTTTGGTAATTGCTTCCATAAATCAAACGTTTGTATATTCGTTTGTATATTTGTCTTGTCTATTAAGGGACATTTTGTTTCACCTTTAAAGAACGTCAAGAAATACACCGAGTAAAAATGTTCAAGACAATCGCTTTAAAGTAGATGATCAGTTTATGCAAGATGTGTGCAAGTTGACATTTGTTGTGATATCCTTCGCCTAGTTTAGATTTTGTGAAACACTTTAGTATTATTAGTAAGACGCGCTTGATATCGAAGGTGGTTAATTTTTAATTCCGAGAGTACACCTAAACCGAAAATGTAGATAATGCTTAACATTTTCTAGAGGAAAAACCTTTAAGCGGATATACTTATACGTATATTCCTTCCTACGAGCACTATTTTAACAGTTCTGTATAGGGTTGAACGAACGTATGAAGACCGAATGGCGAAGAAAGTATTTAGCTCAAAAATAAAAATGATTTTTTGAAAATTAACATGATATGAGATCGAGAAAGACCGAGACAAGCTTTCGAGACCATATAAGCAAATTGCTCGTAGTGGAGACCGTCAAGGACATACATCAGTATTGTATGTAAGGACATACATCTGTATGTATATCCATGTATCAACATGGATATAGTTATAGTACAATGTATACATGAATCCGAGGGAAGGTTCGCAACGCTGATTAGCAGGTTGGCGATCGCAGTACCAGAAAGCATATACGACCCTGTTGCGCGTCACCGGTATGTTATTTTTCGAGCTAGACATCTCGTCATCTGTCGGTAGCTATATATTGACATTGTTTTTTCTATTAGTCGCCTCTTACGACACAAGCTAAAAGAAAAGGGGGTGGCATACTCTTAAGTCGATAACACCACGGCTTTAATGACATAAAGCACGGAAATAAGTAGACTACCAACTTTAAAGATACTAGTAAAGTTAGAGGACTACGTATATTAAATATTATTATTTTAATTTTGAATTTAATCTACACTGTTTAATTAATACCTTTTACTGTAAATTGTAACTTTTTTTGTACAGTATATTTCGTCGATTACTTTAGTTCAACTTCCCCCCGTAGGTACCCGATACCATAAATCAATATTCGGTTAGCCAAAAAAAGTTCGTGCCAAACTTCAGCTGTTTTGGTGTAATTACAAAAATCCAAGCACGAACGCTATCGCATTTACAATATTGGTTGGATAGGAATATTAGTATCACAATAACACCTGCATGGCTGTATATGGTAACGTACACTTATGCCGTAAGCATTGATCTTTGAGAATCTCCGTGGCTTTGTGGACCAATGTTCGATTTCACTTTTTCCACATTGTCTCTGGTATCATCCTAGTTTCTGATTAATCAATAACACAAATGCTACCTATTTACTTTGGGATTACAGCATGTATATGATGCTGTCCCTATTCATTTATTTATTTGTTTTTGTTTGTTTTATGTGTATCATGTGAATCAACAAGTCGAGTAACATAAAAAACCATTTAAACTATTTTGGGTGTAGGTCGAATCGGACGACATCTTTTATGTTAATTAGAACTTGAAAGAACTTAAATAGAATTTCTGATTTTTAAATCTAAATGCATTCTTACATAGCATATTATACATACATTAATATATTACGCCATATAGAAGTCCAATGTAGTACATAGGCCTCAAGGTACAAAGACAACTTGCACCTTTGACGCTACTGCCCATAAAGGTCTTCATCATTTTAATTTCGAATTTCTCAAGATGTTTATTCGGCCAACTTCCGGTAGTCATCGCTATTTTCAAAGTTGTTCCCCAAGTCGTTTCTTACTCGAACTCCACGGACGAGTGCTTGCACACGGATTTTCATGTTGTCGCCAGGTCTGAGGTTTCGGGTGCTGTTCCCTAATTGGTTAACGCAGAAATTTCTATCTTGATTGTACCAGGTCTAGGTTTTTGCGATACCTTCGTTGTTTCTGATACCATAACATAAGCTTTAGCTACTTCCTGTCGGATCAGAGCCACGCATGTGATATTGTCCCTGTCTATGTATTTATTTATTATAACACCCATGAGAAGAAAGTGAGCGACTTATTTTTACGCAGAGTGACGGCATCTACTAAATATCAGTGGTAATATGGGTATTGCCCATATAATTAGTATTTTTTTTGGAAAAGGCAAAAGTTAACAAATATTTAAACACATATGTTTTTTCCTGATTACCTTCTGCATAACACAATGCACAGAAAGAGCTCTAAAGCTTTAGTTTCGGTAACAGAGATTTGGACAAAAGGCCCGTAATTCCCCACTAGCATGACAGACAGACCAACATACTAATTCATTTACATGTAAATAACCATTTCTGTACAAATGGTAATGTTTTCAGTACGCCAAAAGTGTTCGTTGCTTTAAGTGATTTTTGTTGTATTCGTTAAAAATAATGCCATGTGGATATTGCTCTGAAACAACTAAACGAGTGTTATACGTGAGTTGCGTTAGGTTTTATAATTTCTTTAATACATAATATATATCTATAGGGAAATAGATACATAGAGACTGTATTTATATAGATAATAGAGGCATCATCACATTTTTTAAATTTTGTTTTTTCATAAATAAATACCTAAATATTACCAACAACAGCTTAATAACTTGTAAAAGTGTTTTCTCATTGACTCGACCGGGAATCGAACCCGGGACATCAGAGTTAGCGACATAGTGAAGATCGGCGTGGACGCCACACGTCGGTCGTCAAACACACATTGATCCAATCCCAAAGTATCTTCAGTACTTGCGGCGTGGAATCAGAAATATAGAAAAAGCGGTTTTCTACATAGTTTTTTATTTATCTGCAAATAAATTACAGTCAAATAATTGACAGTCACGATTGCCGTGTGTTTGGTTGAAATTTGGTCGGAATTTCGAGTCAAGAGACCCAGCGGTGACGGGCTCACCATCTGCCACGTTGTCTCGAAAATATTTTCGGTGGAAGGTGGGTTAATTGTCTAGACTACCTCTGTCTACCCCTGTATTGCGAATTGTGTGAAGATATTTATTTATTTTGCAAATAAATGACCTGACGACCCGATGGCCTAGATAGTAGCGACCCTGCCTTTGAAGTTAAGGTTTACGAGTTCAAATCCTGCTAGATGGAAATATTTGTGTCATGAATATGAATGTTTGTACTCGAATCATGGACGTTTATTTATTTATTTAAATTTACATAAATGTAAATATGCATGTACATTGTACCTTTGTCTATCTCGGCGTTGGGAATATGCATGTAGATATATATTTATTTAGTTTCTATATTCATTTTATGTCTATTTCATTGGTACATGTAATAATAAATTTTAAATTTAGGACTTTATAGTGTGTGAAACTTCTCAATTTATCTGCTTAGTGATAAAAGGTTCAATTGGCTATTCTGTAATATGCGTTATCTTATATGTCAGTCAATGTGATAAAATTCTTAAGTACTCAAAAACCGCAGATATTTTGCAATTTACGACAGATATTTTGTTTAGATGTATTATGTAGGTTTCCTTTACTAAAATTGGAACTCTCCTCTATAAAATTTTAATCTGTTTACTATTATATGTCAAGTTTTTCATTTATTTAATGGTTCTTCGGTCATAAAACTTATTCCGAAATTGTTAAAAAGTTAAAACCTATAATATTCGATAAATTAGTCAAGCTTTGTTGTGTTTACTGTGCTTCAAGGGACTACCCTATCTATTAAGTAAATGTAAATGTGTAAGTTTACACTGTTACATTTTAGAATTTTGTATATCTTCATCTAACATTCCCCATACAGTGGGTAGACAGACATCAGTTAAGTCCCTTCGATACATCTTCCAACGATGTAAATCGTACATAAGTTTTTGAAAAAACAAATTGGTGCGAGAGAGAGAGGAACTTGGGTCTCTTGACTGGAATCCTTATAACGCAATCACTCGGCTATCGTGACTAAACATTAAGTCTATGAGAGTAAATGTGGGTGGACATTAAGTTGGAAGTTAGCATAATCTCTTTCAGATTATTTCAACCTTCTTTTGTTTAAGCATAAATAAAAATGCACCATAAAAAGTATTTAGCAAAAAAACATGTTAAGCATCAGATCTTCCAGTGGCAAATAAATAAAAACCAAAATGGTGTCCATGATCATTGAACCAAATAGATCCCTTTACATAAATGTTTTTGCGATGTTTTTTTTATGTTACGATGTATTTATAAGTTCTTTCATTGTTGTGGTACAATTTGCATTTTAATTCTTCTGCTTTTAAGACGAGTAAAAATGTTCCGTGAATTAGTTTAATTTTTTTTTGTATTCATTGTTGCATACTTGTACATATCCACTTCATAAAACATATATTTAGTAACGACCTTTAAGGCTTAACATCCTGGAGATGCCGTAATCACATTTATATGTGATATCCTAGGGATATAAAAAATATCTTGACGCCATTCCCAAGCTGGGGTGTAACGATATAAATCGTACTTCTTCTTCTTCCTGCCCATATCCCATGCTATGTGGGGTCGGCACAACATGTCTTCTTCTTCCATTCTCCTCTATTTCCTGTCATGTCAATACTCACTCCTTTCTTTCTCATGTCTTCTTTCACACAATCCATCCATCGTTTTTTTGGTCTCCCCATAGCTCTTCGTCCATCCACATTCATCTCTAACATTCTTTTGCCTATATTACATTCTTCCCTCCTCATTACATGCCCGAACCATGCTAACCTACCACTCTTCATTTTCTCTGTCACTGGTGCTACTTTCAAGCTTCCCTTATATACACATTCTTTATGCGATCTTTTCTAGTCACTCCACAAATCCATCTCAACATTCATACGTCACTTTCGTTGCCCAGCACTCTGATCCGTACAATACGACAGGTGTCACGATCGTTTTGTAAACTTTGCCCTTAAGTTTAAGAGGCATGCGTGGATCATAAGTTATTCCCGAGACCTGTCGCCATTTCATTCATCCCGCATTTATTCTATTCTTTACGTCCCGGTCGACATTGCCGTCATTTTGGATTTATAAATCGTACTTAAGTTTAAAAAACTAATTAGTACGTGCCTAACACCTAGGGATCGAACTGGGGTCTCTTGACTCCGAATTCCGATCACCTAACCACTCGATTATCGTGACATATATATATATATATATATATATATATATATATATATATATATATATATATATATATATATATATATATATATATATATATATATATATATATATATATATATATATATATATATATATATATATATATATATATATATATATATATATATATATATATATATATATATATATATATGTATTTATTTATTAATAGTATTCCTGGTAACCACTCTAACTAAGCTGAAATGTCTAAAAATACTCTTGTAAAGATATTAAAATTTCTTCTCAGATGTTAAAATTCCCTCTGTACTGTGTATGTTACACACAAACCGGTTTAACGGTTTAACTAAGGGAAAGGGTTAATGGCAATAGACAGTTATATATACGTATATTATATCACAGTTTGATTGGTTTTTCTTCCAGTCCAATTCAGACAGTAGATAAGTTTCTAAAGAAAGAGAATACACACATAACATTTTTTTACAATATTCAGAAAAGGTTTCATTTTGATTGATATAGTACTTGTACATATAGTATATGTATCGATAAGAGATAAGTTTAACAGATCAGAATCATTGCTAGTGGACGGACCATGTCTTCGCCTCCCCCTATGGGAAAAATGCGTTTATGTATATTTGGAAAAGTTGTGTACATACGGCACATGATATTATATAAATTTTAACGTAAGATAGATGCACAGAATAAAGAAGACATGGCGTAGATTCTACGTAACGTAGTCTAATCTAGGTCTGGTCAACAGATGATGTTGAAGGTCCTCGGAGAGTTAGCCCTCGTGGGGGCTATCGCGTCAGTGTTCATAGTCGCTGCCCAGGGTCGAGCTGCAGAGCGGGCGGCTGAAGAAGCTGCCGGCAGGGAGTACATAAGAACCCTGGACAGTCTCACGGCGAAGGCCAAAAACAAGAGAACTATCGCCGCTTGGAACTATCAAAGTAACATAACTACTTATAATGAGGAAGTGCAGGTTGAGTAGATTCTTCTTTATGCCTAAAAACTTATAGTAAATAAGAAAATGTATAATTTCCTGTTTGTGTTAATTTATAGATGCAAGTGTATTTGGAAGTGGCAGAAGAAGAGAAGGAATATTGGAAAGAAACAATGACGTACTTGTGGCGTGAGTTCGAAGACGAGGATCTAAAGAGGATGTTCAAGAAATACTCACAGTTGGGAACTTCCGCTCTGCCGGAAGATCTAAATCAAAGGCTAATACAAGCAGTGAATAATATGCAGTCCACATATGCTAAAGCGACGATATGTGATTATAAGGACAGGACGAAATGCGACCTGCATGTTGAACCTGGTATATACTTTATTTACATATTGTATTTATTCTTCGAACATTTTCTAATAAAATGGCAAATACTCTCTATGGAGGATTTGCCATTCTATTTGCCACTCCTCCTGCAGTGGACTTTAACAGGCCGATATGTATGTATGAATTTTCTAATACTGGGGTAAGCAGAAGTCTAGACGATTTATTTCTATCGACCCACATTTCAAAGTAGCTTATTTGGGACAACGTGACAGGTGGTGAGTCTCTCGCTGACCTAGTGGTAGGCTCACAATACAAATATTTAATAAATATTTATTTAACATACGAGTAATATAAACATCCATAACTCGAGTACAAACTTTTGAGTACATGTTGGCAGCCGCAACCCGTGGCTACGAAAGCAAGGTTACAATCAACTAGGCTAGCGGGTAATCTTACTGACTGACTTACATACTTAGGCCTGTAGGAGTGCACTACAGAATAATGGCCTCTCACAATACATTTAGGCTAGACTAAGGTCGGAATAGGTACTAGTTTTTTTTTTAAAGAAAAGGCTCACGAGGTGGTAAGTGATTACCGCCGCGCATGAACACCCGCAATACCAGAGGCATAGCAGATGCGTTGCGGCCTTAGAGTGCCCTCCAAATTAGGGGAAGGGGGTGTGTGGGCCTCCGGTTACCTGCACTCACCAGACGGAACGCAGAAGTTTGTTAGACTTCTACTTCACGCCGGTATTCTGTGAGGTTGTGGTACTTCCCCGGTCGAGCCGGCCCATTCATGCAACAACAAAAGCTCATGCGTGGCGCTACCATTGTTAAACTAAAAAGGTACAAAAGGTACTAGTTATCTATTTCAGTTGTTTTCACATCAATTGTCTGTAGACAGGACTCATTTAACATTTTATAATAGTATATAAAGTATAAAAAGTCACGACAGCCAAATGGTTAGGTGGTCGCAATTTCGAGTCAAGCGACCTGAGTTCGATCCCCAGGTGGAGGCTCGTACCAATGGGTTTTTCAAAAACTTATGTACGAATTACATCGTTGGCTTGGACATAAAGATGACGACGGGCTCACCACCTGTCACGTTGTCCCGAAAAATATTTTCGGTGGAAGGTGGGTCGAAGGGACTTAATTGTCTAGACTAGACCTCTGTCTACCCCTGTATTGTAGTGCGTGAAGATATAGTAGTTATAGTAGATTTCAATAGCGTTCATTCCAAATTTATCAAAATATGTTTTGTCAACGTATCTTTTTTACAGAAATAACGGACATCTTTGCTAACAGTGAAGACCCTGAAGAGCTGAAGTACACTTGGGTGGAATGGCATAAGGCTGCCGGTGCGCCGTCCAGAGGCAACTTCACAGAATATGTTCAGATGAATAACGAGGCGGCTAAACTAAACGGTAATACATTTTGAAATAAGAAGCATTAAATAAAAAAAAATTGGACACTACGCACTATTGTTTAAAGACTTCCAAGTCGATATCGCATGTATCTTAGGGAAAATTGCTACCGTTATTATTCTCGTTTTGCCATTTTTGTAAATAATTATGATACAGTATGTCGGACTTTGCGAATTTCAAGTTTCTTTAGTCTTTTTATGAACTCCACATTTGTTTTTCCAACAATAACCTTTAAATACATGAATAGGGCTTATATATAGATAGGGAAAAAATTACACATATTGTTCCGATCTTTTAATTTTTCCTTGTATTTAATTTTTTTTTAATTTCGTATTAAACTTTCCTCCCACAGGTTACGACACCGTGGCTGAATGGTGGCTAGGTGAATACGAGTCCTCGGACAGTGAGGATCAGTTCCTGGCGCTGTGGAACCAGGTGAAGCCACTGTACCAGCAGATACATGCGTACGTCAGGCGGCACTTGAGGCTGAAGTACGGCGAAGACGTAGTGTCTCCTAAGGGGCCTATACCGGCGCACTTGTTAGGTATATCAAACAGTTTAACTTTTTAAATTTAACATTTTATAAATTGTCTAGGACATTGTCTACCGTTTCATATTCTAAGGCATGTGTTGTTAATTGAATATGAACCGATACGTGTTATAGTATGTATATTAGTATACATATTTTTTTAATCTGGTTGGAATCTGGAATGGAAACAAGCCAACGATATAATTCTAACATAAGTTTTTTGAAATCCCCATTGGTACGAGCCTGCCACCTGGAGATCGAACTCGGGTCTCTCGACTTGAAATTCTGACCACCCAACCACTCGGCTATCGTGACTTTTTTATTTATTTAAGATATAAAATTAAAAATAATTATTATGTTTTTATTACATATTTTATAAATATAAATAAATATTTTTATCAAGGTGTAAATGATATTTAACATTTTACAATACAAATAATATCGCCAATAAAACATCTAGAAATATTAAGCTACACAGAGTTCTCTGTATATTTTCGTTTACGTTTTGCAGGCAATATCTGGGCCCAGACATGGGGTGGAGTGGAGAAGTTCACCAGGCCGTATCCTGACAAACCGGACGTAGATGTGACCGCTGCTCTGATACGTCAGGTACCAATTGTGTTTTTGAATATCTGGTTTTTTGGGACCTTTTTATATTGCATATTAATAACCCAATGCAGGTAAATCGGAGTAAAATATTTTCATATTTTTCGCTTAAAAATTATTCAAATGAATTTTAGTAATGTTTGAAAATGTCTACGTTTTAATGATCTTAACATTTGAAATCCAATTTCTATTATTATTCCAATTATTTATTATTAGGTATTTTAGAATAGCAATAAGTTGGAAAGCATTGATGTCAGGAAAGAATGTGTGGAAGAAATATGGCAGAGCCTTAGAGATGGAATGGTTAGTGCAGCGGAAGACGTGTGTGGAACTGTGAAAAGAGGTAGTAGTAAAAAGGGTGATGAATGGTGGAATGACGAAGTGAAAGAAGCTGTAAATAAGAAGAAGAAAGCATGGTTAGACTACTTGGCCTCTAGTAATGATAAGAATATGAGAGAGAAGAGGAAAGAAAGATATAAGCTCCAGAAAGTTCACACGAAAGCATTGATTGAGGAAGTGCGTGAAAGGAGTAGAATGGAAGCGGACGAAAGGTTGTCGCACAACTTCAAGGAGAACTCCAAACTCTTCTGGAAAGAGGTTGGAAGGACCCGGAGTGGTGCGACAGCCTTAAGAATGAATAAAGTGCTTTCGGGAACCAATGACGTCATCTCAGAAAAATCGGACGTCATGCAGCGATGGAGCGAATTTTATAGAGATATGTATGCGTGTGATGATCTTAGTGGGGGATGCGGGGGTGACGCTGTAACTGGTACGCCAGACTCGGACCTCGATGACACTGAGGTCATCAGTATGAAAGAGATTGAATGTGCCAATAGAAGTTTGAAATGTGGTAAGGCTGCGGGACTAGACAGAGTTACTGCTGAAATGGTCAAGTATGGTGGGCCACGCGTCTGGGACAGCTTTCATCTGCTGTGCAATTTGTGCTGGCGAACGGGGGCTGTTCCAGATGATTGGCGATCCGCGGTCATTGTGCCTTTATATAAAGGTAAAGGTTCACATTATGACTGCGGGTGCTATCGGGCGATCAGCTTGACCAGTTTAGCAAGTAAGGTTTACTCGAAGGTTTTGACACGTAGGATGCAAGATAAATCGGAAAGATTTCTATGGGAGGCACAATGCGGATTTAGACCTGGAAGAGGATGCACGGATCAAATGTTTTCTCTCCGCATGATCACGGAGAAGCTTCTGGCTGCTAACCAGAGGATTTTCTGTGCTTTTGTGGATCTTGAGAAAGCATTTGATAAGGTTGTAAGGAAGAAAATGTGGGAACTGTTGCCGGGGTATGGTGTGGATGGTCGATTGCTAAGGGCTGTGCAGTCACTTTACTGTGACTGTAAAGCCTGTGTGCGGGTAGGGCATGACCTATCACCCACGTTTAGCGTCCAAATGGGTGTAAAGCAGGGTTGTGTCATGTCTTCCTGGCTGTTCATACTGTATTTCGACAGCTTTTTACAGAAGCTGAAAGATAGCTGTTTGGGTGTGAAATTGGGTGACATAAAAGTAAATTGTCTGCTTTATGCTGATGATGCAGTGCTTATTGCACCATCAGAGGCAGAACTACAGGCATTAGTCACGTGTATGAAAGAAGAATGTGAAATTAATGGTCTCCGTTTGAATGCTAATAAAACTAAGGTTCTGGTATTTGAAAGGGACGAAGAAAGAACGAAGTGCGAAATTTGGGTAAATCAGGAATGTCTAGAACAGGTGAATGAAATTGTATACTTGGGGAGTGCGTTTAGCCGGGATGGAAGATGTGATTTAGATGTGGACAGGCGTGTCGCTGCCGGGAACAAAGTCAATGGTGCCCTGACTGCGTTAATCAAAAGGCAAGGCGTTGTGAAAAGTGCACGCCTTGCAATACATAACGCAGTGTTGGCATATGTATGTATGTATGTATGTAGAATAGCAATATAATTTTATGATTTTTTTATTAAAATCTACAAGTGACTTTAATCGATGAAGATCATATTGAATATAAAGGACAGAAGAATATGAAAGGCTTCGACTATATATATAGAGAAGTAAAAAAAGGAATTACCTTCCTCGAAACCACAGAGCATTTCAGTATTAGAAGTATTCTGAACAAAAACAGAGGCACGCTACTCCCTACTCCGATGGTTAGAGTATATAAAAAATATATCTTCATACCATTTCCGGGGTATACAGGGGTAGACAGAGGTCTCGACAATAAAGTCTTTTTGACCCACTTTCCATCGAAGACAATTTTTTGGGACAACTTGACAGGTGGTGAGCCCGTCGCCGTCTTCTTATCCAACGATGTAAATCGTACATATGTTTTTTTTTGCATATAAAAAAAGTGTCGCGCAGTCCCTTACCATAGACATTGTCGATAGCCTAAAGGTTTCAAACATAACGTCGCAGGTTCGAGTCTGCCATTCGACTAATGTTGTGAACTATTCTAAACACAAGCATTGTAGCTTAGTTGTAGGTTGCAACGAATACTAGTAATGTAAGGTCTTGCAAGTATCCCTTTGCCATTCTTCAAAAATATACTACATATTAAAAAAGAACATTGGCAATAAGCAGCCATAAAATATGGATATACACTCATTTACATGGTTCTTAGACTTTATATTTCTATTATCTTTCAGAACTATACCGCATTAAAAATGTTCAAGACGGCTGAGGAGTTTTTCACTTCGCTCAACTTAAGCGGAATGCCAGATTTGTTCTGGGAGAGATCGATTATCGAAAAGCCCAAAGATGGACGGGAGATGGTGTGCCATGCGTCTGCTTGGGACTTCTTTGATGGTGAAGACTTCAGGTGCACTATATATATTATACGTATGTACATAACGGCCTGTAAAAGTTCATAGTAGGACATATGTCTCACGCCATTCCCAATACAGGGGTAGACAGAGGTCTTCACAATTAAGTCGTTTCGACCCACCTGCCATCGAAGATAAATAATAACCGAAAATAAATATCTTGGGACAACGTGATAGGTGGTGAGCCCATCGCCGTCTTAATGTCCAAGCCAATGATATAGTTCGTACATAAGTTTTTAAATAACCCATTGGTACGAGCCCGGGGATCGAACTCGAGTCTCTTGACTCGAATTCCGACCACCCAACCACTTGTTTTCTACATTGACCCGACCGAGAATCAAACCCGGGGCCACACAGCTGGCGACACCATGAAAACTGGTGTATACGTCACTTGTCCAAGCTGATCATCAAGTAATGACTACGGTTACCTTAAAATCGATTACAATGTATTATATAGATTATAATTCTATCGATTAAAATCGATTCGAATCGTAGACATGGAGATCGATCGAAAGACAAAATGATTACAAAGGTTGATCAAAAACCTTCTTCACTTATCTTTGTCTAGCAATGAGCGTATACAAGCTGCTATTTTCTTATTATATTTAAGTGACTACGTACTGTAGCAATAATCTAATAAACTTTGTGGTACAGAATCAAGCAATGCACCACCATAACTAACAATTTCTTCAAGACCACGCACCACGAAATGGGCCACATTCAGTATTATTTGCAATATAAGGATCAGCCAGTTATCTACAGGGAAGGAGCAAATCCTGGTAATTTATTTCTTCATATATGTATAAACTTTTATTTTTAACTATGCTCTGTGGTAGCAGCGTACAAGCCTGCTTGGCACATAACAATAATAAATAAACATAACCATAGACGGTAACAACATCACCCACATTACTCTGACCTTAAAGTAAGTCACGATAGCTGAGTGGTTGGGTGGTCGGAATTTCGAGTCAAGAGACCGGTGTT
The DNA here is from genome assembly GCA_029286605.1 of Sericinus montela. Lineage (NCBI taxonomy): Eukaryota > Metazoa > Arthropoda > Insecta > Lepidoptera > Papilionidae > Sericinus > Sericinus montela. The sequence continues at coordinate 10,021,343 of JAGSMR010000044.1, forward strand.
CGATCCCCAGGTGGCGGGCTCGTAGCAAAGGGTTTTTCAAAAACTTATGTACGAATCATATCGTTGGATTGGACATAAAGACGGAGACGGGCTCACCAACTGTCACGTCCCGAAAATATCTTCGAAGGTGGGTCTAAGGGACAATTGTTGACAAGACCTCTGTCTACCCCTGTATTGGGAAATGCGTGAAGATATTATATTATTATTATACAATATGTTTTTAAAGCAAGTAGCTAAAGCACTTGTGTTATGGAATTGGAAACAACGCAGCCACCCAGATCCGCGAAAATGTAAAATAGTGGTATTTCTAAAATAACTCGACCGGCAATCGAACTCGGGACCTCAGAGATGGCATCACTTTTTAAACCGGTGTGTTTTGTTACCCCACTCGTTCACGGAGGTTCCAAAAAGATGAGAGGTCTTCTACTGTTTTAACTCTTTGAGCTGATCGTCTTTTTAATTGCTTCGATGAGTCTCCCAACTTTCAAGTATCGTTAGTAAGAAGTGAAGTACTACTTGAAAATTTTAAAATATCTACTATTGTTTCAGGATTCCATGAGGCAGTTGGTGATGTCATTTCTCTATCTGTGTCCACACCCAAGCATTTGAGAGTTATGGGACTTCTGGAGGACGGACCAGACGATCTCGAGTCCAATATCAATCAGCTTTATAAAATGGTGAGTCAAATTATTTAGACACGTTAAACGTAATATCAAGAAAATTTAAAACACAATGATTATTTAGGGATTCTATCGTGTTAATATGTATTTTTTATACTTTTTAATATCCCTACAACTTAAAAAAAACTAAATGAAAACATATAGATAAAATCCCCAAGTAATAGTTTTATTTTAAATGTGTAGTGATCGCGTAAATACAAGAAATCATTAGGATCAAGAAAAGTTGCACTTCATAATAATTTTAAATAAATAAATAAAAATAAAAATAAATAAAAATCTTCACGTTATTCCCAATACGGGGGTAGACAGAGGTAGTCGAGTCAATTAAGTCCCTTTGACCCATTTTCCACCGAAGATATTTTCGGGACAACGTTACAGGTGGTGAGCCCGTCGCCGTCTTTAACTCCAAGCCAACGATATAATTCGTATATAAGTTACCATTGATACGAGCTGGGGACCGAACTTGGGTCTCTTGATTCGAAATTCTGACCATCGGCCAACCACTCGGCTATCGTGACGTTAATAATTTTATTATTTAACCGAATTCGTTGTACAATTAAGTTTAGTCGTTATTTTTTCCAATAATTTATTATTCATTCGTAATTGTTTTTGTTAATGTAAATACATGTATGAATGAAAACATAAATGTGTGTGATAAATAACATAAAAATAATTTTTTTCACAAAAGAAATCTCAATAGCCGAGTGGTTGAGTGATCGGAATTCAATTCAAGAGACTCTAGAAGTTCGATCTCTGGGAAGTAGGCTCGTACTATTGAGTTTTTTCAAAACCTACGTATCGTTGGCTTGGCCATAAAGACAGCGATAGCAGACAAGTTGTCTCAAAATAATCTCCGGTGAAATGTAAATATGGCTACCCTGTATTGGGAAGGAGATTTTATTATAATATTCCCTATCTTTTTTTCAGGGATTAGACAAAATAGTATTCCTGCCGTATGCGTATATCCTTGATTTATGGCGCTACGGTGTCTTCCGCGGTACGACTGCATCGAGCGACTACAACTGTCACTTCTGGCAACTGAGAGAAGCTCTCCAAGGCCTGGAGCCACCTGCACCGAGGAGTGAGGAAGACTTCGATCCAGCGGCGAAATACCACATCGCTGCTGACGTCGAGTATATGCGGTTAGATCACTGTTATTGTACTGAAATTTCACGCATTTTCAAATAATGGGGTAATCAGAAAACTTAGAGGTGGATTAGAGGATTTTCTAAGTTTTGAAAAAATTTTGTTCTTTTTCGGAAAATATACCATAGTACCTTGTATTTAATAAACGTTCGATGACAATCTGTCTCTTCAGGACATTCCTTAAATTCATTTCCTTAAAAAAAATTAAGCCTTTTTGATGTAGTAATAAGTTTCGCAGGCATCTTATTTTTGGTGGGTAGTACATTCATACACCGATAAAATACAACCTATGGTAGTAGGCTCCATCATACATACATACATACATACGTAAGTAAAGGCAAGTAAAAGTCTACTACAGGGTATAACTCTCTTTCGCAAAAGACTTTGGCATAATCGCCATGCCCGGCAAGCGGATTGGCGATACCAGACACCACCCGACGCGGCTGCTTACCACCGGTCTGCTTAATTTTGATCTACTATTTTTCGATATGGTTATTCCGCCATCAGACCCGAGACCCGAGTTCGATCCCCAGGTGGCAGGCCCGTACCAATGGGTTTTTCAAAAACTTATGTACCAATTTGGCTTGGACATAAAGATCGTTGTTCCGAAAATATCTTCGGTGTTAGGTGGGTCGAAGGATCTTAAGTGTCTAGACTAGACCTCTGTCTACCCCTGTATTGGAAAATGCGTGAAGATATTAATTATTTATTTATTTATTTGTGCAAGTGTTATTTATAAGATGTTATCCATATCTATGTATTCATTATTATAAAAAAATATCTTTACGCTATTCACAATACAGGGGCAGACAGAGGTCTAGTCTGGACAATTAAGTCCCGAATTCGAGTTATGAGGTCCGAATTCGATCCTCAAGGCTCGTGCCAGAGGGTTTTTTCAAAACTTTTGTATGATTTGTTTTGTCTTGACATAAAGACGGCGACGGAGTTAACGACCTGTCACGTTGTCCGAAAAATGTCTTGGAAGGTGGGTTGAAGAGACATAATTGCCTAGACCTCTGTCTAGCCCTGTATTGGGAATAGCATGAAGATACATTTTTACTAACAGAGGTTGAGTTTTTTTAACAGTGGGAGGACCACGCATCAGCTTAGAGTGCGTTGCTGACCTTAGTGTGCCCTTAGGGGGCACTCTAAGGCCGGCAACGCATCTGCTATGCCTCTGGTATTGCGGGTGTTCATGGGCGGCGGTAATCACGTGAGCCACCTGCTCACTTTTCTACATAAAAAAATGCTATTATTACAATTAATGTAAATTATTTTTCAGCTATTACATATCCTACATCATCCAGTTCCAATTCCACCGATCTCTGTGCCAGCTGGCAAACGAGTACACTCCTGGAGACTCCAGAAAACTTCTGTCGAACTGCGATATTTACAAAAGCACAGCCGCTGGAAATGCTTTGGGGTAAGCTTTTGAACATTTATTAATTTTATTAATTTATAAACTTAAATTATGACATATTTACATGTGTTACCCCAACATAGTGTTATAATTTATTTTATGACTACTTATATTAGAATTATAGAATTAGTTAAATTAAATTGCTATAATGAATAATTGCTAAATGAGAAAATTGCAAAAATGATATAATCTACCTTCTACGTATTTATAAGCCGATCCACTTTAGAATATATCTTAGAAACTACTCCAACTACCTGTGTAATATATTTTATTTAGGTAACGTTTTATTTTTCAAGTTTATTTACGTATCCTCTCAGAGAACAATCGTTTTCAAATAAAAGAAATAAAAATGGTAAATTCCCTCTCTGCCCCTTTCCACTACCGTATAACAATAAAACCATTTTTTATTAAAGAATACTAGAGACGCCAAATAAGTATCATTAATATTATTCCTGTTAACCACTGTTTAATATCACTGTTTAAAATCACTTTGTTTCAATTAACAACTAAGCTGTAATGCTTGTGTCTTGAGTTGGTTTGCGCCAATAGTTGAATGGCGAGATCGAACCTGCGACGACTTCGTACGACGATGGTTCACAGTCTGCAGCCTAAACCTTTTGGCTATTACCGCTTATTATTATGTATAACTATTATGCATTTTATCTTAGACCTCGAGTGTCACAACTACTTTGTAATCTCCTACGTTTGGAATGTAACTTAGTAGTGATCCTGCCTTCGAAACCAAAGGTTGTGGTCTTGGTAGAATGATACAGAGGCCGTTAAGTAAATAAATATGTTAAATATTGTTTTCTAACTTTAAGAAAAATGCTCCAACTGGGTTCATCAAAGCCCTGGCCAGACGCGATGGAAATGCTGACCGGTCAACGCAATATGGACGCCAGTGGTCTCCTGGAGTACTTCCAGCCATTGTACGACTGGCTAAAAGCGGAAAATGAACGCACTGGTGAATACATCGGATGGGAACCGAGCACAGTTCGTGAGTATCAATACAGTTTTATGACGAAATAACTGGAGTTTACTCCATACAAACTATTTATTTATCTTCACGCACAATCCCTGACGAGGTAGCCAGAGAGAACAGATCGCCAAGTGTCACGATCCCTACATACTTCTTTCGCTTCTTTCAGATTCATCATCTTCATACATGCACGTCTAGGTATCCGAGTACTCTTGACCCTCCTCTCTTCGAGCAATTTGCTCACATGGTCTTCGAAAGTTAGTCTCGGTCTACCTCGACACCTTTTAAAATTAACTTTCGCGCTATATATTTATCGTTATATATTTTCGCGTTATATATTTATCCATACAAACTGTTATAAAGAATACAAATTAGCATGAGCATACAATTAAAATGAGGTTAAATTAACGAATTTTTTAAGTACGAAGAAAGTATGCATAATATCTATAGGACCGAATAGGGGTAGCCAGAGGTCTAGAAAATTTACTACGGTCGACCCAAGTTTCACCGGAAAATATTTTTCGGACAAAGTGACACAGGTGGAGCCTGTCGCCGCCTTTTTGTCAAAGCCAACGATATAAATAGTAGTTTTGAAAACACTTTTTGGTATTAGCCTATCTTCTGGGGACCGAACTCAGGTCTATTGTGTCGAATTCCGATCACCCAACCATTCGGTTATCGTGTCTTTATGATTGATGCAGGGTACACTTTGATGTACACACAAAAAATGTTGAATTTTTAATTTGTACTACGGCACTACTTATTCCTATAATGGAATATCTTCCAGGAGTTCCATAGAGGTGAGATACAATATTCTTTTACAACACCCTCGAGATGAATGGGTGTGGTATAATCTTACGCCGTAACCACTTGAGACGATGAAGACTTTGGACATTCAAGGATTTTCTCAGTATCTCTTACTATTTGTGATTTACAAGGGATTCCATACGGGAGTTTTCGGAATCAGCGACACTATAACAGGCTTAAATAAAGAAAGAAATTTAAAATTTCAACTGATGCGTGTATTCAAGTGATGCCACGATAAAGGTCGCGGGTTCGATCCGGCTCATGAAAGTTAATTTTTAGAATTTATCTTTAAAATAATAGTAAAATAATAATTATTGTTTCAGAATACTGCACTGAAGATCAACTTTCAGTATTGGAGAAGTCGGAGTTCAAGCAGACCTTGAACAAATTCGCTCAAAAAAATTAACCCTCTTGGATGACTGGTTTAAATGAGCAGAAATGTATGAATAAAGCAATTAATAGCTGAGGTTGTTATTTTATTGCCAGATTTCCTTAATTAAAAGAAGTCTTAATTAAATGAATGTTACCAATATAGATAATTATAAATACTTACATATATACATAGTGCTAACGTCACATATATTGCTTCAATCCCAAAGTAAGCATCTAAAGTACTTGTGTTAAGGTATCGGTTACAACGAAGGCGCCACAATCACCCAAACGCTAGAAAATGTAGAAAAATTTGTTTTTCTACATTAACTCGTTCAGGAATGGAACCCGGGACCTCAGAGATACAAGGTGTCGAGCCTTGAAAACCGGTTTGTACGCCACTTATTCATGAAAGTTGTCAAATATTTTTAAGTGGCTTCGCTGGCATGGAAACACCCAATTAAAAAGGGATTTTTTTTCAGGTTAAAATGTATATGTTCTTCCCCAGGGTACAAGTTACCTTTATATACCCTATGTGTGGCAACATATGTTTGTAACAACATACCCTAGTTTATCACGTGTTCTACATTTTCTCAGGTCCGGGTGTTTGTGGTATCTTCGTTGTTTCTGATTCAATAATACAAGTGCTTAAGCTGCTTACTTTGTGGTCATATCAATGTACGGTGATATCTTCCCTAATATCTTTTTATTTATTTATTACATACTAAGTATATATTTAGACGACACATTACTAGTTGAAGGCATCGGAGGACAGTATGCGAGTGTAAAGTACTTAAAAACTTACGTAAAACTTAGTCAAGCAGAAAAATGTTATTCTAGGCGTTGTTAACTGTTCACAAAGACAGGAAACTGAACAATGACTTGTATTATTACCATTAGCGAGCAAACAACAAATCAAAAACATGGTCGTTATTGTAATACTAATATCTTCGTGGAATTTTCCGCACTGGGGTAGGCTGTTATCCAGACAATGAAGTCCCTTCGACACTTTTCACCAAAGTCTATTTGTGACGGTATATTTTTTCCACTCGTCCATGAAGGTCGTCACGTATATAAACACAATGTGTCTATGTTTATATTTTTTGACGCATACGAAGAAAAATTTACTAAGCCCAATGGTTTAGTTAACTTTTCTTCTTCTGCTTGCAGTCTTCGCCTTTATAGGAGAAGTTTTGTAATACCCATGTAAGTTAGTATAAAGAACACTTTGGGAATAAATCTTCCAATCAGTCAGTGGAAACTTTTAAATGCATTCCAATACATAGGTATATAGGTACATAGGTACCGGGCAGTATCTCAGTATCAAAAATAATATATTACTACCTAACTCCTACCCGTTAAGGAGTGCAGTGGCTTGTATCATTAGCTCAGTATCCTTCTATGATGATTCACAGACAAAAATAATTTAATTTCAACACTAAATAGTTGTAATACTCAAAATGCTTTTAAAATTCGAAGAATTTTCTTGATTTTCTTTGGGATATATTGCATGCTAAGCTATGTATCATATAAGTATCTAAATATATATAAATAAATATCTTCACGCAATTCTAAATACAGGGGTAAACAGAGGTCTAGTCTAGACAATTAAGTTCCTACGACCCACCTTCCACCGAAGACATTTTCGGGACAACATGACAGGTGGTGAGCCCCTCGCCGTCTTTATGTCCAAGCCAACGACATAATTCGTACATAAGTTTGAAAAACCCATTGGTACGAGCTTGCCATCTGGGGATCCAACTCGAAATTCCTACCACCCAACCACTCGGCTATCGTGACTGTATTCTAAGTATGTTGTGCATTTTTTATTATTTTTTATATTTGTATATATTTGTATATACTCGTATAAATGTTTAAAGTCTATTAGCGTTATATATATTCTCACTCGCTGTTAACTACCTTTACAGCCCTAACCATATTTTCTGTTCTACCTAGGGTTAGCTGGTAGAGGATACAGCATAGCATTAAGGTCACCTTTTATACATTTTGGTGCAGGAACGATTAAATAAACAAAATAAATAAATAAATTTCATCATCGGATCCTGACGTGGATTCAAACAGGACTAAACTAAAACCCTTACAATAAAAGGAGTTAAAATGAAGGTTACAAATATTAAAAAGATATGCAGCCGACTTGAGAACCTTCTCCATTTTTTTAAGTTAGTAAAAAACAGTAAATTTTACCTGGTTAATAACTGCGTGTCAATCATCTCGGTTGTAAAAAACTTACTTCATGGCCAGTATAGGTCTACTGCAGGACTAGCACGATTTGCATAAAAGCCATGCTTGGCAAGCGGATTGGCGAACGCAGTACCGGACACCTCACACCGTTGATGCTGCTACTCGTCTCGTCACCTGGCTACTTATCTTTAACCTAATATTTTTATAAATAGTTTCTCCGCCATCTGTCGGCAGCCATTGTGATTTCCATTCCATTACTTTACATGGCAGCTGATGCCTCTTAAGAACCCAACGAAAAGAAAGGAATTTGTATTATTCTTACGCCAAAAAGAAAACTTTTGCGAAGAAAAAAAAATAAAATAAGATATTATTAATAAGATAATAATAACGAAAAAAAATACGTAGTATAAAAAAAGTATGTAGTAAAAGAAAAAATTGTTTACCTACGGTGGCTCGGAGCTGACCACACATTTCATAATGTCTGGGATTTGTGTTTCGCGGCCATTTGTTTTATTTATTTATGTACACACAAAAAATCATAGCATAATTTACGACTTGACGAGTGGCTTGCACACCGGTTTTTATGGTGTCGCTAGCCCTGAGGTCCCGGGTTCAATTCCTGATCGGATCAATGTAGAAATAACGCATTTTCTACATTTAGAAACAACCTTTGTTTCTGATTTCACAATAAAAGTGCTTAAGCTTACTTTGAGATCAGAGCAATGTTCTCGTTCCATCTATGAATGTATTTTGTTTATAGATTTCATTAAACTATTTGTACAAGTGCAGAATTACTTACTTATTTCTATTCTGACTTATCTCCCAGTAGTCCCATTTTTATCTAAATATATTAGGAACATTTTTTTTCTTTCGGTAATCACAGAGATAAATGACAGCGTGTAAAAACGCAATCATCATCTGTTCGAGTTGCGCAAATGATATCAGACATTTATAGTTTTTGTTGTATATCTTGAGATAAAGTAGATTACATCGGTATTTTCCTTTGATGTCATTTATTATGACAGTCTGCGTGTATGAGACGTGTGCAGCAGGTTTTTATTTTGTCGCCAGATCTGAGGTTTCGATTCCCGGACCGCACAATGTAGAAAATGGCTTTTTCTCCAAATGGCCATTTCTCCGTCTCGGGTCTGGATGTTTGTGGTGCCTTTGTAGTTTCCAATTCCATAGATCAATGCCTTGACTTCTTGTTTTGAGATCAGAGCAATTTACAAGTATGTGATGTCCTTATTTATGTATCAATGACTGTTTGAGTTTATTTTATCTAAAGAAGCTTTAAGTTATTTAAATAGCACGCTGTGAATTGAACTCTGTATCCAATTATATTTAATTACATAATTCGAATAAAGAAGAAGGAAAAAGTTACGATAGGCGAGTGGTTAGGTGATAATGAGACCTGAGTTCGATCCTCAGGTGGTAGTCTCCTGCCAATAAGCTTGTTCAAAAAGTATGAAGTGTTTATAGCGTTGGCTTATATATATATATATATATATATATATATATATATATATATATATATATATATATATATATATATATATATATATATATATATATATATATATATATATATATATATATATATATATATATATATATATATATATATATATATATATATATATATATATATATATATATATATATATATATATATATATATATATATATATATATATATATATATATATATATATATATTTTATTAGTTCAGACCTGAAATAGGTCCCTATTTACAGTACGGTTGACAACCCTAGATAAGTGTTGGTGATCAACCTTGGTCTCGACCATTACCTGCCACCATATCTAAGTCGCGCGCAGCCGTGCGCGCAATGAATAGAGATAATGCCATTATTATTTAACTTCGCTAACAAAACAGGGGCTGACCGCTAACTTTACACTACAATGAAGATTTGAGAACTATGCCATTCATTGTAGCGATCAAAATTCTTACTGATAAAGCCTTGACATCGTGTATGCCAAATAGAATATTTTCAATTACTTCAATATTGAAATTGCAGACTTCGTGCTTTTAAATATCTTTAAGCAATTTCCCATACTTGGGTAGGCAGAGGTCTAGTGAAGTCTAGGCTAGCGACAATGAATTTTTACCGAAAATTTTATTAAATTTTCACATTGTAAATGCAAATGGATTACGTTGATTGTGGACCATAGAATAAAATAAAATATTACACGAATAAATGTCATTTTATTTTGGCCACTCGGTATAGGATTAGTTTCATGTTAAATATAATAATTTAAATAATGACATGGAAGTCAAGCCTCAGGTGTCCTTTATTCGTCATTCGCAGGCATTTTTTTATTTTGACAGTGACAAACGTTCAATGCCAGTGTTCCGGCCTTGCACTTGTTTTTTTTATATTCTTAATCACCTCACGGGGTAAATGTGTATAGTTTACTTATTCTATGGTGCGTACATACAGATATGTACAATGTACATTTATGGTTATATATCGTACCGGAGAATTCCCACGGTTTACTTTGCATAATAGTAAAACTGTGTACCGAATAGAAATATTCTTTAAGTACCTTTATCTCTCAATGAATTGTCGTTGTTGGTGTACATAAAAACGTATAATTTTCCTCTTTTTTTCAACAGAATGTTAATTTAAATATCTCATTTCTCCCAAGTGATTTTAATGCTAATGTCGATATATAGAGAGTACAGGTTAATATTAATATATATTTTTTTGCCTGGTATGCTGTTTGGAAATATCTTCGGTGGAAGGTGGGACGAACGGACATTGGACTCGGATCTCTTGACTCGAATTCCGATCAACCAACCACTCGGCTATCGTGACTTAAAAATATTAGGTCACTGCTTCCTTTATCATTAACAAAGGCCCGGTCTCGCCCCAGTTAACTTTTATCGCGTCACTTTCTTTCACTTATCACTCTCAGTGACACTCCTAGACTTAACAACGCAACAAAGCGACTGTTTCACTTAATTTTAATGAGTTTACAAAACAAACATTACGCAATTGTAAATAAGAAATGCGAATGTAAATTATTGGTAAAAAGAAGATTGTAACAAGATAAAAATAAATCGCATCAAGATAAAAATATAATTTGTTTTGTTGCAACATTTCTAGAATTAAATTGAACACATTCAAAGATCTATCGGAATATGTAAATTAGGTATAGTATCTTATCTATCAGAAGAAATATATGAAAAATGTTTGGATTTTTCTGAAGTTATTCCTAGAATTATATGAAAATGTATTAACGTGTGCATAAAAAATCATCAATTGAGATCTCTTCGACCGGATGGGCTGTGTTTTTAGTATTTCCAGCTGTATTTATACTTAATTTTAAGAATAAAACACATTCAAATTATCACTTGCCAAAATTATTATACTAACAAGGATGTGTTCTTTTTTCAAGTCTCACATTAATTCAATAAAAACAGTTCAGCGTCGCAGTTATTCTTCAATTATATAGTAATTATACAGTAAATTCAGTTTGTGTTCGTATTTTTTTTAAATTACTCTAAAAAATCTCTTCACAGCATTCCCTGGTCTGCCGGGATTCTCGGTCTACTGGGGTAGACAGAGACGGAGACCCACCTTTCAACGAAGACATTTTTGGTACAACGTGACAGATGGTGAGCCTGTCGCCGTCTTAATGTCCAAACCAAATATATATATATTGCACATAATTAATAATTTTATTGTTTTTCATAATTTTATACTTGAGAAAACCCATCGGTAGCCTACTACCTGGCGATTTCAATCCCCAGTACGATTTATATTGTTGGCTTGGACATAAAGATGGCGACGGGCTCATCTTCTGTCACGTTGTCCCAGAAATATCTTCGGTCGAAGGTGGGTCGAAAGGACTTAATAGTCTAGACCTCTGTCTACACCTGTATTGGGAATGGCATGAAGATATTTAGCCTGTCCTGGTCAAACTTAGCTCAGTCTGCAACTCCGTCTGTTATTAAATTAGTAAAAAGTGTTAATAAGGATTACAATAACAGAAAGAATGTCACTTATTTGACTGCAACAACGGTTACCATACGGGTATATTTTCTTTGGCAATATTTCTAATAAATTTAAAAATAAATATCTATCTTAACATTCCCGAGATATCCCGATTCCCAAGACAGGGGTAGACAGAGTTCTAGACTATTAAGTCCTTTCGACCCACCTTCCACCGAAGATATTTCTGGGACAACGTGACAGAAGATGAGCCCGTCGCCGTCTTTATGTCTAGTCTAGACCATTAAATCCCTTCGATCCACATTCCAACGAAGATATTTTCGGGACAACGTGACAGGTGGTGAGCCCGTCGCCGTCTTTATGTCCAAGCTTACGATATGATTCGTACATAAGTTTTCGAAAAACCCATTGGTACGAGCCTACCACCTGAGGATCGAACTCGGGTCTCTTGAATCGAAATTCCGACCTCAGAATCACTCGGATATCGTGACACTTTTTCAAAGAAATTCTAAAACTGTATATATTTTCCGATGTAGGATATACGCCTGTCCCTTACGAGAAGGTTTGCCATAACCCTTGACAAGCGGATTGGCAATCGTCGTACCTTGACCTAAGACGCTGCTGACCGTTACCAATCTACTGATTTAGTCTGCTACTTTTTAAAATACCCGCCCCTGTCGGTAGTCTATTTCTTAACGGCTAAGCCTAAGTTACCTTTTAGGATAACCACCTGAAAAAAGGGGTTTGTATATTTCTCTACCGTGACCACACTGCATAAAGAAAATAATGAAATAGTAAAAATGCAATGACTTGTCAACATTTCAACACAATCGATCGATTACTGTTCGACTTTTGCGGCTACAAATATACTGATGTTAAATTTATACAGATATCTGTTCATCTTAAATTCTGGTATTCTGTTCATGTATAAAAATATCTAACTACATATAGATATTAAAATAAAGAGAAAAATATTTTCAATTTCAATTACACGGGCGGGATTATAACCCGCGACCTTTGCCGTAACTTGGCAATTTAAAGCTTTTTTGTCTTTAATTTAATAACAAAAGTTCAGGATATGCAATTTTTATTCACTTAAAAGCATATAAGTGCTTTTAAGTGGATAAAAATAGCATAATTCATGTAGGTATATTATTCTAATGCAAAAGTCGTATTAACAAGTAGAGGCATTCTTGTGAGGACAAGTTTTCAGTGTCTCGCAATGTCTTTGAGATTGTTATATAATGCAGAATTAGCACTTACTTTGCATGAGGTAATTTTTGTATTGGGTATTGCGTTAAGCTTGGGACCCTGTTATTAATAAAATTAAATCTGCAAGGAAAACAAAAGTCACGATAGCTGAGTTGTTGGGTGGTCGGAATTTCGAGTCGAGAGACCCGAGTTCGATCCCCAGGTGGCAGAACCAATGAGTTTTTCAAAAACTTATGTACGAATTTCATCGTTGGCTTGGACATTGGACGGCGACGGGCTCACCACCTGTCACGTTGTCCCGAAAATATCTTCGGTGGAAGGTGGGTCAAAGGGACTTAATTGTCTAGACTTGACCTCTGTCTACCCCTGTATTGGGAATTGCGTGAAGATATTTTTTTTAAATCTGCAAGACCAGACCACTTACATTGACCGACTTCTGGGTATAATAAAATAAATAAAAATCTTCACGCAATTCCCAATACAGGGGTAGACAGAGGTCTAGTATAGACAACTAAGTCCCTTTGACCCATTTTCCACCGAAAATATTTTCAGGACAACGTGACAGGTGGTGAGCCCGTCGCCGTCTTTATGTCCAAGCCAACGATATAATTCGTACATAAGTCTTTGAAAAACTCATTGGTACGAGCCTGCCACCTGGGGATCGAACTTGGGTCTCTTGACTCGAAATTTCGACCACCCAACCACTCGGCTATCGTGACTTATTAGTACTAGACGTTTGGGTAGATCGGATCAAAATATGATAATAAAAAGCTGACAGTATAACCAAGTGTTAGGTATGACTTCAAAGCGTTCAAAAGCTGAGACACCACGTAACCATGGGAGCTGTAAAGTACCCGAAAATCCTGGCCATTTACGTCCAAGTTTAACAAGTGTGACAAATTTCGTAAAGCTACATCTGACGACCGTGCCTTGATAAAAATTTATGTTAATCTTAATGTTTTAGTATAAGAGTTTAGCAGAAGAGTCGTAGCTGTTTTTAATAATAAATAAGTAAATAAATACATACATACATAATGCCAACATCCCATACATTGCTCCCATCCCAAAGTAACTTGTATTACTGAATCAGACATAACGAAGAGATCCCACAGTCCAAACCAGAAAAAATGGTTTTAAATGCCTCAATTTATTAATATTACATATCTCATATTTACTTCTATCTTGTCACTATCATGTTATCAAGATATAGGAAATCATAGTTTGGGGCAGGATTGTCCAAAAATATTGTTATAATACCTTTTTATCCGAAGGCATTTATACATTTAAATAATAAAACAAGCTTATTTTATGTTTCAGGTAATTATAGAATAAATTACAATGGATTTAATTATAGTTTGAACCTCTCATTAGTAACGATGTTTATTTTACGAAGGACACGTGATTATCTCTGATTCATTACACGGCAATTGCTATGAAATTAATGTCGTCTCGTTCTCAATCCGATCCCGATGAAATCGTTTTCAATGTCGCGTTTACGTTTAAGTTTGCGTTAACGTTTTGTTACGGTAAAGGGAACCTTTGAAACGATTCACTCCACGCGATACTATGTTAATTGGTAACTAACAAGTGCAAAGTGATGCTGGGGTCTTAATACTAAGGTCGCAAATTCGGATCCACTATTGTGATGTTATCATCGATTCATGTTTCCTTTATAGCGGATGATGTGTTGCAGGAAAAGGGTAGCTTCCCGCCAGGTCCGATGTTCGGTACCTGGGGAGGACGTGTGCTATCGATACATATGCGTCAAATCGGAAGAACTTCGATAGCGCGATGTAGGATATTATTATGTTTTCCAGAATTATCGGCTACCATCGAGCTTCCAATGTGGAGATATAGATGTCGTCACAACAAAAAAATAATTAAATCGATTCATAATTACTTGCCATAATCGTAACGCTTACTTGGAACTTAACGGTTTGGCGATTACTTCGAACTTGACTCTTGAGACTCTGAGACTCTGAGTTTTCGCATCTGTTAATTTGCTCTGGTTAATATTCGCTAATTACCATCTCACCATAGACCTTTTCAGTATCAAGGTTTTTCTTTGTCACCTATTTTTTTTATAGAAAAGGGAGGCAAACGAGCAGGTGAGCTATCACGTGATGGTAAGTGATTACCGCCGCCCATGAACACCCGCAATACCAGAGGCTTAGCAGATGCGTTGCCTCCCTTAGAGTGGCCCACTACGAGTATAATGGATATTACCGTACATACGGGAGCTCAGACGCAGAAAGATCATTTCGATCCTCCACCATACGGCTACAATGACCATAATTAGAATAACATATACGAGTAAAATATAAATAAAATATAATAAGTATTCACGCCATTCCCAATACGGGGGTACACAGAGGTATAGACAATAATGACCTTTCCGGTGGGTAACCGGTGGTGAGTAACGTTATAACAAAAATGTCTTCGGAGAAACACCATTTTTTAAATTTAGAAGCCAATTAAGTCTTTTCAACCCACCTTTCACAGAAGACATTTTTCGGGACAACTTAACTGGCGGCGAACCTGTCTGTATGTCCAAGCCAACGACATAAATCGTACATAAATTTTGAAAAAAAAAAAACCTATAAGTACGAGCCTGCCACCTGGGGATCGAACTCGGGCCTCTTGACTCGAAAACAATAAGTAAATTTGTAATATAGTAACTTGTTGTATTAAAAATAAAAACTACGAGTATCATCACTGATTTGGTAACATATACATTTTCTATGTTTCTGCCACATGTGAAAAATTTGAAGGTTTTCGGTGGTTTTCATAATAATCATATTATGAAAGAAAGGCTCCTTTTGAAGTCGACATAAAAACACATCTTTTAATTAATGTCAGAGTCTTAATATTAGAGACAACATTAAGTTTTCATCTATTAATTAAAGTATAAAACACTTAAACATCGTGAATAAATAAAAAAGCACTGATATTTTTGTTTGTCAGAAAGGAGCATTAAAATGTTTAAAGCTTTATGGGATGTACTTTTAACATTAAATCAGAATTACGCAGTACATACATGAGTAGAGTACGGATAACTCGACAAAGCGATTCACACGCTTCCAGCTCCGAGGTGAAACAAAACACGGCGCAGTTGTAGACGCGATAGCAACCCAACACCACGCACCATTGGTTGCACCATTCGGTCATCGGGAACCGCGATTATTGTTAGACCAAACCATACAAACATGGCCTGTGCCCATGTAAGAAATTCTATTAGGACATGGTTCATTTTTGTGTTAACGCATCTGTGTCTCGCCGATCCACAATTGGATTTGCCTCCATTGTCCCAGATTTCTAGTACACAGCGCAACCCTTACGGCGGTTATGGACTGTCAAGCACACCATCAATAAACAGTCCTGGAAATCAGTACGATGTTCAGAACAGAAATTTTCAATACAGCACAGCGAGACCTGTTACATCGAATACTCCTGGCATATACCCAGTATCCACCACTCCGTTTAATAGCAGAATAAATCCGGATATCAGTAACAATGGTTATCCGAGTTTGGATTATGGTAACGGACGTAGTCCAAGTTCGACTTTGAGACCGTATGATAACATCAACCGCGATGACGGAATAGATATAAACAGTGATCCAAATTTTAGACGGAATGATCCCAATTTTGCTAGGAATGATCCGAATTACGTTGGGGCAAATCCGTACGATCTTAATAGAGATGGGAATATTAATAGCATTGATGAAAGGTTCCAGCGGGTGAATTTGCAGCAAGTCAGGGAGTTCCTGGCTCAAGCAGATGAACAGGCGTCTAAGGAGTGCACCAACAATGTCGCCGCTCAGTGGAATTTCGAAACCAATGTCAATGATGTAACTCAACATGCCGCTGTAAGTACAGAACTCTTTTTTTTTGCTAAGAACTCTCAATTGTGTCACATTGGAATACTTGATTTATGTATATTGTTGTATTTCGTCGCGGTAGCCGAGTGATAGGGTGGGCGGAATTCGAGTCAAGGGACCCGAGTTCGGTAGCATAATAAATGGGGTTTTCTAAAAAAAAAACGAATTATATCGTTGGCTTGGACATCAAGACGGCAACGAGCTCACCACCTGTCACGTTGTCCCGAAAACATCTTCGGTGGAAGGTGGATCGAAGGGACTTAATTGTCTGTACTAGACATCTGTCTACCCCTGTATTGGGAATTGCGTGAAGATATTTAATATTTATTTTTTTATAAGGCAAGTGCTTGAGTTACTTAGTTTGGGATCAGAGCAATGTATGTGATGTTGTCTATCCTTGTATGTATTTATTATAGGTGCAATCTCAGAGAAATTTCATTTACAAAGAA
Source organism: Sericinus montela (assembly GCA_029286605.1). Lineage (NCBI taxonomy): Eukaryota > Metazoa > Arthropoda > Insecta > Lepidoptera > Papilionidae > Sericinus > Sericinus montela. Next base: position 10,038,465 of record JAGSMR010000044.1, read on the forward strand.
AGATAGAAAATATTTTATTTGTTACCACAATACAAAAATAAAAAGTGAAAAAAAATCATAATTAATAAATAAATAATACAAAGATTTTTGCATTGCGGCCACAAAAAGGAGGCCGACTAAGCATGTTGCTACAGCCAAAAAGCCGCAGCGCTGATATTCTGCCGGCACCATTGACAGAAAGTCCCTTTACATATTAAAGTCAACGTTAAAAAAGAATATAATAGTACCATCTCAATGCTTGTCTACCCCGTACCCGTGTACTAAAAATATCTTCACGCCTTCACGCATATTGCTAATATTGGAGTAGACAGAGGTCTAGAAAATGAAGTCCTTTCGACCCACCTAACAACTATTTGGGACAACGTGGTAGGTGGTGAATCTATCCCCGTTTTAGTAAGAGCTGACGGTACAATAATACTAACATAGATATATTAACATCTTTAACTCGAGTACAATTCATATTCGTCACACAAATGTTTCAATCTAGCGGGACTCGAACCCGAAACCCTAAGCTTCGGAAGCAGTGTTACTTCCAACTCGTTAGGGTTGTAACTTATGTGTGTGAACACGTAGTACAGTCTATATATTTGCTACATACCTATAATAATGGGTTTATCTTTCTTTTTTTCTGTTATTCGAAGAACATGAAAACTTTGTAATGAAATGTGGCAATAAACATGAATTATTATTATTATAAAAAAACATGTTTTAAAACAATTTTACCGTCTTGGTAGCTTAATATCTTACGTCATCGAGTATTTCAGATAGTTGTCACATTTGCTATGACCACAATAATATAATTGTGCATTGAAGTAAGTAACAAGTTCATCCTGAGAAACTATATAGATATACATACATAGATAGAACGTCACATACATTGTTCCAATTTCAAAGTAAGTAGCTAAAGCACATGTGTTATGGAATCGGAAATAACGAACCGTCACCACAAACACACAGACCCGAGAAAATGTAGAAAAAGTAAAAAAAAATATCTTCACGCCATTCGGAATACAAGTAAACAGAGGTGTAGACAATTAAGCATTTTTGATCCACCTTCCACCGAATACATTTTTCGGGACAACGTGACAGGTGGTGAGCCCGTCGTCGTTTTAATGTCCAAGTCAACGATATAATCGTACCTAAGAATTTTTTTTTTGAAAAAAAAAAACCCTTGGAACGATCCTGCTACCTAAGGATCGAACTCGAGTCTGTTGACTCTGAATCCCGATCACCTAGCCACTCGGCTATCGTAGAAAAAGTGGTTTTCTTCATTGACCCGTCCGGGGATCGAACTCGCGACCTCAGAGTAGCGACACCATGAAGACCGGTGTGACAAAATCTCCGTAGATGAGTGGCGAACTAACGCCACTCATCTACGGACGGTGTGGTATGACGGTGTTGTTTTTGACCAACGGTCTCCAATATTGTATACCATCATTGGAAGTATGTTCAAGTTCGTTTCGGCTAGAGTTAATTAGCTGGGTCGAAGGTAAGCGTTGCCTCATTTATTACGTGGTAACGCTGACTTAAATCGATTGCACTGTACTTATTGTTTGTTAACTGATCTGCATGATCTGTGAACTTAAGACGTCAATACGATATCTTCGTCAAATATATTTTCGACTTTTACTTTAATACATACAGAAAATACTTCACGCCATTCACAATACTGGGGTAGACAGAAGTCTAGACAATTAAGTCCTTTCGACCCACCGTCAACCGAAGACATTTTTTGGAATAACGTGACAGGTGATGAGTCTGTCGCCGTCTTTGATGATGATGCTAATAGCTATGAAAAATATTACGGCAATACAATAAAGCATTTTCAAAATTATATCTTTATGTATTCGTAAAATAAATTTAGATTAGATGGAATTTTATATGAAATAGAATCTTATCTGAAATCAATAATATATGTATATGGGAATATTTATCTATGTAAATACAAAATGATAGATGTATTGTTAACTTTTTATTCTGTGTCAATTTGATTGTAAATCAATGATTTGGAAGTCACTGCAACCTGTAACACAGTTTTTACTATCACGGGTTGCAGCGGTTCAATATTAATGTAATGACCATGTTCTTTACTATAAATAAACAATTTATTATTATTATTATTATTGTACTAACTGTACAATAATAATAATAATAATAATTTGCTTGAACATTAACACGGCGATATTCTTTCCAACTCACAAACAAGTTTTGGTGAAAATTGGGTCTAGAGGACTTTATTGTCTAGATTACTACCTATTAAGAAATTTCGATATGGAAAAAGCATTATTTTGTTCTCTCTGAGTACCCGTCAGGAACTATGCGTAAATACAACTATTATTGAAATAAATTTTTGATTACAAATGTCAATTTATTATAACTATAATATTAATTTAGAACGCGACGATTCCAATAAAAGTTAAATAATATCATCTACAGCAAAATTAAATAATAAGTCACGATAGCCGTGTGGTTGTATGGTCGGAATTACGAGTCATGAGACCCGAGTTCGATCCCCAGGTGGCAGGCTCGTAGCAGTGGGTTTTTTCAAAAACTTATGAACGAATTATATCGTTGGCTTGGACAAAAAGACGGCGACGGGCTCACAACCTGTCACGTTGTCACGAAAATATCCTCGGTGGAAGGTGGGTCAACGGGAATTAATTGTCTAGACTAGACCTCTTTCTACTCCTGTATTGGGAATTGCGTGAAGATATTTTTGATATAGCAAAATTACACGTAATTTATAAAAAAGAGGTTCGGGTTTTCGGACGGGTCAAAGTAGAAAAAAACACTTTCTACATTGACTTAGGTCTGTGTGTTTGTAGTAGCTTCGGTGTTTCTGATTCATGACATGAGTGATCACATACATTATATAACATAACTTTGTATCATATTTTGAGCAATTTACAATTCACAATTAACAATTCAATGTATCAATTATAATGTTTTTCGCAGTAATACATTTTTGATAATGTTTGGTTCCGGTTGTAAAACCTTTTACAACCGGAATATTTTTTTAATTCAAAAGTTCATAGAAATCCGGTGTAAATTGTTTTTTGCCTTCACGTATTTGCTGATACTAGTATTTTTGTATTATTTGTATAGACAATTTTGTCCTTTCGACACACTTTTCACTAGATAAGCTCCGTCTTGGAACAATGTGACAGGTGGTCGCCTTATCGCGGTCCGAGCGTTAAAAAATCAACGTCAAAATATATTTACATAGACATTTTCTTCTAATTACATATTTACATAAATATCTATGATACGATTAAAAAAATATTTTCATCACACTAATGTTTGTCTATAGCGGGATTCAAATCCGAAGATTCAGAGTTCACAATCAATACCTATTAAACTAATCGCTGCTGCTCGGGTCTGGACCTTCTCGGCTTTGGATATTTGTACACTGTATTGTTTGGGTACCTTCGTTGCTTCTGATTCTATAATTAAAAAAAATATATCTTCACGCAATTCCCAATACCCCCTGTATTGGGAATTGCGTGAAGATATTTTTTTTTTAGACAGAGGTCAAGTCTAGACAATTAAGTCCCTTTGACCACCTTCCACCGAAGATATTTTCGGGACAACGTGACAGGTGGTGAGCCTGTCGCCGCCCTTATGTCCAAGCCAACGATGAAATTCGTACATAAGTTTTTGAAAAACTCATTGGTACTGCCACCTGGGGATCGAACTCGGGTCTCTCGACTCGAAATTCCGACCACCCAACAACTCGGCTATCGTGACTTTTTTTTTATTCTATAATTAAACTGTTTAATCTGCTTACTTTGGGTTCAGAGAAGTTTAAATGATGTTCCTGTAGTGGTCGTGTTCATTTAAAACTATTATTACCTATAACATGATTTTCTACACACTTAGAGTTGTAAAACTTGCGAAGACGCACTTCTGTACTCGCGTGGAAACCGAGCTATCTGTAGCAATCCCGAGCATTGTTCGTGCGAGATATGTGGGAAAACATCACCCGGAAACTTTCCATTTTATGTGTCATCAGTTTATAGCTCGAACAAATATGATGAATGATGATAATTTATTGTAGTAAAAGTTATTAAGTCTTAAGAAATTAGCCCAGTCTCTTAAATATGGCATATAAAACTAATGTTTGGGGAATACAAAAGTTAAAAATTAATTTTATCCAAACGTGGAAAACATGGAACGTCTAAATGTGGAAAGAAGGAGAAAGGAAGAGAAGGTGTACATTTTACATCGAAATATAGTATAGTACAGTAGAAATATTAAATGAAGTTATAGTATAGTAAAGTTATTAATTTTATACAGCAATAAATGCTTCAGAGTAGTGGCCATTAATATATAAAAAGGATATGTAACCGAAATAAGAACCTCCTCCTTTTAAATCGGTTAAAAATTATACTGAGGTAGTAATTAAATTATAAGATAGTGTGTGAACAACTTTATGTCTGAAGAGACACTAAAAATTATTTTATTTACTATATGTATATAACGATTATTTCCGGTTTTTACGGTTTACACGCCACGGTCATGGTGTCTCCAGTTCTGAGGTTCGATTCCTGGCCGAGTCGCTGTTGAAAATTACTTTTTCTACATTTTCTCGGGTGTAGGTGTTTGTGGTACCTTCCTTGTTTTCGATAACATAACACTAGTGCTTAAGTAACTTTCTATGGGATCAGAGTAATGTATGTGATGTTGTCTATATTTATATATGTATTTATTATAAGACAAAAGAAAGTTGAGGACTCAGTTCGCCCGTGGTCATGGCTGCTGTAAAGCACTGAAACGGCTGGAAGTTTCAAAAAATGAAAACAATTGTTTTTTGTATAAATTTGTTTTTATTCGTAATTTAAAACAATGCTGACATAAACGGCCACACAATAACAATGGAGAACATGATGTATTACGAAGATTAACCAACAACAAAGGCATTTTTAACATATACCCTTAAAACATATCTTCCCGCCATTCTCAAATGGGTTAGATAGAGGTCTAGACACTTAAGACCTTTCGACCCATCTTTTATCGAAGACAATTTTTGTAACAAAGTGGCGGTAAGCCAGTCACCGGCTTTATCAAAAAACGAGATGGCTTGGACATAAAGAGGAAGACGGAATATAAATCGTACATATGTTTTTAAAAAAATCGATTAGTACAAACAATATGGTGATCGAATTTGGATTTCTTTACTCGAATTCCGATTACCCACCACTCGGCTATCCTGACTTAACCCTTATTAGACAAAGATATAATCCTCACCATGGGTTTCTACGAAGGGGAGGGGGGGCACTCTCAATAAAATACTGGAATATTATTTACATTTATGTCATCAAGAATCTGGAGATATCTTGAAACTATTCATGTCATACTTACATAAAGGCCTATCCAGTGCTGGACTAAGATCTCTCCAATGGGAGGGTTTGCCATAACCGCTACGCTCGGAAGCGGATTGGCGATCGAAGTACCGAACTGCCCGGCACTAGTCTACTTATTCTGGCCTGCATCTGTTGGTTGCTAATATTGGCTAGACTTTTCTCGATATCGCCTCTTACGAAACTCACGACTAGATAGGGATGGTATATTCTTAAACCGATAAAAATTTGATAAATAATTATCTCAAGGCAATTTATTTTATTTATTTTATTTTATTTTATTTTATTTTATTTTATTTTATTTTATTTTATTTTATTTTATTTTATTTTATTTTATTTTATTTTATTTTATTTTATTTTATTTTATTTTATTTTATTTTATTTTATTTTATTTTATTTTATTTTATTTTATTTTATTTTATTTTATTTTATTTTATTTTATTTTATTTTATTTTATTTTATTTTATTTTATTTTATTTTATTTTATTTTATTTTATTTTATTTTATTTTATTTTATTTTATTTTATTTTATTTTATTTTATTTTATTTTATTTTATTTTATTTTATTTTATTTTATTTTATTTTATTTTATTTTATTTTATTTTATTTTATTTTATTTTATTTTATTTTATTTTATTTTATTTTATTTTATTTTATTTTATTTTATTTTATTTTATTTTATTTTATTTTATTTTATTTTATTTTATTTTATTTTATTTTATTTTATTTTATTTTATTTTATTTTATTTTATTTTATTTTATTTTATTTTATTTTATTTTATTTTATTTTATTTTATTTTATTTTATTTTATTTTATTTTATTTTATTTTATTTTATTTTATTTTATTTTATTTTATTTTATTTTATTTTATTTTATTTTATTTTATTTTATTTTATTTTATTTTATTTTATTTTATTTTATTTTATTTTATTTTATTTTATTTTATTTTATTTTATTTTATTTTATTTTATTTTATTTTATTTTATTTTATTTTATTTTATTTTATTTTATTTTATTTTATTTTATTTTATTTTATTTTATTTTATTTTATTTTATTTTATTTTATTTTATTTTATTTTATTTTATTTTATTTTATTTTATTTTATTTTATTTTATTTTATTTTATTTTATTTATCTTCACGCACAATCCCTGACGGGGTAGTCAGAGAACAGATCGCCAAGTGTCACGATCCTACATACTTCTTTCGCTTCTTTCAGATTCATCATCTTCTTCATACATGCACGTCAAGGTATCCGAGTACTCTTGACCTCCTCTTCAAGCAATTTGCTCACATGGTCTTCGAAAGTTAGTCTCGATCTACCTCGACACCTTTTAATATTAACTTTCGCGCTATATATTTTTCTTCACCATTCGGTCTTCACTCATTCGCTCAACGTGCCCAAACCATCGAAGCACGCCCTTATCCATTTTTGTGACAAGGTCATCTTTCAAACCTGCCATATTGCGAATCTCTTCGTTTCGCTTTTTTGGGCGGCTCCATGGTAAGGCCGCACATTTTACAAGATCGCATCTCACTACATTCAACCTGCTTTTATGATTCTTCTGGCATACCCAGGTTTCGCTGCCATATAACAAAGTCGGTACCAACACTGCGTTATGTATTGCAAGGCGTGCATTTTTCACTACGCCTTGCCTTCTGACTGACGCAGTCAGGGCACCATTGACTTTGTTTCCGGCAGCGACACGCCTGTCCACATCTAAATCACATCTTCCATCCCGGCTAAACGCACTCCCCAAGTATACAATTTCATTCACCTATTCTAGACAAATCATATCAATAATCAATATTTTGGTTTATTTACTTATTTATTTATTTATTTATTTATTTATTTATTTATTTATTTATTTATTTATTTATTTATCTTCACGCACAATCCCTGACGGGGTAGTCAGAGAACAGATCGCCAAGTGTCACGATCCTACATACTTCTTTCGCTTCTTTCAGATTCATCATCTTCTTCATACATGCACGTCAAGGTATCCGAGTACTCTTGACCTCCCCTCTTCAAGCAACTTTCTATGGGATCAGAGTAATGTATGTGATGTTGTCTATATTTATATATGTATTTATTATAAGACAAAAGAAAGTTGAGGACTCAGTTCGCCCGTGGTCATGGCTGCTGTAAAGCACTGAAACGGCTGGAAGTTTCAAAAAATGAAAACAATTGTTTTTTGTATAAATTTGTTTTTATTCGTAATTTAAAACAATGCTGACATAAACGGCCACACAATAACAATGGAGAACATGATGTATTACGAAGATTAACCAACAACAAAGGCATTTTTAACATATACCCTTAAAACATATCTTCCCGCCATTCTCAAATACTGGGTTAGATAGAGCTAGACACTTAAGACCTTTCGACCCATCTTTTATCGAAGACAATTTTGTAACAACGTGGTGGTTGGGCGGTAAGCCAGTCACCGGCTTTATCAAAAACGAGATGGCTTGGACATAAAGAGGAAGACGGAATATAAATCGTACATATGTTTTAAAATCGATTAGTACAAACAATATGGTGATCGAATTTGGATTTCTTTACTCGAATTCCGATTACCCACCACTCGGCTATCGTGACTATATCGTGTAAGTCTTTTCGATCCAAATTTTACTAGAGTTAATTTGACACTGTTATAGTTGGTGAGCCAGACGCTATTGTAGTCTAAAAGCTTTTGAGTGCGACAGTTGACTTGGTAATGTCCCGATCTGTGCCCTACCTTGCCTTCGAAGCTATGGAATGCTGGTTTGAATCCCGCTAGGGGCCAACATTTGTAATAAATATGTAATAAATATGAATGGCTGTACTCTAGTCGTAGACTACACATGAATATTTGTCTCTCTCTGAGACTGAGACCCAGACTCTACAAATTGGAAATCGTCAAAAACATTGGATTTCGCATCGAGTTCGTACCAAATAAACCTTGAAATATGAATAAGAACTCAGAATAAGAAAATTATGTCGCGATAAAAATTACAGCTAATATTTACGTGATTTAATTATTTGTTACTTATTTGGATATGTGTGAGTATGTATGTATATATGTCTGTGTATGTGAATGGATATGTATGTATATATGTCTGTGTATGTGAATGGATATGTATGTATATATGTCTGTGTATGTGAATGGATATGTATGTATATATGTCTGTGTATGTGAATGGATATGTATGTATATATGTCTGTGTATGTGAATGGATATGTATGTATATATGTCTGTGTATGTGAATGGATATGTATGTATATATGTCTGTGTATGTGAATGGATATGTATGTATATATGTCTGTGTATGTGAATGGATATGTATGTATATATGTCTGTGTATGTGAATGGATATGTATGTATTTATTTATTTATTTATTTATTTTAGCTATTATTTTCGTAATTGAGGTTCTAGGTCGGCAGATGACGCGGTCCTATTTTGTAATAAATTTTTTGTCAAATCAGATATTTCTCTCCATCTGTAGTAAATTGAACTTTTTATTTATGTACTATGCAACAAAGTGATCATTTTTCACCTGGATTACAGTATAAATATAATATAATAATGTAAATATATATTTTTGACAGCCATGTGATTTGATGTGTTTACCACACTGTTTGTTCAGATAACTAAGGGGATCTAGAAAATCGAAAGAAAGTTATGCTAGGTATACCGGATAAAAATTTTAGAGCATATTTTGGAATATGATAGCTAGCAACTTCTTAATTTATGGTGTAATATACAGTTGTTATGGCTGTGTGATGGTCAGAACTCGCCATAGAAAAAAGTGCCCAAGGTTAAATTTCAAGGCTTCAGGCCATCTCCGGTACGGCAGGTCTTTATTTTTTTTTTATCTAAATTTTATGTGCAGAAAGAAAAACTCTCTGGTTTTCTTTCTGAAATTTGATTTGTCGATGGCTATATATTTTATTTATTTTAGCTATTATTTTCGTAATTGAGGTTCTAGGTCGGCAGATGACGCGGTCCTATTTTTGTAATAAATTTTTTGTCAAATCGAATGTTCTCTCCATCTGTAGTAAATTGAACTTTTATTTATGTACTATGCAACAAAGTGATCATTTTTTCACCTGGATTACAGTATAAATATAATATAATAATGTAAATATATATTTTTGACAGCCATGTGATTTGATGTGTTTACCACACTGTTTGTTCAGATAACTAAGGGGATCTAGAAAATCGAAAGAAAGTTATGCTAGGTATACCGGATAAAAATTTTAGAGCATATTTTGGAATATGATAGCTAGCAACTTCTTAATTTATGGTGTAATATACAGTTGTTATGGCTGTGTGATGGTCAGAGCTCGCCATAGAAAAAAAATTATTGGTACGTCACCTGGGGATCGAACTCAGGTCTTTTGACTTAAAATTCCGCCCAAGCACTCGGCTATCGTGACTCATGGATGTTTAAACGTACATATCAATATTTATCAATGTAAATGTTTATTTTAGGAAGTCTATCGAACTGTGGGCTTGTATAATAAGATGGCGATTTGTTCACCACACAATACACCATGTCCCAAATACACTTCTGTGGGTCGGAATGACTTTGTCTAGACCTTGGTCTATCAGTATTGGGAATATGCGTGAAGATGTTTATTTATATTTTTGACAGCCATGTGATTTGATGTGTTTACCACACTGTTTGTTCAGATAACTAAGGGGATCTAGAAAATCGAAAGAAAGTTATGCTAGGTATACCGGATAAAAATTTTAGAGCATATTTTGGAATATGATAGCTAGCAACTTCTTAATTTATGGTGTAATATACAGTTGTTATGGCTGTGTGATGGTCAGAGCTCGCCATAGAAAAAAAATTATTGGTACGTCACCTGGGGATCGAACTCAGGTCTTTTGACTTAAAATTCCGCCCAAGCACTCGGCTATCGTGACTCATGGATGTTTAAACGTACATATCAATATTTATCAATGTAAATGTTTATTTTAGGAAGTCTATCGAACTGTGGGCTTGTATAATAAGATGGCGATTTGTTCACCACACAATACACCATGTCCCAAATACACTTCTGTGGGTCGGAATGACTTTGTCTAGACCTTGGTCTATCAGTATTGGGAATATGCGTGAAGATGTTTATTTATATTTTTGACAGCCATGTGATTTGATGTGTTTACCACACTGTTTGTTCAGATAACTAAGGGGATCTAGAAAATCGAAAGAAAGTTATGCTAGGTATACCGGATAAAAATTTTAGAGCATATTTTGGAATATGATAGCTAGCAACTTCTTAATTTATGGTGTAATATACAGTTGTTATGGCTGTGTGATGGTCAGAGCTCGCCATAGAAAAAAAATTATTGGTACGTCACCTGGGGATCGAACTCAGGTCTTTTGACTTAAAATTCCGCCCAAGCACTCGGCTATCGTGACTCAACCCTTATAAGACAAAAGAAAGTTGAGGACTCAGTCCGCCCGTGATCGTGGCTGCTGTAAAGCACTGAAACGACTGGAAGTTTAAAAAAATAAAAACAATTGTTTTTTGTATAAATTTGTTTTTATTCGTAATTTAAAACAGTGCTGACCTAAATGGCCACACAATAACAATGGAGAACATGATGTATTACGAAGATTAACCAACAACAAAGGCATTTTTATCATATACCCTTAAAACATATCTTCCCGCCATTCTCCAATGGGTTAGATAGAGGTCTAGACACTTAAGACCTTTCGACCCATCTTTTATCGAAGACAATTTTTGTAACAAAGTGGCGGTAAGCCAGTCACCGGCTTTATCAAAAAACGAGATGGCTTGGACATAAAGAGGAAGACGGAATATAAATCGTACATATGTTTTAAAAAAATCGATTAGTACAAACAATATGGTGATCGAATTTGGATTTCTTTACTCGAATTCCGATTACCCAACAACTCGGCTATCGTGACTATATCGTGTAAGTCTTTTCGATCCAAATTTTACTAGAGTTAATTTGAAACACTGTTATAGTTGGTGAGCCAGACGCTATTGTAGTCTAAAAGCTTTTGAGTGCGACAGTTGATTTGGTAATGTCCCGATCTGTGCCCTACCTTGCCTTCGAAGCTATGGAATGCTGGTTTGAATCCCGCTAGGGCCAACATTTGTAATAAATATGTAATAAATAAATAAATGTTATATATTTTTGGGCAAATATTTTATTGCTTATCTTATGTTTGTGGTACTGACGTAAGGTCTTTCTGAGGCTATACTGTTCCACGCCGTGGTATATTCATGACGGGTAAGCTCTCGCTATTTTCCGATCAACTATCGACAAATTGGTGATCATTGCTTGGGACGCTTGAGCAGCTGATATAGGGAGTGCGTTCACTTCTAAAGATTATGAAAAAATCCTCCATGCTTTTGGACGATTTGTCTTTGGCAGCATTCACCGATCTTTGCGGGACAAAATTGACATGAACTCAGAATGTCATTTTGGTTACTAATTAAAATTTGCATCACGTTACACATGATTTATTAATAACAAAGTGACATAAAATGGCCGACCAATATGGCGCACGTAACAAAATGGCGGAACTAAAGAGTCCTCGACCACGTTTTATTGTCAACGTTCAGTAGGAGCTTGTGACCTATAAGGCCTGAGAGCATTGAACAATGAGATAATTCATTACACCAAGGCTTCTCATTGTGTGTTATAGTGTTTAGGCCATTAAGTAATTGTGTTTGGTGTTCATCTGTTCAATTTTATTGTCTCAAAGTGTGTAAATCAAAGTAATGTAAGAAGTTGGTAATCATTCTTACATTGCTCACAGATGTTGCTATCAATGTCAATTTGTGCATTTTCCGATACTGGAGTAGTCTGAGGTCTGCAAAATTAAGTCTTTTCGATCCAAATTTTACTAGAGTTAATTTGACACTGTTATAGTTGGTGAGCCAGACGCTATTGTAGTCTAAAAGCTTTTGAGTGCGACAGTTGATTTGGTAATGTCCCGATCTGTGCCTACCATGCCTTCGAAGCTATGGAATGCTGTTTAGACCCGCTAAGAGCCAACATTTATAATAAATATGTAATAAATAAATAAATGTTATATATTTTTGGGCAAATATTTTATTGCTTATCTTATGTTTGTGGTACTGACGTAAGGTCTTTCTGAGGCTATACTGTTCCACGCCGTGGTATATTCATGACGGGTAAGCTCTCGCTATTTTTCGATCAATTATCGACAAATAGGTGATCATTGCTTGGGACGCTTGAGCACCTGACATAGGGAGTGCGTTCACTTCTATAGATTATGAAAAAATCCTCCATGCTTTTGGACGATTTGTCTTTGGCAGCATTCACCGTTCTTTGCGGGACAAAATTGACATGAACTCAGAATGTCATTTTGGTTACTAATAAAAATTTGCATCACGTTACACATGATTTATTAATAACAAAGTGACATAAAATGGCCGACCAATATGGCGCACGTAACAAAATGGCGGAACTAAAGAGTCCTCGACCACGTTTTATTGTCAACGTTCAGTAGGAGCTTGTGACCTATAAGGCCTGAGAGCATTGAACAATGAGATAATTCATTACACCAAGGCTTCTCATTGTGTGTTATAGTGTTTAGGCCATTAAGTAATTGTGTTTGGTGTTCATCTGTTCAATTTTATTGTCTCAAAGTGTGTAAATCAAAGTAATGTAAGAAGTTGGTAATCATTCTTACATTGCTCACAGATGTTGCTATCAATGTCAATTTGTGCATTTTCCGATACTGGAGTAGTCTGAGGTCTGCAAAATTAAGTCTTTTCGATCCAAATTTTACTAGAGTTAATTTGAAACACTGTTATAGTTGGTGAGCCAGACGCTATTGTAGTCTAAAAGCTTTTGAGTGCGACAGTTGATTTGGTAATGTCCCGATCTGTGCCCTACCTTGCCTTCGAAGCTATGGAATGCTGGTTTGAATCCCGCTAGGGGCCAACATTTGTAATAAATATGTAATAAATATGAATGACTGTACTCTAGTCGTAGACTACACATGAATATTTGTCTCTCTCTGAGACTGAGACCCAGACTCTACAAATTGGAAATCGTCAAAAACATTGGATTTCGCATCGAGTTCGTACAATATAAACCTTGAAATATGAATAAGAACTCAGAATAAGAAAATTATGTCGCGATAAAAAATTACAGCTAATATTTACGTGATTTAGTGTGTTAGCACGTATTCTTAGGTAGGAAGGACAGTGTCTAGGTTTGAATAAATATTTGAAATTATGTTATCAATTAAAAATGTTAAAAAAAGAAACGAAAACCAACTCAAAGATAAAAATAAAAAGTCACAGCAAGTTACAATGCGATTAGAAAATTGGTGCTCATTTTGTCTTCAGAACAGATCGTTTAATTACATATGTAATAAATAAATAAATTACATCCCAAACAATAATAAATCAATTAGTTATATAATAAACCGCACTAAGTACATTTCAACTAAGTTCGTGTCTGGAGTGGTTCACAAAAATATCGCAATCAATTCAACCGAAACCGATTTTAGTTAAGACTGTTGACAATTTTCCGAGAATATTGAAATTTTTGCGAGCACCAGCTATTATGAATTTTGATTTACATTGCTAGTAAATTGAATACGATCGGGATTCGAACCCCTAAACCCATGAGTTCCACCAACCACCGATCTACGTGCCAGTTAGCAACGCAGTCGGCACTTTTGAATGAATGAATTGTGTGAATGAATATAACAAAAGCAGACGGTTCAGTTTCTCCATTAACACGTCGCTGTGAATAGCTCGGCAAGAAGAAACAATGTCAAATGGCCTAGGTCACGCGATATTGCTACAACACTAGAAACGTATATTTTCTGTTATAAAAAAATCGAAGAAGACCCGATAGCCTAGTGGGTAGGGATCCTGTCTTCGAAGCTGAGGGTTGTGGGAAAGAATAAATAAATAAATATAAATAAATTTCTTCACGTAATACCCAATACAGGAGAAGACAGTGGTCTTAGTTTAGACAATTAGGTCCTTCTGACTCACCTTCCACCGAAGATATTTTCGGGACAACGTGACAGGTGGTAAGCGCCGTCTTTATGCCCAAGCCAACGATATAATCGTACATAAGTTTTTTGAAAAAAATTATTGGTACGTCACCTGGGGATCGAACTCGGGTCTATTGACTTAAAATTCCGCCCAAGCACTCGGCTATCGTGACTCATGGATGTTTAAATGTACATATCAATATTTATCAATGTAAATGTTTATTTTAGGAAGTCTGTCGAACTGTGGGCTTGTATAATAAGATGGCGATTTGTTCACCACACAATACACCATGTCCCAAATACACTTCTGTGGGTCGGAATGACTTTGTCTAGACCTTGGTCTATCCCAGTATTGGGAATATGCGTGAAGATGTTTATTTATATTTTTTGACAGCCATGTGATTTGATGTGTTTACCACACTGTTTGTTCAGATAACTAAGGGGATCTAGAAAATCGAAAGAAAGTTATGCTAGGTATACCAGATAAAAATTTTAGAGCATATTTTGGAATATGATAGCTAGCAACTTCTTAATTTATGGTGTAATATACAGTTGTTATGGCTGTGTGATGGTCAGAGCTCGCCATAGAAAAAAGTGCCCAAGGTTAAATTTCCAGGCTTCAGGCCATCTCCGGTACGGCAGGTCTTTATTTTTTTTTTATCTAAATTTTATGTGCAGAAAGAAAAACTCTCTGGTTTTCTTTCTGAAATTTGATTTGTCGATGGCTATAAATTTTATTTATTTTAGCTATAATTTTCGTAATTGAGGTTTTAGGTCGGCAGATGACGCGGTCCTATTTTTGTAATTAATTTTTTGTCAAATCGAATGTTCTCTCCATCTGTAGTAAATTGTATTTTTATTTGTGTACTATGCAACAAAGTGATCATTTTTTACCCTGGATTACAGTATAAATATAATATAATAATGTAAATATATATTTTTGACTATCAATCTAGTAAGATACGTCAAACGCAATACACATTGACTAGTTAATAATAACATGTATCATAAACATAGATAGATAGATAGTGTATAATATAGATAGATAGTGTCAATATCACATACATTTTTAAATAATAATATTTTCCGTATAATCCGTGGTCACGGGGGACTGATGCTGTAAAGCATCCGAAACGTCGGAAAGTAAAAATAGTTTGTAAAATCTAATTAAAAACGCGATAAAATCCGAAAAACGTTTTATTTAAAATGTAAAGTATTCGCTTAAATACAAGAAATCATTATCACATACATTGCTCTGATCTCAAAGTAAGCAGCTTAAGGTTGTATTATGGAATCAGAAACCCGAGAAAATGTAGAAAAAGTGTTCTTTTTTACATTTTCTTTTTACATTTATTTGACTGGGAATCGAAACCGGGACCTCAGAGCTGGCGACACCATTAAAACCGGAGTGTACGCCACTCGTCCACTGAGGCCGTTAAAGTTTGCTAATTTAATGTATATTACAGATAGACCTCCGGTGACGCCATTATAGGCGAAAACAGGCTTGTTCTGTTACTTATAACAATAAAATAAGAGGAAAAAGTACAAATGTTTGTGCTACACAAATCATACATGGAATTCCACAAAGTGGCGTCAATCATAACTGTCAACTATTATACACTACTACATAATTTTAAATTAAAACATTTACCCGGTTTTATCCTTAGTGCCAATTCTACGAACAAGTACAACTACAAAACATTTTTTCTTATAAAGTAAGAGAAATATAAATATCTTCACGCATTCCATTTTATACAGGGGTAGACAAAGGTCTAGTCTAAACAATTAAGTCCCATCGACCGTATTCTACCGTATTTATTCCATCGTAGATACTTTTGGGACAACGTGACAGGTGGTAAGCCCGTCGCCGTCTTTATGTCCAAGCCAACGATATAATCGTACATAAGTTTTTTGAAAAAACCCACCGAACTCTGGTCTCATGACTCGAAATTCGATCATCAAACCACAGATTTATCTTGACATCTGGGATTGAGTAGTGTTAGAATAACAAAATATAAGTTTGCATCTTCATTTTGAGTTTAAGGAAAAATTAAGTAATTTAAGTAGTATTTTACAAATCTGGTATCGTGACTTTTATTACTGTTTCTTATTCAAAAATTTCGAGATTATTGTTTATTACTACACTTTATCCGCCTTCACCTTCGTTATGGTTACATTTCTCACGGCCGTGACACTGTGGTAGCTAAAGTTTTCTCACTTCTTTCTTATTTTGTCCAATCAGGTTTCAATGCATTCTTGAATGGATTTACTAACTTCACGCTATTCCTAATTTTGGGGTAGACAGAGGTCTCCAAAATTAAGTCCTGTCGACGCACCTTTCATCGAAGACATTTTTATGGGACTTTGCCTATCGCCGTGTTTATGTTCAAGCCTGCGATATAAATGGTACATAATTTTTGAAAAAAAAAAAAAAAATAGAACAAAACACAACACAACAACCGATCACCCATTTTTATACTTCGCACTTGGAAGCAGCTGGTATAATATTTATAACTTGGTATGATTTAGATTAATTATTATTTATCTAGGACTACAGTCTCAAGGTTTACTGTTTCGATAAATCACGGTTGCTCTAATTCCAAAGTAGCTACTTTGGAATAAGAAAAGCCTTGTGCTTTAGCTAAAGCACTTGTGGTATGGAATCGGTAACAATGATGGTACCACAAACGGCCAGACCCGAGAAAATGTAGAAGAGTTTACCGACCAGACCGAATCGAGATCTCAGAGCTGACGACATCATGATAACCGGTGTGTGTCATTCGTCCACGTTGGTTGTCGAAGTTATGTGATAACAAAAAGGCTTCAACGAGTGAAACTTTATTAACCTTATCCAAAACGTCGAATTTTTAAATATCGTTAAAAATTACAATTTATTCAGTTTCAAACATTAGTGTCATACGATTCTTGACTTTAAAAATTGTCTAAACAGACGCATTCACAAACAATAACTTAATAAGTTTATTACAGTAGCGTAAAGTCAGTGTTTATGTTCCAAAATAAGGTAAAGTAGTATGTATATTTTGTATTTTTTTTTAAAAGTTATCAGCATTAAATCCGGAGAAATTTGAAACGAAATGAATTAAATCACAAATTTCAACTAATGCGGTTAAGATATCTCACTGACTTCGAAAAACGAAAAAAATATTACTAATACATTTTAATTTTTCACTGACAACAGTGCATTCTTTTTTAAATTGTAGAAACTTCGTTCGAACACATCTGTCCCTATATATCTGTCTATGGATTCTTCATATGTATAATAGCGTATGTTGCACTTGGGACACACTAGCTTCCAATTAGTAACGAAAAAATGTTACTAATACATTTTAATTTTTCACTGGCAATAGTGCATTCTTTTATAAATTGTAGAAACTTCGTTCGAACACATCTGTCCCTATATATCTGTCTATGGATTCTTCATATGTATAATAGCGTATGTTGCACTTGGGACACACTAGCTTCCAATTAGTAACTTTAGCCTAGCCTTCTTTACCTTCTTTCTTTACTTTTACATTCGTTAAATAGCCGTCACGATTTAAAAAATATAGTCAAGATAGGCGAGTTGTTGGGTGGTCGGAATTTCAAAGTGGCAGGCTCGTACAGGCGTAATAGGTTTAAAAAAAACTTATGTTTTTATATCGTTGGCTTGGACATAAAGACTGCGACGGGCTCACCACCTGTCACGTTGTTCCGAAAATATCTTCGGTGGAAGGAGGTTCGAAGGTACTTAATTGTCTAGACTAGACCTCTGTCTCAATAATAATTGCGTGTAGATATTTATTTATATTCGTTAAAAGGCTCGTACAAGTGTACAGTAGCGTCATTGGTCGTCACTAGGACGTCGTCACGTTACGGTTGCGAAATCGCCACGCGTGGGAACGTCCTCAGGGTCCTACAATGCTCGGCTCGTGTGCGTAGCGTGTGAGAATTAATAGACGCCTCATTATACGCGATTGTTCGGACGGCATTGAGATATGATTGTCGCATGCGTACATTTATCGAAGACGGCGGCCTCCCGTTTCAGGGGCTGTAACTTTACAGACAAACGATGTTTATAACCGAATTAAGAAAAGGAGGAGGAAGTTTTATTTAAAATAAATATCTTCACGCAATTCCCAATACAGGGGTAGACAGAGGTCTAGTCTATAAAATTAGATCCCACCTTCCACCGAAGATATTTTCGTGTAAGCGTGACAGTTAGTGATCCCGTCTTTATGTCAAGCCAACGACACAACAAGCTAATTCGTATAAGTATTAAGTTTTTGAAAAACCCATTGGTATGAGCCTGCCACTTGGTGATTGAACTCAGGTCTCTTGACTCGAAATTTCGACCACCCAACCGCTCGACTACCGTGACTTCTGTGTATGTTTTTATAATGTCGATAAATACATAAACATGGACGAAATTTATAATCAAAAGTCACGATAGTTGATTAATTGGGTGATCGGAATTCGAATCAAGTGATCAGTTCGCTTCCCTGGTGGCAGGCTTGGTCATAAAAAGACGGCGACCGGCTGGTGGTGTAATTCACGTTGTCATAAAAAACATTCGGTGAAAAGTCAATCGGTTTTATTGGATAGCATGACATACATTGCTCATGCATCCCAAAAAAGTTTCTAAAGCACTTGTTTTATGCAATCGGAAACAATGGCCAAATTAGTACTAAAAACTTGAGAAAATATAGAATAGCAATTCTCTACATATCGGTCCGGGATTAGATCAAATCGTCAAAATTTCAAAAATTCAATTGTATGTTTTTCCTACTTTTCGAGAATGTGAATATGCTTCGAGACCATGTAGCTAACTGCGTAGCTGCACGCTTCGACGAGGCTTGCCGATAATGTTTTAAATCAAATCAAATCATTTTCTTAAGGATATAATTAACATACATTACATCCATCGACCGTCTAGATCGTCTTGACGTTTAAGAATCCCTCCATTTCTGTTACTTCTACGGATAAGCTTTAAACATGGCTACTAATAACTATATCAAATAATTTGTTTATCAATGTAATTACATTACATTTAAGATGCATTACAAGCAGCGATCATAATTTTTTATGACTACTATTGTTTCTTAATAAGGTTCCTGTAAAGAAAAAGTAACAAGTGAAGGAAAATCCGTAGATATCCCCCTTTTTTTAAACAAAGGAAATACAATATCATATGCTATATAGTTAGAAATAGCATTGGAGCAGAAGTAAATAAATAGTACAGCACAGAACTATCTTTCAGTCTCTGTTGTGGTAATTTGGTGTAAATTGGGTTACATGAAAGTAGATTGCCTGTTGTGTGCTGATGGTACCGTGTTTATTGCGCACGTAGAACAGATATTAGTCACTTGTATGAAAGAGGAATATGAAAATACAGGTCTATTAAAACTAAGATTCTAATATTTAAAAGGGACGAAGAGAGACTGAAGTGTGAAATATGTGTAAATTAGGAATGTTTAGAACAAGTGAACCGGGGATAAGATGTAGATGTGGACCAGCGTGTAGCTGCCCGGAACAAATTCAATGTTGCTCTAACAGCGTTAGTTAAACGGCAAAAGGTATAGTGAAAAATGCACGCCTTGCGATATATTACGCAGTGCCGGTACCGACTTTGTTTCATGAATTTTTTTTACCTGTCAACAGGCAGGCTTTGCACTATTTTTATTGTGTTTGCACTATCATTATCGTATAGTAATACAATTACATCAAGCCGAAAAAACTCGGGACCTCGATGTTTGTGTGGTACCTTCGTTGTTTCTGATTCCCTAACACAAGTTCTTTAGCTACTAACTTTGAATAAAGCAATGTATGTGATGTTGTCGCTATGTATACGTTTATTAGTTTAATACCTGTTTAATAATTTACTTCGTGGTATGTTTATACGACAACAGCTGGATAATACGAACTAATAACAATAATTAAACGGTGCGCAAACTGCAAAGTTTCAAGTACACAATAACACCGTACCGTGTGAACTTCTGCATTAGCCTTCCGGCAGAGTCGGTTAATTATTTAATTGAGAAGTTAAACAGCTATACTGGTTATTTGACGTAAATAATACGAGATATTTTTATAATATTATGTTGACTCTGTTTCGAACGTGAGTTGATCCTTGGCTTCCTTGATTTTTTTATCTTCACGCAATTTCCGATACTGGAATAGGCAGAGATCTGGACAATAACGCCCGGTAAAGCACTTTTCACCGAAGCTTATTTGGGATAGCGTGATAGGTGATAATACTCTCATCTCTCTCTCTCTCTCTCTCAATACTCTCAAGGCTCATCGCCATGTTATATACTTTTATATTACAATTCAAGGTACTTTGTAATTTATCTATTTGCGTACATACATACATAAAGCCTTTGCAATTGCCACTATAGCCTATATGCCTTTCCCATAAAGACGATTTGCCGACACTTTGCAAGCACTATGCCGCTGCTGCTCACATAAAGTATAATTCGAGTTATTCAGCCACGTTTCGGTAGTCAGTGACATATTGAAGGCGTCTTAGTCACCTCCTACGGCACCCATGAGAAGAAAAAGGGTGCTATATTCTTACGCAAATGACAACCGGCCACTTTAAATTCTTTACCATAGTACATTATTATTATAACTTTACATCGACGTATTTTCGTATCATATTGAATAGCTTCACCCCGCGACTTTACCCGCCGTTTCGTTAATAAGATTTGTTTATTACTTACTGCGTCAGTTAAAGCGAAGATAGCTTAGTGGCAGGGTGACCGGAATTCGAATCGAGTGACTCGAATTTGATTCTCAGGAGGAAGAGTCTTCCTCCTAAAAATAAATCTCACTACGAGCGGATATTTTCGATACTTATATATGATATTTTTTCGACGCTTATCATGTTGTACCAAAGGTTTCGGTAAAATGTTGGAGGAAGATAATAGGACGTCAGGTATTTAAAGGAAAATGAGCGAATTGTGAAATTAGTCAAAGTGAATATCAATTTATTTAATGATGAAGTTTCACCAAGAGAGCACAATTGTGAGTATTTAATACATTGCTTGGACTTTTGTTCTATTCTGTTTCTCTCCCAGCCTAGGGATGTGTGTGAAGATACTAGCAGATGCCCAAAAACGACAGTATGAACGTTCAATATAATACAAACAATATCTTTTATATATACTTCGTCTTCTTTACAGCCTATGGTTGTCCTACACTGCGTTTTCCTAAACGACGTTGCCAATCGAGAACCTCTTTTTGCTCATAGGATATCAGTTTGTCAACATTTATAATATATATCAGGACAAGCGGATTGGCGATACCACTCATTTTGCATCTCAGATCATGCTGTATCTGTAGTTTTTTTTTATTTTTTTTTTTTTTTTATAGAAAAGGGAAGCAAAGGAGCAGATGGCACACGTGATGGTAAGTGATTACCGCCGCCCATGAACATCTGCAATACCGGAGGAATAGCGGATGCGTTGCCGGCCTTTGAGAAACGTATAGGCTCTTTTCTTGAAGGTCCCTAAGTCGTATCGGTCCGGAAAAACCGCTGACGGCAGCTCATTCCATTAAGTGCAAGTCCGTGGAAAATTCCGCGAAAAACGCACTGTGGTGGAATGCCAAGATTAGTTTGTCTTCTTTGTATTTTTAAATATGATTATCGCACCATTTCCAAAGCATTGTCCTTATATTAGGGAGTGGTAAGTTGATACTACTCGTATAATAAATTAATTGTCTTTATAAGAATTGATATGTTATTTAATGTGGATCCACTATGATATGAGTGGAATCGATTTGTGATGGAATGAATTGTGCGGTTACAGTGGAATTATGTTTGAAAAAACGTGTGAAATTGTTTTTATCCGTATTAATTATGATCCGTGAGTTTTTATTAAAATTTTGTGGAGTATTTTGACCCGGTAGTTACATGACTTTTTTCTTTTCTTGATAACTTCTTGATAACTTCAGAAAAAATTATAAATCTTATAGTAGCTATTAAAATTTTTTCATACAGAGCTTGGGAATGATATTTTTCTTTGTGCCATAGCAACGAAGTTGTGATATTTTATAACTATGGCGATTACTTTGATGTCTTAAGTACCTAGGTAACACTAAATATATAAACATAGCTCCTAATGGGGTAGCCAGAGAGAACTGGTTAAGTGCCACGATCTTTACATACCTCTCGCTACTTTTATATTCATCATTTTCTCCATACACTATCGTCTAGATATCCGAGTACTCTTGGCCCTCCCTTTTTCGAGTGATTTCCTCACATTGATTGTATAATTATTATTTATTTATTATGTTTTCTATTTTTTAAAGAAATGGGAGGCAAATGAGCAGGTGGCTCACGTGATGGTAGTGATTACCGCAGCCCATGAACACCCGCAATACCAGAGGCATAGCAGATGCGTTGCCTCCCTAAGAGTGCCCCCCACCCCTCTGAATTGGGGCGGTGTGGGCCACCAGTTACCTGCACTCACCAGACGAAACGCAGAAGTTTGTTAGACTTCTACTTCATGCCGGTATTCTGTGAGGTCGTGGTACTTCCCAGTCGAGCCGGCTCATTCATGCAACAACAAAAGCTGATGCGTGGCTCAACCACTGTAAAAACTATTAATCATAATCCATGGGTGTAAATTGTGCAATAAATGTTTCTTTCTTTCTTTCTTTCAATTTCGATGGTAAAGTGTTTTGCTGTAGTTTTACGTTACTCGTAATTAATACACAAACGTACAGACCAATAAACCATTGCATTGTTTAGACCTCTCCCGTAACTAAGATTTGTGATTCAAGTTTTATAAGCGCATTGGCGATCGCTTCAAAATTAAATTAAATCATTTATACATCGATATATAAAATACAAAATTAATTTTATCATAAATAAATAAACATCATCACGCAATTCCCAATACAGGGGTAGACAGATTAGACATCTGTCTAGACAATTAAGTCCCTTCGACCCACCTTCCACCGAAAATATTTTCGGGACAACGTGACAGGTGGTGAGCCCGTCGCTGTCTTTATGTCCAAGCCAACGTTCATATGTTTTGAAAAACCTATTGCTACGAGCCTGCCATCTGGGGATCGAACTCGGGTCTCTTGACTCGTAATTCCGACCACCGACTACTGGGCTATAGTGACTTGATTTTACGCATTCTTCTCCAAAATTAAATGTTTCTTATACCATCATCATTTTTAAAGTTGTTCTTATAAAATTTGGTAGTAAGGCTTCTCTTATATACAGTAGTATACACGGACGAAGCCGAAGGCTTTGTACTTCACATAACGCAACTAAGTAAAAAATATAAATGACAAGCATTTTTAAAAGGCGTTTCATGTTTTAATTAGTGTCACTAATAATTATTCATGTTAATGAGTTTAAATTTTTGACTGGGATGCTGTGACATCTGCACAATGGTTTAGTATCGGTTCACATGGATACTTTGCAGCATAGTTACTATTCAATGTCAAAAATAGAATAATAGAATTGAATAGAAACCATTCATCAACAATCAATTAGATTAGAGTAGCTATTAACAAACACCGCCTACAAAAGCAAAAAATAAACATATGGAGTTAAAATAAAAATGAAACATATATCATGCACAAAAATACTTACATACTAAATATAAAACTAAATTAGTGACTGTGGGTGCGAGGACAAATAAGTAGTCAGCACAACTTAATGCTACAGCAACTAATGCTATAGGACTGATTTTCAGCTGATGCCTGTTAATTGATTAAATTTTGAAATTAATAGAGTACTTCCATCTTTTTAACGAGCGGGAATCCAACCCGTGACTTCTGCCGTACCGTGGCAACGCTCTTACCTCCTAGCCGGTGTCCTACACGCATTTGTATAGTTACGTGAAGTTAAGTGAAATAGTTGCTTTTTCGTGTGGTGATTGTGTTACATTTTACAACTCCATTATTACAGTCGGTGTTTAAAGTGCGACTAAAACAGGTAAAAATTGCCCTACGTTCCTATTTTCATCAACGTACACGGTGTGATATCCAATTCCCTGGCTAATAATGGCGATTAAGGCAAATCTTCCGTAAGGGTCTATGTCCTGCAGTGGACTTTTACGGTCCGTCAGTATTTTCATATACAGCGGTACACGCTCTGCTTCATTTATCCGATGTAATCGTAAGTGATGACGTTGAGTCAGATACTTATTTCTGCTGGGATTCGAACCCAAAGGTCGCAAGTTTACAAGTAAACCACCTATAGAAGTAGGTTGTGTAGCTTAAACAAGTTTTGTTTTATTTCGTTGTAGATTATAATTTACATGTAGAATTTGGTAATTGATACTTTTACAAAAGTCGGATAGCCGAGTGGTTAAGTGATCGGAATTTTGAATTATGAGCCAAGAGATTCGAAATCGATTCCTAGGTGGTAAGCTCGTACCAATGGGTTTTTCCAAAAACTTATACACGATTTATATCGTTGGCTTAGACATAAAAACGACGACGGGCCTGACCACCTGTTACGTTGACCCAAAAATATATTCGGTGGACCGTGGGTCGAAAGGACTTAATTGTCTAGACCTCTGTCCTCTGAATTTATTTTTTTGCCTAGCAAAAGGTTGCTAGCTGTTTTCTAAGTAAAAGATGAGTCATGCTAGTTTCATGGTACTTAACTACGTAACTGACTAAGCTCAAGTAAGCAATTGTGTAACGATATTATAAAAAAACACGTAACTTCATTGTTACAATGGCAGCCATGTTGGTACTGATGTCACTTAATGACAGCCTCCAAGCATTAATAAGCGTAGATAATATTTTTCAGAATAATGATGAATGGTTGAAGACAATAAATAATTGTTATTTTTAACCATCAATCTGGGTAGGCAAAGATCTCCTGACTATACATCAGGTATATATCTATTATGTTTTGGTATATTATTGCAATCAATAATGAGTAGATAAAAGGCAACTCTTTATTCAATTAATTGATTAAATTTATCATTTGAAAATCCCCGATGATCTCAAAATCATTCACTATTTCGTTTATATTGCCGAGTGGTCGAAACGGTCCAAGAACAGACCACCCTTGTTTCTTCTCTAATTATTGTAGTCTTAAGAGGCGACTTGTCTAGAGCTCTGACTATATAAAGGTATTAGAAAATGAGAAAAGATTCAAAAATAATAATGCCTCTGCGATACTTAAGAAATTACTGGGATTAAGCAATTTTCCAATACTGGGGTAGGCAGAGGTCTAGACAGTGAAGTATTTTTGACCCATTTTTTCACCGAAGTTTATTTGGGACAACGTGACAGGTGGTGCGCCTAACATCTTATTGTGTAAGTTAAAGATATAAATTATCTATCGGGATTCGAACCCGTAATCCTTAGCCTCTCTAAGGAAAGGGTCACTACCAACTAGGATTATGGGGAAACAGTAGAGGAAGGTAATGAAAACTACTTGCAACTCTATACGGGTAAAGGTTTACAAAAACCTTCAAACTGCAATTAAGAAGCATCCTGTGGTAGCCAGGGTTACGCAAATCGCTATCACTCCTTAAAAGGCTTTCACTAATAGCACACAAAAGCACTTAGCACGTATTTTGTCACCTAATATTTGTTATTCTATGACACACTTGACCCTGGCATCTTTTTGATGGAAACTAGACCAACATTCCTAACAAAAGCGCTATAATATTACTTGTCTGTTTTTTGTGTAACATTGAAATGGTTAGTCTTTGATACAGTTTTTTGTATCTTTTGTTAAAGAGTTCTGTTTACATTACGTTATTACTCATTGACATTGATGGCATTGTAATATAGCGGTAAATAATTTGTCGATTGTGTCCATAATGACAAATAGGCGGGGGTGTAAATTCATAGATACGGGAGGAAGCTCGTTAACATACATACCATAACGTTCTGACATAATCGCTATACGCGGATTGGCGATCGCAGCACCATAAACCCTGTCCGTCACCGGTCAGCTGATATTTGGTCCATCTTTTGACATGGTTATCCCATCCATCTGTTCGAAGTCAGTGTTATTTTCAAGACTCTTCCCTTAGACACTCTCACGACAGCCATAGGAAGAAATGAGTGAAATTTCTTACACCTCAACCGCACTCAAGCACCTTTATTCTAATAATAAATACATACATATATAACAACATCACATACATTACTCTGATCCCAAATAAAGTAGCTTGAGCACTTACATTATAGAATAGGAAACAATGAAAGTGCCACAAAAAACCATCCCAGATAAAATGTAGAATAAGTGTTTCCTACTTTGACCTGATTAGGAATCAAAATCAGAGCTGGCCCTTGAAAGCCGGTGCGTACGTCACTCGTTCACGGAGGTCGTCAAAATTACATTTTCTAACTAAGGATGTTTTTCTATGCAGCTAGACGCTCAGCAACGCTACACGCTTTTCCAGCGGGGCCTGTGGGAAGCCGCCAAGCAAGTGCCTCGTGGTGCGGTCCGGGACTTCGGCACTTTCAGGCAGCTACTTCTGCTATCCATCATTGGACCAGCGGCGTTACCACCAGACCAGCTCGACCGTGTAATTATGCATTTTTATTAACTTAAGTGGCTAAAACTCACAATAGCAGAGTGGTTGGACGATTAGAATTTTAGTCATGAGACCCGATTTCGATACTCGTCGTTCGTGCCAATGATTTTTAAACTTCTGTACGATTTTTATCGTTGACTTGGACATGTCACATTCGGTGTCACAACATTTCTTCGGTGGAAGGTGGGTCAAAAGGACTTAATTGTCTAGACCTCTATCTACACCTGTATTCGGAATGACGTAAAGATATTTTTTTATTAACTTGTTCACACAAATCGCTTAATTTATCAACACTGGAGTAGACAGAGATATAGTTAATGAAATCTAATGAAATCCTTTCGAACCACTTTCCATTGAAGTCTATTTGGAACAGCGTGAGAGATGGTGTCTATCGGCATTGACATTATATAATTTATAAAAAATAAAAAAAAAAATAAAAAAAAATATCTTCACGCAATTCCCAATACAGGGGTAGACAGAGGTCGAGTCTAGACAATTAAGTCCCTTCGACCCACCTTTCTCCGAAGATATTTTCGGGACAACGTGACAGGTGGTGAGCCCATCGCCGCCTTTATGTCCAAGCCAACGATATTCGTACATAAGTTTTTGAAAAACTCATTGGTACGAGCCTACCAACCGGGGATCGAACTCGGGTCTATTGACTCGAAATTCCGACCACCCAACCACTCGGCTATCGTGACTTTATTGAATTCGCTCTTAATTATATAATTTAATAATTATAATTTAAAAATAAAAAAAAATATGAGAATATGTGAGTGGTTGGGTGATCGGAATTTCCAGTCAAGAGACCCGAGTTCGATCCCCAGGTAGCAGGCTCGTATCAATGGGTTGTTCATAAACTTATGCACGAATTACATCATTGGCTTGGGCATAAAGACGGCGACGGGCTCACCACCTGTCACGTTGTCCCGAAAATATCTTCGGTGGAAGGTGGGTCGAAGGGACTTAAATATCTAGACTAGACCTCTGTCTACCCCTGTATTGGGAATTGCGTGAAGTCATTTATTTATTTATTTTATTTATTTTCAGTACAACCGTATCATAAACGACATGCTAGCGGTGTACAATACAGCAGAGATCTGCGCGTACAACGAACCCTTCAAATGTGGCTTACACCTGCAACCGGAACTCCAGAACATCATGTCTCACTCCCGGGACTGGGACGAGCTGCAGCACGTCTGGACGGAGTGGAGACGCAACACGGGCCGCAGGATAAGAGATCTCTATGAGCAGTTGGTTGATCTGACGAATCAGGCCGCGAGGTTGAATAGTGAGTTACATTTTGGTTAATTCTTTAAAAGTGTTATGTAGCCTGGGTTGTTTTAGTGGTTGTGGGTTCGTAACCCACGAGGGGAAAACAATTGTGTGACGAATATGAATCATTGATAATGATTTTATTTGTATATATATATTTTAGAGTTTTTATGGATATTATAAAAAAATATTGTAGATTTGGTTTTGATACTAAGTCCATGATAGAATTACCGCCTGTCACGTTGTCCCAGATAGTCTCTGGTGAAAGGTGGGTCGGAAACACTAAAAATACATATAGATGGGGCCACCATCACATATATTGCTCTGATCCCAAAGTAAGATGTTAAAGCACTTGTGCTATGGGAATGGGAAACAACGAATTCACCACAAACACCCAGACCCGAGAAAAGTGGCTTTTCTACATTGTCCCGACCGGAAATCGAACCCGGGACCTCAATGTGAGTTTACATCACTCGCCCTCGGAGGTGCCATTACCTAGACTTTGTTAATTATCTAGACTTCTGTCTACCCCAAGTTTGGGTATATGCGTGAAGATATTAATTTATCATACACATTGTTCCTAGGTTTAAAATAGCTTTTTTGTTTTCACGTATTTCACAACATTATGGGAGCTAAGATCTTCACGGGGAAACGTGACAGGTGGTGAGCCTCACAACCTACGACCACGACCAACTCCAAAAACACATTTTTCGATCCTTCCTCCTGGATCGAAGTCGGCTTTCGCAATTTGAATTCCGGTCACTCAGTTACTCGGCAATCGTGGCTTTTGATTGATTCTTGGTTACTTGATAATACATAATATAAGTTTTTTATCTTTATATAATTTACACCGATTTTTCTAATATCCTTTATAGTTCTGTCATAATCGCCAAGTAGGTGAGCGTAGACTACCACAAACGATCGATCGCAGTACCAAACATCATGCTTAATAGACACTGCTGCCTGTCACCGGTCTGCTGAATTGTCGATGTCATACCACTTATTACCCATATTTTCGTAGCCATTGCTTTTTTCTTGGTTGCCTCTTACGACATCCTTGGGACGGCAAAGGGTGATAAATTATTTACGCCGGTAACACATGAAGATTTTTGGATGGTTATGTTTGTGGATTCGAACTGGAATTATCCCGTTTCCGTTTATTTTGGATCGTAGATGAAATTTTGCATGAATAGCTTTCTTAGATACTGTTACAATCCTATGCAGATATATAAAAAAATGGTTTTAATATTAGGCGCCTGATAAATTTTAATAGCAATAGATTACATTTGTTTTGCAACTATATCTTCAAATTAATTAAAATTTTACAGGCGTTTAAGCAAATAACCATGTGTTTTTTTTTAAATATCTTGTCTATGAGTATTTAGATTAATATGCAAATTTTATTGAATTTTTAAAGCATATAAGTTATGCTGAACTTTTTTTTATTAAATTAAATAAAAGGAGCTCAGGGATAAGAGCATTGCCACGGTATTTGGTTTTCTTCTAAAACCTATCCAAACCCGAAATACTGAATATAGATAAAGCTATCTAGGACGATTTGTTGATATTTCTACAGAGATGATTATTTTAAATGTTGATGGTAATTTTCTTTCAGATTTCACTGACGCTTCAGCTTACTGGATGTTCCCATACGAGTCACCAAACATGAGACAAGAGATCGATGAAGTTTGGGAACAGGTAAAATTATTATAATGTTGGTAATAGCTGACAATAACATTGCATGTTTCTATATTATTATGGCCATCCATAAATAATTTTAAAAATATTAAATAATTAATAAATTAAAAAAAATATCTCCTCGCAATTCCCAATACAGGGGTAGACAGAGGTCAAGTCTAGACAATTAAGTCCCTTTGACCCACCTTCCACCGAAGATATTTTTTAGGGACAACGTTACAGGTGGTGAGCCCGTCGCCGTCTTTATGTCCAAGCCAACGATGAAATTTGTACATAAGTTTTTGAAAAACTCATTGGTACTCCGACCACCCAACCACTCGGCTATCGTGACTTCGTGAATTAATAAACTAATACATTATTCCTATACCTCTTACGACAACTATGGGAGAGCAAACGTTCTACATTTAGAAAGTTTCCTTTAACAACTTATATGGCAAAAAATCTTCTGGCGATTTCGGTTATGCGAGTCCATGCACCAAAAAAATTGTTAACACTCATACAAATAATATTGTTAGGATATACGTATTCTATCATGATTTTATTCAGCAGTACTCCTGACTGGGTTACTATCTTCACTCATTTCCCAATACAGTGGTAGCCAAGAGTTCTTGACAATTTAGTCCTTTTCACGCAATTCCCAATACAGGGGTAGACAGAGGTCTACTTTAGACAATTAAGTCCCTTCGACCCACCTTCCACCGAAGATATTTTTAGGGACAACGTGACAGGTGGTGAGCCCGTCGCCGTCTTTATGTCCAAGCCAACGATGAAATTTGTACATAAGTTTTTGAAAAACTCATTGGTAGTCCGACCACCCAACCACTCGGCTATCGTGACTTCGTGAATTAATAAACTAATACATTATTATGTATATTGAATAAAAAAATGCTATATTCTAATTAGATTCTATATTTTTTTCCCTATACCTCTTACGACAACCATGGGAGAGCAAACGTTCTACATTTAGAAAGTTTCCTTTAACAACTTATATGGCAAAAAATCTTCTGGCGATTTCGGTTATGCGAGTCCATGCACCAAAAAAATTGTTAACACTCATACAAATAATATTGTTAGGATATACGTATTCTATCATGATTTTATTCAGCAGTACTCCTGACTGGGTTACTATCTTCACTCATTTCCCAATACAGTGGTAGCCAAGAGTTCTTGACAATTTAGTCCTTTTCACGCAATTCCCAATACAGGGGTAGACAGAGGTCTACTTTAGACAATTAAGTCCCTTCGACCCACCTTCCACCTAAGATATTTTCGGGACAACGTGACAGGCGGTGAGCCTGATGCCGTCTTTATTACCAAGCCAACATAAGTAATGAAAAAACTCCTGGTACAACTGCAGGGGGTCGGTAACTCAGGTATATTTACAAAAATTCCGATCTCGCAACCACGCGGCTATCGTGACTAGGTTTATCATCATCATAACAGCATTTTAAAGGTTCACTGCTGATCAAAGGCCTCCCGAAAGAAAGCTACATAGAACGGTCCTGTGACATCTGCATTCATCGACTCTCCGGAACATCGTGCAGGTCGTCGCTCCGTCTTATAGGGCTTGTACTACACTGCGTTTGCCTGTACGAGGTTGCCACTCGATAGCCTTTTTCCCCAACGGTTGTCAGATCTACGTGGCATGTGGCCGGTCCATTGCCACTTTAACGTGCTGATTCTCACGGCTATGTCGCTTACCCTGGTTCTGCTGCGGATGTCTGCGTTACGGATTCTATCGGGCAGAAAAACACCGCTGCCCTTTGCAATATCAAAGTGCTAATCCTAACTTTTTGTTACTGATACAAAATCTACGTATATTAAAGAAGTACGTCGATATTTCAGATAAAGCCTCTGTACGAGCTCCTTCACGCGTACGTCCGCCGTCGCCTCCGTGAAGCTTTCGGGCCTGAACGTATCTCAAGATCCGCGCCCATCCCGGCACACGTGCTCGGAGATATGTGGGGACAGAGCTGGTCCGGGATAGTGCCATTCACTTTACCCTATCCAGGAAAAAGCCTCGTGGATGTCACTCCCGAGATGATTCAACAGGTAAATTACAATAACTTGTATAACTGAATTGTTATATACTTCATACTATAATAACATTTAAACTAACTAATATAACTAATTAATGCTATAACTACAACTAAACTTAATAATTAACTATCTAATACTATAATAATAAATTTATGAAAAGTCCAATACATATTTGTTTATTAGTTTTCACGACGTAACAGCTTAACAAATTGGAATAGAACTTTGTAAATAGATTTGTAATTTGAAATTGGGATACTAAAATTTGACTTTTATACTAGACTAGCTTTTCGCGTGAACTGTACTTATTCGTATGTTTTGTTATTTTTTGTAGTCCCAGAGATGATCAATAAAGGTGAGATTTTGTACGGAGATAGATTCATAATATAACTTTAGTTAAGGAATACTCACCTTTCAAAAGTACTCCCCGTCAGGAAGTAAATGGACTAATTATCCCTCTCCGAGTCAAATTCGATTAAAAGATTCATAATGATTTAATTAAAAAAAATTGGGGATTATTTTTAGTGTAGTTGAACTGTGGATGATTGCTATCATCGTCATTTTTATAGCCTATCTAAAATCCAATGCTGCACTTAGGGTTCCCCCAAAGAATGCTACTGAATATAAGTCCAAAATTTAGCAGGCCGGTGACGCGCAGCGGTGTCTGAGATGCAAGGAGTCAGGTACAGCGGTCTACAATCCGCTTGCCAATCGATTATGTCCAACACTTCTTTACGGGAGAGGCATATGTCCTACTGTGACCTTTTACAGGCCGTTATGAGGAAGATATGGGGATGGTGAGAGGGATGGGGGATATGGGATATAGCCGTTATGTATGACATATTACTTTATTGTACATCATTGAATAACAATTACTGAAAGAGGAATTAAAAAAATACCATTTAAAAGGTACAATGGGTGATAAAGGGTAAAATTTATTCTATAAATTCTCTAAAATTGGTTCTATACTTCTTCAATTTTGAGTAAGCTCTGTCTTTCATAGTCGACTTAGGACTCTAAATCAAAGCGATAGGAGTTGAGAATGCTCATTCAGCAGAGCTTATTATCTGTATTTTCTGGAACAAAGTCAACCATTACTTTTAACGATGACTGACGTTCAATACACGATAGAACATTAGGAATCCATGTGATGTTTTCACTATCTACTATGTATCTACTATGTATCTACTATCAATTTTCAATTTTTATTAGTTACTAAATAGTCAGCTAGTACGCGGTCCTGGGATCGAATTCCTTGATTATCATTATCGAGGATTTTCCCTCTGCTACCCCTCTTTATACTCAAAGAAAGAAAGCAATGCCATAAACTTATTGGTTATTTACATTAATTCCAGGGCTACACACCTCTCACCATCTTCCAACTGGCGGAAGAGTTCTTCGTATCTATGAACATGTCGGCCATGCCCCATGACTTCTGGGCACAGAGCGTACTGGAGCAGCCAGTAGACCGTCACGTCCACTGCCAACCTTCAGCTTGGGACTTTTGTAACCGCCACGACTACCGGTGAGTGATACATATTTTTAAATATTTTCAACAAGGATAAGCTTCTAACGCCTGTTACTAGACTCCATAGAGCAAGTAACTCATTCATGGATATGTAGGCTTCTACAACAGTACTGGTAAATGTGAAAAGCATGCGTATGAACAGGTTAATGTCATTTATTAAAGAAAATCTTTATCAAAAGGTTAATCATGTATATGAATACAATAAAAACGCGTTGATCACTCCCGCATTATTTCTGATCACATTATAATGTTAAAAAAATACAGGATTCTCTCGCGTTTTTCGCATGTTTCTTCTCCGTATGACTCATTACTATCGATGGATATAGTGTTTGTATGTACTTATATCGATGAATAAATTGATATCACTCACGTGTCATAGGACAGCCGCAAACAATATATCAGAAAAATAAATCACTTTTGTTTCTATTGAAATACACATGTTGTAATACGTTTGACTTACAGTTTTTCAGGAAACTAGCTCATGTTATAGACAAAAGTGTTACAAATGCTCTTTTATTATTCATTTTCGCACTGTATCATTTTTAAATTATTACTGAAGATATATTATTCATCGATGCACGCATTAATTGATTTTAGTAATCTTTTATCCATGTGCCGCTTCTATTTAGGAATTGAAATTCTATTCTATTATTTCTTTCTACTATTTTAAATAATTAGAGTCGATTGCTAAATTACAAAATAATCTAAAAAATATTGGAGTGCGATAGGCTCACCACCGGCCGCGTTGTCAGTTTCAGTGTGGGATCATAAGTCGACATAATTTTTTTTAAAGATTTATCCAAACTCTATTATGATGAGGTTTGGACATCGCAGTGCCAGACACCTTGCAGCTTAGATGATGTTGCCAGGCACCGACCTTCTTAATTTTTATACGGTTATTTCATTATTTCATCAAATTGCCGGTAAAAATAGAATTACATTAAGAAAGCTTTACCCCTTAGCCGACTCTTATGACATCAGCGGGAAGAAAAGAAGTAGTATATTCTTGTGTATACATTACGTTTTTTTCGTTTATTTTTCAGCATCAAAATGTGCACTCACCCTGACATGAAGGATTTGATAACAGCGCATCACGAGATGGCGCACGTTCAGTACTTCCTTGCCTACAGGAACCAACCCAAGGTCTTCCGCGATGGAGCTAATCCAGGTGAGCAGTTTTCCAGCAATACAGTAATTAATTCTATTAAAGACTTTTGAAGACCATGTGTGAAAATTGCTAGAAGAGGGGAGAGTCTACTCGTACCTCGACGTGCGTGTATGAAGAAAATTATGAATTTGAAGAAGCGAAAGTGGTATGTAAGGATACTGTCGCTTGACGATCTGTTCCCTGTGCCTGTTTTTTTTAATTCCATATAAACAAATAGTTCTTAGTCGTTAAAAGCTTTAATTTTATGCAATTTTTCATTCTGAGATAGGCCTCTGCCTATGCCTCTAGACAATGAATTTTTTTCGACCCACTTTTCATCAAAATTTATTTGTGATACAACTGGATAACGTGCTCGTTATCCTGTTCCCAATCGCCGTCGTTAAAGACATACAAATTTGCCCTGAAATAGAATTTCAGTATATAAATATTCAGCATTCGTATGTGATATTTGTTTGCGTTCGCAATACTAGCAAAGTTGTCAACGAATTGGCTTAAAATTTGGACTAGTTATTGGATATATACCCAAGAGTTAGTGAATACTTTGTATCCAGATTTTTTTTACAAATATAGCATTATTTTCACAATGCCGAGGTAGGCAGAGAACTCGATATTTAAGTCCTTTCCACCCATTTTTCACAGAAGGCTATTTGCGACAACGTGACAGGTGGTGAGGCTATCGCCGTCTGTCTGTAAACTAAAAGTAGTCCAACTCGACTAAAATCATTAATATGTTCAACACAAAATTTAAGGGTTGTGGGTGAGAGTTCCGATAGTCGCAAATATTTGTGTGACTCATGGATGTTTGTCTAATTATGTATCTATGTAAGTATCTTATAGCTTTATACGGCACTAAAAAAGCGATAGGCTTACCACCTATCACGCTGTCACTAACATGCTCCAGTGAAAGTGAGTCAAAAGAACTAAATTATCTTCATCTCTGTCTACCACACTATTACGAAATCCATGAAGGGAAAAAATTTAAAAAGAATTTCAACTATTTTCTTATTCCAAGCTAACAGTGAAAAGAAAAAAATATCACAGAGGTATCACTCAATTTATTATCATCAACATATCACATACAGACTAACAATCAACAATGCTAGGACCCTGCCTACACCGTTGCAAGGGGCGTCGTTGCAGAGGTCCGTGTCACAGTTGCAATAGGTGACGAACAGATCCCCGACACCCGTCTGTCGTTTGCAAGGCGGGTCTCCTATTTTCACGTTCTCATCTGTCAAGAATCCGCACTGACGGACTACGCGCACCTTTCCATAAACTGAAAGAAAAACCGGCCCCGATTATTGTAAAATATTGTATAAGTCGACAGGACAGTCCAGGATATATCCAACTCCTCTAAGGAGGATTTGCCA
Organism: Sericinus montela; assembly: GCA_029286605.1. Taxonomy (NCBI): domain Eukaryota; kingdom Metazoa; phylum Arthropoda; class Insecta; order Lepidoptera; family Papilionidae; genus Sericinus; species Sericinus montela. The sequence goes on from JAGSMR010000044.1 coordinate 10,074,447, forward strand.
CGATCGCTATATTTGGCAAGCGGATTGGCGATCGCAGTATTAACACACCTCGCGCCAAAGAAGCCGGGCATCAGCTTCTTATCGGCTTGCTATATTTTGATCTGGTATTTTTTGAGATGACAATTTTGACACAATAGCCGTGATAGCCGAGTGGTGATCGGAATTACTTTCCCTTCAAATGGTGAGAATGAAAAACGTTGGTGAAAGCCATCCAAACACTTTTTTTTTTATATATATTTTTCTACGTTACCCTAGAAGTATCTGTGAAAGTATAAGTCAATATATGACAACCTTAACAGGTTGCCATTGTCATTTCTAAGGCTTTTTATTAAGGCTTTTATTACCTCTAATGACATCTAAGAAGATAAGAGGTGCTTAACTCATAATTGAACGATAGAAAGAGACCAAAATAAGAAAAGCTACAGATACTCACTTTCCATCTTGATGGACCGGCAGAACGTGGACTCCACTGACGGTATATGCTCTGGTGGGTCCTTGAGGGAGCAGTTCACGACTCCTAGACTAAAGGGGTCGAACTCCTCTCCACAACGAGGATCGAAAGCGCTGTTACAATCATAGCAGAATATCGAGGAAGCTGTAAATTAGGAATGCATTCTAAAAAAAAATATCTTCACGCCATTTATAATACTGTGGTAGAGGTTTAGATTATTAAGTACTTTCGATTTACATCACCGAAGACAGTTTTTGATAACGTGACAGGTGGTGAGTGAAGTTTTTCAAAAAAACCCATTTGAACTTGGCACTTGGGGATCGAACTCGGGTCTCTTGACTCGAATTTCTATCAACTAAATACTCGGCTATCGTGATTATTATATATTATAAATTATTAAATTATTTTTAAAATTATATTTTTTTAATTATTTATATGTAACCAATGTGAAACCTAAAAAAAACATTCAAAAACCATGCAATGCAAAGAACAGTCTCGTTCTTATGCTTGATTGCAATCTGGTTTGAAAGGAATGTGGAATTCCTATTATCCTAATTATATTCTGGTTTCAAAGGAATTGGTTGAGGGTGACTCTTTTATTTTTAAATTATTCAAAAGTTCTGCGAAAAAAAAATCACTGTCAAAATAAAAAAAAATAATACCTGCGATTGTCAAATAGAGGACATCTGAGACTTGATTTCAATGTCATTATTTAAATATAATAACAATTTAACATGAAATCAATTCTATACCCCACTGGTTTGGCCACTGCCAAAACAAATGATATTTATTTATTTAATAAATCTGTTATTCCATAGCCACGATATAATAGCATATAGCCAAAAGTCACTATATTCTAGTGGTTGGATGATCGGAATTTGAGTTGAGAGATCCGAGTTCGATCCCCAGGTGGCAGCCTCGTACGAATGGATTTTTTCATATCGTTGGCATGGACATAAAAGACGACGACGGGCTCACCTCCTGTCATGTTTTCCCAAAATATCTTCGATGGAAAGTGGGTCGAAGGGACTTAATTGTCTAGACTAGACCTCTGTCTACCCCTGTATTGGGAATGGCGTGAAGATATTTTTTTAACAATAATAGTTGAAAGCGTCTAAGAGAAATCTCTCGGTATATGCGGTAATCTTCTTTAAGCCGACGTTGTCATATTACCTTATAATACTGTTTATATTGATTCTTTTGTCCTAGAAACCGAACTGGGTCTCGACCTTGCGTACTAAGTCTTCATCTAATTTGTAACATCGTACTCATAGCCTTTAAACTAAGGTTTTTACAAAAACAAAATCATAAAATTTTTATTAAATAATAACATCGCACCGATCCACGCGCAAAAAAATATTAAAGTTGTATGTTCCCTGGTACGAAGAGAAACCCTGCAGAGCATGCACTAATTCTACTGAAGCATCACCACTGCTACACTCAAACCAGGTAACATGTACCACCACCGAAAACGCGACACTTGTTTCGCCTCAAATAAATAATAAATGTAAATATCTTTACGCAATTCCCAATACAGGGGTAGACAGAGGTCTAGTCTAGAAAATTAAGCCCCTTTGGCCCACCTTCCACAGAAGATATTTTCGGAACAACGTTACAGGTGGTGAGCCCGTCGCCGTCTCTATGTCCAAGCAAACGATATAATTCGTTCATAAGTTTTTGAAAAACCCATTGGTACGAACCTTGGGGATCGACTCGGGTCTCTTGACTCGATTTCTGATCACGGCTATCGTGACTATAACGTATGTTAAATTTATACCAAGTTCACTTGCTCTGATAATCCAATTCGTAAGTAAGCTGTATGGTTTCCCGTGACAAGCTACATCGTGTAACCCACATACAGAGTCGTAAAAATTGTTTTTGGATTTTTTATTGATTGACAAATAAGTCAAGATAGCCGTGTGGTTGGGTAGTCGGAATTTCGAGTCAAGAGAACCGAATTCAATCCCCCGTAGGCAGGCTCGTACCCATGGGTTTTTCAAAAACTTATGTACGAATTCCATCATTGGCTTGGACGTAAAGACGACGACGGGGTCACCACCTGTCACGTTGTCCAGAAAATATCTTTGGTGGAAGGTGAGTCGAAGGGATTGAATTGTCTAGACTAGATCTCTGTCTACCCCTGTATTAGGAATTGCGTGAAGATATTTATTTATTTTATTATTTTTTTATTGGTAAAAACTTCAAGGAAAGTTTTAATTTTTATTGTAACCATCTGTTTCCGTGACTTCGTAGGAATAATCTTCAGGAACAGGGCATTTTATTAAAAAAAAAACTGTTATAGCTATATAATTGTATAAATTATTACTTACTTCTTCTTTACTTTACAAAGCTTACTTCTTTATAATATTAGTGTAGATAGAGGTTTCAAAAAGATAATTGATATTTTCGGATATTTGTTTAATATTTATGTTTGTTATCATTTGTTTAATATTTATGTTTTTTTTTATCTCGATTTATGAAATTTAGTTACACCAATTTAAGCATAATTAGAAGTTGAAAATATAATTGGGACACTGTTACAGATTGTAAGCCCGTCGTAGTCTTTACGTCCAAGACTACGATATAATACGTCCCGTACGTATTATATCGTTTTTGGAAAACCACATTGGTACGAGCCTTGGGCATCAAACTCGGGTCAATTGACTCTAATTACAGACACCCAGTTTAAAAAAAATATTGAAAATCTATTTTTAATAAGCCGGCATTAGAACGTTATTGTGAAATTCTAAAAACGTGTGATGATGATGTTTGCGGAAGTTCATTTATTTACTGAGTATATGGAGAATGTACGAATAATACGGAGTTATTTTCCGGTTAAATTTATGCAAGACATATTTACTACACATTTTCATTGCCACAATAACAAAAGTAATAAAAGTAATCAAAGTAAAAATAAATGTTGAAGGATAACCCTTCAACTATCGAAAATATCAATAGGATAATTTTTTTTTGAAAATTACACGATCCTGTGGGGCAGATTAGAAACCGGATTTTGCTAAACTACTTTAGACATTTCGTATTAGTGGTCTGGAAAGAGACAAAGATGCTTTTTACTACGTAAATGTACAAGAGCCCGGTATATTTCGTGTTAACGCGCGGTGGTTTTCGCGTAAACATTCAGGTTATGATTGTGTTAACAGCTAAATCGTAGATAAAACCGGAGCTGGTACTCTTAAAAAAATAACAAAGCACAGAACTCACCATATTTAGCACAGACGACAAGATATGTTATACACACAAACAAATTCACTTTCGTTACGGGTGTCATAGCCAGGCCTACGGTACTCCTTTGTAAATACTCCTTCGATACTAAATTACGCCGATGCTATACTAACTATAATTGAATTAGCGAAAACACCTTGACTACGACATTCTTGTCATTGAATAAAGTACATTTTAATAGACGTTTCTTTAAGCCGTCGTAGTGGGTCAGAGGAAAGGTTTTATCCTCCAGCGACATAGGTTTGAACCCCGAGCCAGTACCCCTAAAACTGTTAATCATAGTATTAAGTCACGATAGCCGAGTGGTTGGGTGGTCGAAATTTCGAGTCAAGAGACCCGAGTTTGATCCCCAGATGGCGGGCTCGTACCAACGGGTTTTTCTAAAAACCTATGTACGAATTACATCGTTGGCTTGGACATAAAGACGGCGACGAGTTCACCACCTGTCACGTTGTCCCGAAAATATCTTCGGTGGAAGGTGGGACGTAGGAACTTAATTGTCTAGACTAGACCACTGTCTACCCCTGTATTGGGAATTGCGTGAAGATATTTATTTATTTATTTATAGTATTAAGTCCAATCAGTCACATACTAATTTAATAATATATTAAGTCAGTCAATGTTCTCGATAGTCGAGTGGTTGGGTGATCTGACTTCGAGTCAAGTTGCTCCAAAAAATGTCTTCGGTGAAAGGTGGTTCAAAATAACTTATCGGTTGGGACCTGTCTACCTCAATATCGGGAATGGCGTGAAGATATTTTTTTAAAGAAATGTTAAATCCGCAGAACCATACGGCAGTAGCGTCGCGGATGTTCATAACACTATTTCTCTCTATATTTGAGAGTAGGCTGTAAGTCATCAGTGGACATTGAGACCGATTATGTAACTTTAACCAATTTATGATAATAAATATGAAATATACTAGACATATCTAATGTTAATTCAAAATCCTTGTACAAACGCGGTTCATACGTAGCCAAACATTATTTTGTAATAATTAACGTTCTTTACTTTTTCTTTACAAAATTATCTAGCGCGCGCTGACATGAAGTTGATGAAGCCTGTCAAATATGCATATTTTCGAGCAGTTTGTAATGTTAATTAGGGCATAAAAACAAAGCTGTTTCGTCAATAACGTGTTAAAATCCTCATAACTAAAATCGATAAACTTTCAGTAATCGAGATATAGTACATTATAAATAAATAAATGTGTATTTTTTACGGAAAACTAGACATACATTGCTCTGATACCATAGTAAGTAGCTTAAACACTTTTGTCATGGAATCAACAACGAAGGCACCAAATATCTAGTATACCCGTGAGAATGTAGGAAGAGTGGTTTTACATTGAACCGTCTGAGAATCGAACCTCAGAACTCAGAGCAGGCAACAGCATGATAAGTGAAGTTTACGTCATTCATCCATGGAGTTAGATGAGTGTATAGTTAACACTTACAATAATCTGTGACACTCATCATATTTCCAATTGAAACTTTTACGAGGTACTTAGCAACTCATCTGTGTTACTAATACCACGCAATCAGAAAGGCTAGGAGACCTAGATCGCAACCAGGGAAGTAATTAGACGTTGAAGTTGCGTTCACAGCCAAGTGATCAATGTAGCTGTCGTTTGCAACGTGGAATAATTGTTATTTAATTACAAGAGACTGCGTAAATCCCTGTTAACCTAGTAATGCAATTTCCCAGAAATATAACAAGTTGGCATTGTGCAAGAAGTGTTATATAATAAATTGCAAACGGCTGGATAATGAGAGCCTGGACAGAATAAAGGAAATAGTACTTTGTTGAAATGGCGAGAGTCTAGAGCTCTGTCTACTTCAGTATTGGGAATATCATATAATCATAACAAGCCGTAAGGTCCACTGCATGATATAGGATTCTACCGTATGAAATAGGAAAGAGAATCGGCGATTTCAGCACTAGATACCTTGCACCATAGAAGCTACTGCCCGTCACTAGCCCGCTTATTAAAGTTTACCGACTTACTTATTTATCCCTGACGGGGTAGCCAAAGAGAACAGATCGCCAAGTGTCACGATCCCTACATACCACTTTTGCTTCTTTCAGATTCATCATCTTCTTCATACATGCACGTCGATCCGAGTACTCTTGACCCTCTCCTCTTCGAGCAACTTGCTCATATTGTTTACTAAGGACGGCAACGCATCTGCTACGCCTCTGGTATTGCAGGTGTTCATGGGCGGCGGTAATCACTTACCATCACGTGAGCCACCTACTCGTTTGCCGGCCTTTTTTATAAAAAAAAAAGTTCTGCCTCTGACGGTGCAATAAGCACTGCATCATAAGCAAACAGAAGACACTTTACTTTAATGTCACCCAATTTCACACCCAAACAACTATCTTTCAGCTTCTGTAAACAGCTGTCGAGATACAGTATGAATAGCCAGGAAGACATGACACAACCCTGTTTTACGCCCGATTGGACGCTAAACATGGGTGACAGGTCATGCCCTACCCGCACACAGGCTTTACAGTCACAGTAAAGTGACTGTACAGCCCTTAGCAATCGACCAACCACACCATACCCCGGCAACAGTTCTCACATTTTTTTCCTTACAACCTTATCAAATGCTTTCTCAAGATCCACAAAAGCACAGAAAATCTTTTGGTTAGCAGCCAGAAGCTTCTCCGTGATCATGCGGAGAGAAAACATTTGATCCGTGCACCCCCTTCCAGGTCCAAATCCGCATTATGCCTCGCATAGAAATCTTTCCGATTTCTCTTGCATCCTACGTGTCAAAACCTTCGAGTAAACTTTACTTGCCAAAATGGTCAAACTTATCTCCCGATAGCACCCGCAGTCATAATGTGAACCTTTACCTTTATATAAAGGCACAATGACCGCGGATCGCCAAACATCCGGGACAGCCCCCGTCCGCCAGCACAAATTGCACAGCAGATGAAAGCTGTTCCCGACGCGTGGTGGTATAAGCTTGCCTGCATCGTTTACCCTTTTATCACCAAACATTCCAAACACCGACTCGTACCCTGGCCGAGCGGTACCAACCCATCCATTCAAATCACCACATACAACAATTCTTTCGTTTCTCCTAACCAAATCTAGAACTTCTCTTACATTCTCCCAAAACTCCTCCAGCTCAGCCCTGGACGACAAAGCTCCCGGCGCATAACAGCCAAAAGAAATAACTTCGTCAGTCCCAATTTAAAGCGAACTCTCCGGGACATAGAGCTAACGCCCCGCCAGGGAACTCTTCAGTACCCCTGCCCTTCCGTTTGGTCTCCTACAAACATACGGCATCTAGTTCTCTTTCTTTAATTATTTCGATCAACTCATTCGTCTTATCTCTCATGCCTCCTCTAACATTCAACGTGCCAACTCTGCACTCCGTCCTTCACCTTCCGCCGTGACGGTCTGTGCGTGACGGGTGGCTGTCACCATCGCCGCTTTGCGCGCTGCATTCCACACCAACGGGGACAAACTGGTGTGCGTCGCCTTGGGGGCACGCCCTAAGCCTCGTTGGCATGGGTGCGCAGCTGAGTAGAATTGCAGCCCTGAAAAGGACTGGCAGGGGTCGCGAAGTGCAAGCTTCTACAATGACACCCAATATATTAAACTTTGGTGTGGTACTTTTCGAGATGGTGATGGTAATTTCGAGTCAAGAGATTCGAGCTGGATCCGCAGGTGGCAGGCTCGTACCAATGGATTTTTCAAGACTTAGTACGAATTATATCGTTGGCTTGTATATAAAGACGGCGACGGGCTCACCATCTGTCACGTTGTCCCGAAAATATCATCGGTTATCATCTGAGACTTAATTGTCTACACTAGACCTCTGCCTACCCCTGTATTGGAAATTGCGTAAAGATACATAATTATTATTATTTAGTTCTTTCTTGTATGTGTATCTTGATTTAAATGAAATAACTAACTACTATTCACTAACTATTCAGATGATTTGTACAGGGCTATGTAATAATCGTGACGGGTTTGGACATTAATTTAATTTCATCGTACACTAATAGTAGAAATATTGTAAAAGGTTACGTTATACTCTGAGTAAGAGATTGTCGGTTTATAATTTGGTCATGTTGTCAAACAAATTGAGGCCGAATTACGACCACTGAACAGGCCTCTATTCTATTACTATTCTACATAATGAAAATATTTTATCCCAATAACCCAGATAGTAGAGACATTGCCTTCTTCATATCATTACCAAAACAGGGTTAGAGATTTGATTGAAATTATTTTATCACTAATCATTTGATTGAAATTTTATTGAATTGAACAATGAATGGGACAAAATGACAGGTGGGAAGCATGTCGCCGTCTTTATGTCCAAGCTTTCGAAATACATAAGTTTAATATATATTCTAGGATATTATCACTTATGTACGATAATTATATATCCTACATAAGGTTTTGAAAAAAAAAAAACCCACTGGTACGAGCCCTGGGGATCGAAATCGTGTCTCTTGGCTCGAATTCTGATCACCTAACCACTCAGGTATCATTACTCTATATTTAAGACAACATAGAGTCGCTAATTAAGTATATTACACAGTTTGAAAGGGAAGTGTACGTACGTCCTACAACACAATATTTATGAACTTCTGACATGCAAAGGTTTACGTCATACGACAATCTTATATACGGCCGAACTGACACATGCGTGTGCAGAAGTGGTTTAACATCTATCACAGCTTACTGTAGAACTTGCTTTTAGGAAATTGAACGAAGCAGTAGTAATCAGTTTAAGCCTCTCCATTAGACCAAATACAAAATCTTCTTGATTATTAATATAAATACGGTGATGGGCCCACCACCAGTCACGTCCTAAAGTGAACCTAAAGGAATTAATTGGCTAGATTTCTATGTACTCCAGATCAAGAGAGCTCGAAGATAAAACAGTTTAAAAGTGATTTTGGACGTAAAGATCTCCTGGACGTTTTTTATCCATATAAATGCCTTGCTGATTTAAAGCAAGGACATTTATGATTCATGTAAATAATACCAAATTTAACTTACTGTAGAATGATTAAAGTTCGCAAATGTCTGTACACATTATTAATTTCTTATGGGTCGCTAAGATGGCGTTATCCTAACCACCGGATACGTTGTCCCAAAATGGTGATGTGACGATTGTCTAGATCTTTGGTTATCCTCCCCAGTATTGTAAAATATTGTGTTGTTTTTTTACAAGTTTCAAAGTCAGTATTAGAAACACAAAAATAGTTGAAACAATCTAGATTTTTTGGCATTCACAACAGAGACAGACGTAAATCTACTGGTTTTTTGGCTGTCAGAGTCTGAGATACGTATTGTATCTCATTCTCTCGCAGAAAGATCATTATCGATGATCATCATGAAGTTTATTTTTCTGTAGGTTTCTCCAGTTTGTTGGTTAGCAATCTTTAATACATACATATATACATATGTGTGTCTAGGTGTATCTTGAATATCGTTTTTTAATAAATAGCTGCGTACATTTAAAAACTTCGCTACACTTACGAAATCAATACAAAAAAAATTCAGAGTTCACACATAAAACAAACATGTTTTACGACTTTTAAAACCGTTATATTGTTTGTGCAAAACTCTTACGCCATTACGTTATCAAATGTTTATACTTTTTAGTATTCATAGTCTATAGTCGCGATCCATCGAAACCGCTTGCAGTGATCGTTTCCTGGACATCAGCGATACTAAGTAAATTAAACTAGATACCAATTTAAGTAGAATTTTCGAGAAGCTATGCTTTGCGCGCGTGAATAGTGTAGCCATGTGCGGTTACGTAAAACAACATTACGTATAGCGTTCGCATAATTGCGCGTAAATTCTGGCGCTAACTCTTGTAGTGCGCTTGCGAAATATAGAACAACGCGCATGCCAAGAAACTGTTAACTACTAATATTACAATATACCATTAAACTTATAAGAACCGGACTAAACTAAGATTACTTTTGCGCTTTCAAAAGTAATGGACTTCTTTTTGGAATTTGACGACCTCCACGGACGAATGGCGTACACACCGGTTTGCATGGTGTCGCCAACTGTGAGTTCCGAGGTTCGATTCCCGGGCGGTCCAATGTAGAAAACCATTTTTTCTACATTTTTTCGGGGTTTGTGGTGCATTCGTTGTTTCTGATTTCATAACTCAAGTACTTAAGCTGCTTACTTAGATCAGAGTAATGTATGTAATGTTGTATTTAGCTGTTGTAATAATCTATCACCGACGTATATAAAAAGTCACGATAGCCGAATGGTTGGGTGGTCGAAATTTCGAGTCGAGAGACCCGAGTTCGATCCCCCAGGTGGCATGCTCGTACCAATGGGTTTTTGAAAAAAACTTATGTACGAATTATATCATTGCCTTGGACATAAAGACGACGACGGGCTCACCATCTGTCACGTTGTCCCGAAAATATCTTCGGTGGAAGGTGGGTCGGAGGGACTTAATTGTCTAGACTAGACCTCTGTCTACCCCTATATTAGGAATTGCGTGAAGATATTTTTATTTATAGTACAGATTTAGTATAAATTAAGTAGCTCAGATACTTGTGTTAATTACTCAGAAATGTTTGTAGCCGCAAAACACGAAAAGCAATCGATAGATTAACTTGAAGTTTTGACAGGTCGTAGCCATTTTACGCAACAGTATTTCTAAATACATTAAACCGATATTTCCAACGTTACAGAATGTTTTTTTAACATCACTCATAAATATCACTCATCACCCTACCACTCGAATGCCGTGATCTATAAAGATATATCTTCACTCCATTCCCAATACAGGGGTAAACAGAGGTCTAGACAAATAAGTCTTTCCACTCACCTTCCACCGAAGACATAATTTGGGACTACTTGACAAGTGGTGACCTTACGATATAAACATCTATAATACCTTACATGAATAGTGTTAAAAATTTAGGTCTGTTCTTTGACGCACCAGGTAACCGGAGCCTCTGCAACTTTCTTCCCGTCCAGGTTAAGGTAACTCTGGTGCAATCTCTCATTTTGACTATAATTGATGCATGCTATACAACCCTGCAGCCAGTTTTAAACCCACTAGAAGAAAGAATGACAATATCTTTACACAGTTTCCCATCCTAGTATAGGCAGAGGTAGAGACAATTAAGTCCTTTCGACCCACTTTTCGAACACTTTATTTGGGACAACGTGACAGGTGAGTCTTTTGCCGTCTTATTGTCCTGGCCAAGGATATAAATCGTACATAGGCTTTGAAAGCTGTCACTAGTACGAGCCTAACACTTGGGGATTGAACTCGGACCTCTTGACTCCGACTCAATACAGTTATATGCATGTAATATACATATATACATATATTTGAACAGTAAAATATTATTAAATACATATAAACATCCATGACTCGAGTACAAACATTCATATTAAACTACATTCGTGTTGATAACTTTGAAAACAATTAAAGTACAAGTTGGGAATGCGTAGCCATAGCTTCGAAGGCACACACATTAGTGTTATTATTATTATTCTACGCAAGACTCCACCAATAACACAGTAGCGTATGTTGCACGTCATTGTGACATGTCTAGTGTAGAAAATTTAGGCAAATTAATACATGAGATTACTTATACTCATGTTATGTAAAGAACGCATCTCGGTCATGTTACTTACTAAAGCCTAAGAACTGTGAACTCACGGAAGTGTCATCTTCTGTTTACAAGACTGTATAGCAAAGAATTGTTTTGTAATATATTTTAGAAGAAGATGTTTATTAAAGTTTTGAAAATATATTAAATTTATTTAAAATACATTATAGACCTCCTCAGTAAAGGAATCTTCGCTTACACGATCTCCCCGGTATAGTTAAATTAACAAGTTAAATTAAAATAACAAGAAATATCAATTAAAATTAAAGCACAATAGTCATATTGTACTTTAGTTTTAATTGATATTTCTTTGTTATAAGAAACAATTAATTCTTTTTGATGTTTTTTGTGCTTTGCATGATGGATTATTGCCGACGAAATATGGGGACCTAAATTTAAACATAAGACAGCATGTACCAAATTTATGCAAATAAAATATCATTCATTCCAGCAATCATTATTCTAGTATCCATCATCGATTATAGTATATATACCATAGCTACTATTAATTACTTACTGCCAACCTGATGGTAAATAGCTGAAGCTATCATTTTTAACAATGCGGAGTAAGATGGATTGCTGTAATCCTGCCGTAAATTGTTACATAGGTTTTTGACGTTAATTATACATTGATAATTATGACACTGGTAGTTATAACACTACTAATTATACACTGGTTGTTGGTGGTAGAAATGTGTGGACTATGATACTGATTTGAATGACTCCCAGTTATGTAAATAGTCAATCACCTTGCATTGTATTATGCTCAAGCCACATCCAGTAATTTTACGTGAGTGATTACGTTAGTGGTGGAGTAATTATATTAAAAATGTAGTAAGTCACGATAGCCCAGTGGTTGGGTGGTCAGAATTTAGAGTTAAGAGACCCGATTTGGATCCCCAGGTAGCAGGCTCGTATCAATGGGTTTTTCAAAAATTTATGTACGAATTAAGTCGTTGGCTTGGACATAAAGACGTGTCACGTTGTCCCGAAAATATCTTCGGTGGAAGGTGCGTCGAAGGGATTTGTTTGTCTATACTAGACCCCTGTCTGTATATAACTATGCTCAAGCCACATCCAGTAAGTTTACATGGGTGCGGAAGTTTTTTGTCCGCGAGCGTCTCCGCGCGGCTTGGCAACGAGGTCAAGGTTACTGCAACTCGCTCGGACCACTCGCGGTTAAAATCAAGTGTTTGTTGTCTTGTTATTTTCGCTTTCATCCATCTTCTATTCATTCTTTATTTTCCATCCTACTTTAACTAAAATATTATTAATTCATGTATTGTCATGAGAGGGTCAACAAACTTTGACTGGAGACGATCAGTGAGTGTATGTATACCTCTTTTGTATGGGACATTTATATTTAAGGAATATCTTCGTGAAAGGTAAGGGCAAGGACAGGGTGCAGTCATTAAATATAAATAAATATAAACAACATCATATACATTACTCTGATCCCAAAAGCAAGCAGCTAAACACTTGTATTATGGAAACAGAAACAACGAAAATAACACAAACACCAAGACCCGAGGAAATGTAGAAAAAGTGTTTTATACATTGAACCGAACCCTCGACATCAAAGCTGGCAATACGATGTAAAAAAATGTATACGTCACTCGAACTCGGAGGTCTTCAAGCAAAAAAAGTTATAAACAGGTCATCATTATCATAAAATCCTATCAAAAACCCACTGCTGAACATGGGCCTACCTCAAAAGTTGCCTCACAGAACGGTCCAGTACCATCTGTATACATCGACTCCTCGCAACATTATGTCGCCCTACACTGCGTTTGCCTTTACAAGGTTGCCACTCATGAACCTTTCCTCCCCAACGGTTGTCAGTTCTACGAGCTATGTGGTCAGTCAGAGTGCTGATCCTTACCGCTTTATAGGTTACCATGGTTCTGCTGCGGATGTCTTCGTTACGGACTGTATCACGTAGAGAAATAGCATAGCCCTTTTCACAGCAATACAGATTACGTGTACTCTTAATTATTTTTGACCTAAGATCAGTAAATTTCGTATCATTGAAAGGCTTGAAAAAGTCGAAGTTGATATTCCCTTTTCTATTTTTATGGGAGAAAAAGGCAAAGCTTGTGTGTTTGTATTGTGCGTGTGTGTTATTGCACAGCAAATGTGTCGTGGGGTTTTCCATCTGTAAGAGAATGCCCGTGCATGGAGTATAGTAGGATCTTCGGTCTTTATGTCCAAGCCAACGAAATCGATGTCGATCGTAAATAAGTTTTGAAAAAAACCCATTGGTATGAGTTTTGGGGATCGAACTCGAGTCTCTTGACTCGAATTCCGATCACCGAACAACTCGGCTATAGTGACTATTCGTATTTCTTTGAGGAGTATCTGTAATCTGTAAAAATGGCATAATAATAAAATGAAAAATTGACTTTCCAAACAGCAGCATGTCATGGTACCATCGGCGCTTCTGTTCTTCTCTTCTATCTCAATGTATGATCTCGTTCTTCATGTTATTGTACTGGTAGCATCAATTCTAAAACGTATATTTTTGTCCTTTTCTTGGGCGCACGTATGATGAAATGCAAATGTGTTGTCTCTCAATGAATTGGAGAAAGGGAAGGAGAAGAGGGACAAGTAGGAAACAAGTGTTGAAGGATATACGGCCGAGCTGGTTCATTCCGGTTTAGAATTTGAGCTGTGTCAAATTTTTTCAAAATCTATTAATAGCATTTACGTTTATACAACTGCAAACACTTTTGTATCTTTTAAAACAGCATTGATTTTAAAATTGCCTTAGAATTTAACCAGGAAACGTACCTACCAATGGCGTCGGGCGGTGTAGCGCGTTTCCGGCATTGCGCGTTTAAGTTTATCAATCGGGTCCAGGTTCGCTTCCGCGTGCGAATGAGCGGCTTTCTCTCGGCTGACTCGCGTATTTTCGTGCTCACTTATTGAATTAAGATAATCTGAGTAAAAAAGAGTTCGTTCGCCATTTGTAGCAGCTTATAAATATATTTTTTTATTATTTTGTTGGCGGCAGGCCCATCACCTGTCACTTTGTCCCAATTGAGCTAGTAAAGTTACGGTTCGTAAGTATCAAATTTACTACACTGACTACCCTGACTCTACCTCTGGCTACCCTGATATTGGGAAAGGCGTGAAAATATCTTGCTCCATACATATTAAATAATATACCCAATTTAAAAAAAATATAGATACCTTCGCAAAACATTATGCGCCTTTTGTCTATTTATAAAAAAAAAACTAGCTACATAAAAACACCCTAACTGTACTAATAAGATATAATATTCAATTCTCATCGCCTGCTTCCGCAGTTCCCACATTTTGAATTGTGACACAATATGTTGTGCGAGAACACAACAATAACATTGTGTCTGGAGTCTAAACGGATAAGAAAAGTGGAACACTGTTGTTTTCATGTTATCGTGACAAGAAGAAAGTTAAGGAATATAATATAGTAACAATAAGATTGAGGATAAAGATTGTTTAAACTTTGTTTTCGATCAATTACCGATTAGATGTTCTGTATATGTCAGATCCTCATCGGTCTGGCATTGCATATCACGTCATCATGGAAGGACCTGTTTATCTACAAAATAAAATTATAAATAAATTAGTTAAAGCTTTTCTAGTTTCTTAAATATCAGCCACGATAGCCGAGTTGTTGGGTGGTCGGAATTTCGGGTCGAGAGACCCGAGTTCGATCCCCAGGTGGCAGTACCAATGAGTTTTCAAAAACTTATGTACGAATTTCATCGTTGGCTTGGACATAAAGGCGGCGACGGGCTCACCACCTGTCACGTTGTCCCGAACATATCTTCGGTGGAAGGTAGGTCAAAGGGACTTAATTGTCTAGACTTGACCTCTGTCTACCCCTGTATTGGGAATTGCGTGAAGATATTTTATATTTTATTTTTTTTTATTTTTTAAATATCTCTTTTAAAAAATAACAGATTTTGGTAAGTAGACAGGATATCTATATGATCTCGATAGAGGATCGGCATGAAACAAAATAACATTAACATAGCTCCATGTTGTCCCATTGGTGCGGAATATAAACGTAAAACATCAAATAAATAAGTATCTTTACGCAATTCAGGCACGTAGACAGAGCTCTAGTCTAGACAAATAAGTCCCTTCGAACCACCTTCCACCGAAGATATTTTTTGGACAACGTAACAGTTGGTGAGCCCGTCGCCGTCTTTATGTCCAAGCAAACGATAAAATTCGTAACAAAGTTTTTGTGACAAAACTTGCCACCTGGGAATCGAGCTCGGGTCTCTCGACTCGATTATAATTATATGAAAAGTAAAAGATGCGATTTAATAATAAGGCCCCTATTATATTTATCGTAGGTTAAATGAGTACAATTTATTAAACTAGCTTTAGGGATACTGTTACCAATTAACATTAAATTGCGTAAAGGTTATAAAATAAAAATTACCTTTATTATTACTATTGTTTAATATCTATATCTTTCTGCAGGTTTCCACGAAGCCATAGGCGAGACCATAGCTCTCTCCGTTGGCTCGCCACGCCACCTGCAGACACTGGGGCTCGTTCAGAAGTCGATAGATGACACGGCGCACGACATCAATTACTTATTCACCCAGGCAATGGACAAGTTGGCTTTCTTGCCCTTCGCTCTGGTGATGGATAGGTGGCGTTGGGATGTCTTCGCTGGTGACGTCAGGAAGGAACAGTACAACTGCCACTGGTGGAGATTGAGGTTTGTGTCTGAAGTTAAAATCTTTACACGTTTAATAAGCTTTTTTTAGAATCACCCGGGTTTTACAATTTAAAATGAAATAATTAGTATAATTAAAATAACCTAAATATAATCTAAAAAAGTGTAGGAAATGTAAATGAAATAATAAAAAATTGCCTTTTTTCTTGGTTATTTTTATTTGATGCATCAAGCATGCAAAGGCACTTTTGCTTTTAATATTTTAAAGAATATTTTTGCTATTCTTAGTTTAATCTGCCATCCATCGATGAAAGCCTTTGAGATAAGTTAGCCACTATGTTTCGAGAAAATATATAAATATCTTCAAAGTATTTTGCTGAAATGCAGACCTAATGTGATGTCACAATTTTTGTTTACTTTTTTTCTCAATATTTTGTTTGTTTTAATATTTAATGTTAAAAGTCACGATAGCCGAGTGGTTTGGTGATCGGATTTTCGAGTCAGGAGACCGGATTTCGATCCGCAGGTGGCAGGCTCGTACCAATGGGTTTTTCAAAAACTTATGTACGAATTATATCGTTAGCTTGGACATAAAGATGGCTACGCGATCATCATCTGTCACGTTGTCCTTAAAAAGTCTTCGGTTATAGGTGGGTCGAAGGGACTTAATTGTTTAGACTAGACCTCTGTCTAACCGTGCATTGCGAATGGCGTGAAGATATACTGGAATGTTTTTAAGTGATGTAAATAAGTAGTTTATTTTTTATTTTCTTTCATTATAGCATACAAGTTAGGTTGTTTCTCATTGAAGCTGAACTAATAAGGTAATTTATTTGTTCACACCGAGCGGAAAATGCATTACGTAAATAAAGAGCATTCACAAGCATATTTTTCTGTATACGGTCGGAACTTTCTGACTCCTCTCACATCCGTAAATAGATTCTTCGTGGAATCATTTGATGGTGCTGACTTATTAAGGATGCAGTACTATTTATTATGTACTATGTCCATAATTTGAGACACTGGATATTAGATAACGCTAATTAGAGAAACGTGTTATTAGATTACTTTACGTCGGGTGACTATGATAGATGCTTTTATTTAGGATATTCAGAAGAAAAACTACCCCGGACTTTGTCGAGTTTTATATTACAACTCTTGTGAGAACCATTAATTTTACGAAAAAAGCAACTGAAATTCCTCCAAAGTGACGTAACACCAGTTTTGATGGTGTCATTGACGCTAGCTGTATGAAAAACCACTTTTCTACATAGTCTCGGGACTGGGTGTTTGTGGTACCTTTCTTTTCAAGTGATTTAGCTACTTACTTGGGATCGGAGAAATGTATGTGATGTTGTCTGCATTTATTTATTATTATTATTACTCCTGTCCGGGCCCGCAATTGTATAAATCAAAAATCCGATTTTCAAAGTAATTTTCTGACGTGGATGAGTAACAAACATCGAAACATACGAACTATGATATTTATAATTTTTATAGGATATTTTCGATTAATTAAGAATGCTTTCTTTACGAAATCTGAATGAACGGATTTCAATGGTTTTTAATATCTCATATTACACACATCCTCCAGCTCTAAAATAAGACTTCTGGTATCTTGCTTCACCGGAGCATATTTAAAACGAAATGAGCCGTGGCGACCCTGTCTGTGTTTTAATATCCAGCACGTTATTAAAGCAAAAATTATTTTGTAATTTCTCGGTTGTAACTTATCTATGTTTACGTTCAATAATTTGTCCAAAAAATTCACATACGTTTGGTAAATATCTCATAATCGCAATGTGTCATAACACACACGCTTCGCTGGTCTGAGAAATGAGCAGTGTGTTGGGTATTCTAGGTCAGTGAACATGAGCAGTTGAGGAGTCACAGTTGCGTCTGTATGTTCTAGAAGTAACGGAAAGGGCCTAGTTGGGAAATATTTTAGGCATGAGGGCACAGTAACAATGTAAATGACCGTTATTGTTGATGAATCCGAAGTATTTTTTGTTTTACAATTTTTCACCATAACAGTGATTTTTGTACGATATCTTCGAATATGCGGCATTAGTACTTTACCCCAAATACTGTCAAACGTTTTCGATTATTGTATAACAGAAAAATTTTCTTAAGTTATTAACTTATGGATTACTCGGTTACTGGTACGATTAATACCGAATATTTTTTTATTCAATTTCTTTCCGCATGTTTCATGTTGAATCACTCAACATACTTACTTACATGGACATATATTTACGAAGATAAATATTCAAATACCTATATATTTTAAATACCCGTGACTTAAGTAAAAATATTCATGTTCATCATACAAATCATACAAAATAGGTTCGAGTTTCGAACTCACAATCCTTAGCTTTGAAATCAGGGTCATTCCCAACAAGGCTATTGGGTCTTCGACTATAACAATAAATAAATAAGCAACACATAGGGCCGTTATCACATACATTGTCATCTCAAGTAAGTAGCGAAAGCACTGTTGTTATGGAAACACAAATAACAAAGATACCACAAATACCCCGACTAGACAATGTAGGAAAAGTGGGGAAAGTCAAAGGATATCAAAGAATAAATCTTTTTATGCTATAAAGGGTATGTCCGTGGACTACTAAGAACTAAATGCAAACTTTTGCTAAAAGCTCTCCTCTACCTGTTAACGTTAGGGACAACAGGGAGTAGTTATTCGTATGAACGTTAGAAAAAAAAGAATTATGTATAATAAAACATTATTTTTTCAGGGAACAGTATCAGGGTGTGAAGCCGCCCGTCCTCCGCTCTGAGTTGGACTTCGATCCCGGCTCCAAATACCACATTCCGGCCAATATACCCTACATAAGGTAAGTGGATAGTTGAAATATAAAGTGCATTATGTCATTGTGAACTTAAACTCTTTAGGAGGCTTGTTTACTTACTATGCTGTGAAGTTCTCCATTACGTGACACACACACACACACACACACACACACGCGCGCGCGCGTGTGTGTGTGTATGCACACGCACATACCCGCACACACACGCACACACACGCACACATACACACACACACACACACTTATACCTCCTACTACTCCTAAGGAATATACGACCCTGTTTTTTCGTGTGAGTATTGTAAGGGGTAATTAAGACCTTGACAATGTAATTGGCTACTCATAGATGCCGAGATAACCATCACGAAAAATACCAAACCAAAATACACCAGACTGATAAACAGCAGCGTATAAGATGCAAGGCGTCTGAAACTGAGATCGTCAATCTGCTTGCCAAGCGTGACGTTTATAGCAAACCCACCCATGCGGGAGAAACCATCTGACTTTTACAGACCGCTATTCAGGTAAATATCTATATGAATGCCGATACCACACAGTAAATAATATTAATTGATTTATAAAAGATATTCCAATTAAACCTCATATAAATATTATTACAATATTAACTTAGTGGTATCTTTGCACAATATATAATTACATCAGTTTCTTATAGTATTTATGCAATTTTACTGCCGGGTGTTAAAGCGTTCTGCTAACGTGGAGTCATGCGCCGTGGAGTTATGAGTTCTAATGGTGGAAAATCTAAGTTCAATTTAAAGTCAAGGTGTATTAATTATCTTAATGCAGTAAGAGCTCCTTAAGTCTTCCTTCTGTATCGGTTATATTAAATGACCTGGATATGTGCTGTTAATACAAGTGACTATAATATTTAAATAGATCTTTTTCGCACTGTCTGAATGTACAAATTTGTCCGTTGTTAATTTGTAATGTTTGTATTAGTTGCCTTTAATAAAATATATATAATGTATACATTTATGATATAAATAGTGTATAAAATAATTGTATTTATTATAAAAATGCTAACCGTGTTTCGAAGGCAGTGTTTAGTACCATATAGGCTGTAAATAATATATCCGCGTGGTCAATATCGACCAGGAGATCATGCAATACCGGTAGATATTTGTAAAACGACTTCATAATCGTGATCGGACATTAAATAACGAGTTTGTTAAGTCATATATAACGTCTTTTCTGCTCAAGTATCCGTTATTATTTAACAGGTTCTAGAGCATTCGGTTTACGCAAAAGACGCACTTTCTATGCGTCTAAATGAGTTGCATGAAATGATGTAATAATTAAAATAATTATAGTTGTATAATAAAACAATGTATAAACATTTAAACATTATATTTTAATACTTTCGGGTATCATTTACATTCATTAAACAAACGCTCGGTCCAGTCGCGTTACAAAAAAAACTACATAAACACTTAGCAATGAAATAAACAACATTTAAAGCTACAAAATAAAAATAAAACAACAAGAGATCAGTTCTTAGTGATGGTACTCATGCCCACCGTCGGACCCACCGAAGTGGCCTTCGAAACCTCCGGAACTTCCAAAGCCCTCACTGCTTCCGTGGGAATATTCATGCTTCTCCTCATGATGGATAATCGGTACGGGCACTTTAACTGGATATGGTACGTGCTTTTCTACATGATATGGCACATGCTTCTCAATGTGAACAGGTACGGGCCTTTCGACTGGAACTTTTACGGGTACAGGCACTTTCTTCTCCACCGGATAGGGAATAACCTTCTCCACTGGATACGGGGCTGGCACTGGTACTTTGACCGGGTAGGGCACAGGTTTCTCAACATGAACTGGGACTGGGTGATCGACGTGGACCTTTACCGGGTACGGAACTTCCTTCTCGACTGGGTACGGCACGGGCTTTTCTACAGGAACCGGTACCGGTTTTTCTATATGCACCGGCACGGGGCGATCGACTGGTACTTTAACCGGATAGTGTACAATCTTCTCAACTGGGTAGGGCACGTTTACCTTGACGGGAACCTTAACGGGTACGTGGACCTTCTTCTCAACTGGATACGGCTGCGGTACGTGCACTTTAACAGGTACGGGGACGTGTTTCTCCACTGGGTACGGGACGTGTTCGTAGACTTTGACCGGAACGGGTCTGTCCACGTGTACTTCGACTGGTACGGGCACATGTTTTGTCACCGGATACGGCTTCTTGATGTATTCGGGTACTTTGATGTACTCTTTCACGGGGAAGTGAACGGTTTTCACCACCGGGTACGGCTGCGGAACATGCACTTTAACAGGCACTGGTACGTGCTTTTCTACTGGTACGTGAATGTGTTTCTCCACTGGATAGGGTACTGGCACCTTCTTGACAATGGTGACTGTTTTCTCATGATGCACTTCATGTCCGAGATCTCCGCCATAACTGCCACCTTCACCGCCGAAGCCACTATTACCACCAAAGCTGTGCTCCCCACCGAAACTGTGTTCTTGTCCGAAACTTCCGTCACCGCCGTTAAATCCGCCAAAATCGCCACCGAAACCGTGGTCACCACCGCCGTATCCAAAGTCGGATAGACCTCTCTTGTCCTGCTTTTTACTTTCTTCTACAGGTTTTGATTCAGCCTTGGTATCCTTTTCTGCCTTCTCCTCTGCCGTGGCCAGGCTTATAGCCACGGCCAAGATTAGGGAGCATTTCTGCAACAAAAAAATATATATAATTTGTTGTAAAAAATAACAAAAAGAGATTATCTAAATTTCAGACATGTTATTCTATTATGAATATTAACGCAAAATTTATTGCCTCGAGTAAAAAAATGCAGAATTTTTATACAGAGTAATTGAAGCTAAAAATTACAAATTACAAATGTACATATGAAAATTTTATATTTTACGTTTTTTATTTGTTCATTTATATTAATATTTTCAATATTATACTGACCAATAGCCTCATAATCGCTTTGTTTGTTGATCAGCGAAGGCTCGTACGGAGTGTGTGTTGGTCCACACCGCTCCCCAGTTTTATACCACCAGTTTCGTCCGACAGATTCTATGTTGCATACTTTCGCCAGCTCCAAGCGACTGTGTCAATGTGTGCGTGCACAATTTGTGTTTATATTTTTTTTTCTCGATTCTAAACGATGGGTAACTCGGTTAATAGAGTATCGATTTTGTAAGATGAGCTAATAATAGATTTAATTGAGCGTCTCCTTATTGTTGGCTGCAGCATAATGATGGTTCTTGTTTCCTAGTAAATTGTGAATATGTCTATTTTTAATTGTTATTATCTAGTGCCAAATATTACTAATGCTAAGTTACTTAAGAGTAAATAAATAATTTATTTAAATATGTAATATTTAAATAAATTATATATACCAATTATATACTTTGCCATCTGGCTCTTCCCGTGGATGTCGTAAGAGGCGACTGAAGGCAGTCTGTTAAATGAAAACAGCTTCCCACAGACGGCGGGATAACCATCTTGAACAATATCAGGTTGAAATTGAGCAGACCGATTACAGTGTGCGATCGCCAATTCACTTGCCATGGCGATTATGGTAAATCTTGCTTAAGGGTTATGTAGGTCCTGCAGTGAACTTTAACATGCCCTTAAGTATAATATCATATACCATGTGTTGTCGAAGTAATAATGTTGGCACTTTCTTCTTTTCGTCAGTGTCGTAAAAGGTGATCAATAAAAAAATCCTTTAATATTGACGCCTTTCGTACACGAGTGGCGTACACACCAGTGTTCGTGTTTTACCCAGCTCTGAGGTTCGATTTTCGGTCGGGACAATGTAGAAAACACATTTTCTAAATTTTCTCGGGTCTCCGTGTTTGTAGTACCTACGTTGATTCTTAATCCATTACACAAGTATTTAGGCTACTTACTTTGTTATCAGTGCAATGTATGTATGTATGTTGTCCATATTTATGTATGTGTGTATTTTAATATCGTTATGAGGACTGACAGATTTGTGACGTGATAACCATATTTTATACTCTGATAACTCTTTCCCGTAGGGGTAGGCAAAGACCTCTTGTTTCGACTTGCTACATATTTGCTTCGCTTCGTCCACTTTCATTATTCCCTTCGTACATTCTCTTCGATTTTGGGTACTCTTGACCTGGCCTTTTTTCTGGACGTCCCTGATTTGGTCTCGAAACGTCCGCCTAGGTCTTCCCCTTCCTACACTTCCATTCACACTCACCTTGTACACTTTTTTCGTCAATCGTTCTTCTTTCGACATGGCATTTTTATATCAGACCTAAATTAATCACACCCAAAAGAGCGAACACTAATCCATTTACTAAGCGTGGCGATTACGGAAAATCTTTCATGCGAGAGGCCTTTTCCCTGTAGTGATACGTACAGATTAGGTGATTTTTCTATAAATATTTTACTGAGGTATTTAAAAAGCCGATTGTAAATTATACGTATTTCCCGTAAGTGAGGCTCAGCCATAATCATAATGCTAGTAGAGCCTGTATATTGGCGATCGCAGTACCAGATATCGTTTATATGAAACACTTCTAAATTGGTCATCTCTTTTGCATCTTGTCGCTTTTGTCTTCGTTTGTCTCTAGTCATTAGACAAGTGTCGTTTCTTATTATACAAATGGGTTAACGAGCCGTTAACTCTTACCGCACGGTTATCATGAAAATAAATAATGAAAAATATTATACCATATTAAAATATAAATCACGATCACCAAGGCGTTGTATGATCGGAATTCGGATCGAGAAAATCGAGTAAAATTCCCAGGTGGCAGGCTCGTCGACCCAATGGGTATTTTTAAAAAACTTTTGTTTCTACTATATTTGGTTTGTACTTTATCGTTGGCTAGGACTTAAATAGGCGATAGAAGTGTTTGCAAGATAAATGAATGTTCAATGAAGAAAAAGTGAAAAAAAAGGTACTGAACACCACCAATAAGTAAACAAAATTAATTTCGTTAAAGCGAAAGAGGAATCTAAGATTCCTGGCGATATTTTATCTCTATCTTTCTTGGATCCCATCAATGTTGATACGTGAAAATGTATCAGTATATGTAACAACTGATTTCATCCCTTATTATACTTAATTGTCTAGACGTCTACCCCTGTATTGACAATGGCGTGAATAAATTTTTATTTCATTCAGCATGAAATCATTTACTTAACACTCTAATTACTTAAAATTGTGGCACAGTCACTCATTTCGCGACAGAGACGATGCAGATTTCACTAAGAATGGATTTTACGCAAATCCATTGTACATACGGGCGATGCCTCAGGCAAAAAGCTATTTATAAATGAATGCAACGAACAAAAAAAAATAAAAAAAAATAGAGGCAGTTGTAAAAATCTAACTACAAAAAATAAAATTAACAGTGAGTCGCGATGCCAACCCGGCGAAAGCGCTGTTTTTCAAATTCAATCTTTTAGAAGGACATGTTACTAAACTGCCCACGTGTTTAAGGCATTCTGAAGCAATTAAAATTGCACGGATTATTTTATGATTAGAAATTATATCAATTAAAGCAATTTGCCGTCAGTCACCTTGGCAAGAAAAAGGCGCGTTCGTTTTATTTTCTAACAAATATAGGCCAGCACCGGACTATGAAATAAAGCGCTAATAAAATTAAGTGTCTACAATGAAGAATTGATTGAGACATTTTGTAATTACGTCAAAATGTTCTGATAATAAATAAATAAATATCTTCACGCAATTCCCAATACAGTGGTAGTCAGAGGTCTAGTCTAGACAATTAAGTCCCTTTAAACCACCTTCCACCGAAGGTATTTTCGGGACAACTTGACGGGTGGTGAGCCCTTCGCCGTCTTATGTCCAAGCCAACGATATTATTTGATTATTCGTACATAACTTTTAAAAAACTATTGGTACGAACTTCCCACCTGGGGATCGAACTCGGGTCTCTTGATTAGAAATTCCGACCACCGTGACGGCTATCGTGACTCTTAATTTGATAATATTTCTAGTATGAAATTTTTAATACATAAGTATATTGCACCGTTAGCTTGGGCACTATTATTGTACTTTATGATAACGTCGTCGATAGCCTAGTTGGAAGTGATCCTGGTTTCGAAGGTGAGGGTTGCGGGTTTGAATCGCGCTATGGCGAAATATTTTTTTGACGAATGAGAATGTTTGTATTCGAGTCATTGATGTTTAAATGAATTTATGAACATATCTACCTATTTAAATGTGTATCTGTATAAGTATATTGCATCGTTAGCTTGGTAACTATGACGACGTGGGGCTCACCACCTGAAAATTGAGTCTAAAGGATTTTATTGTCTAGACCTCTGTCTACCCCAACATTGGGAACATGCGTGAAGATAAAAATAACGTGTTAGTCTTCCTGACAGTTACCTTTTCACTAAAAAGGTAACTGTCAGGAAGACTAACACGTTATTTTTATCTTCACGCATGTTCCCAATGTTGGGGTAGAGGAATTCGGACTTTTTATGGGAAATGGAACCGAGCAATCTTTAACAGTTTGCTCGTTTCGCAGAAAAGTTGCTTGTAAAGTCTACAGTTTAACGAAGGCCTCGCCCATAAGGAAGGTTTGGTATAATCCTGATAGGATTGGTGATCGCAGTACCAGACACCTCGCACCTCTGATGCTGCTGCTCAATGGCATCCTGAAGGCCTATAGTCTTTAACTAAAAAGAAGTAGAACATTCTTACACTAATATCAAATGATAATAGTGTAAGAATGTGCCACTTTATCATGATAGCCGGGAGGTTGGGTGATTGGAATTCAAATCGAGGGACCCGAGTTTGATCCCCTGGCGGCACGCTCGTACAAATGGGTTTTTTCAAAAAAAGAGCCTATGTACGATTCATATCGTTGGCTTGGTCATAAAGACAGCGACGGGCTCACCACCTGTCACGTTGTCCCAAAAATATCTTCGGTGGAAGGTGGGTCGAAGGGACTTAATTATCTAGACAAGACGTCTGTCTACTCCTGTACTGGGAATGGTGTGAAAATATTTATCACTTATTATTATTATTAATAATAAAACACATTCTCGGACTCTGTGGAAGGCGTAATTCATTTAAGGAATTATATAAAATAAAATAAATAAATATCTTTCTAGGAATTATATTTCTAGAAAGAATTAGAGAAAATTAGGATCGGTGCCTCTAATTTCCGTATTCAAGATCGAAACCAGAGCACCGTCTTCCTAGCAATTAAACATTAACAAAGAAGTTTGAAAAAAAAAACTAGGGTGATTACAATATATTAAATATACGTGCGAGTTATCAGAGCAGAATGCATTCATTTCTATTTATACTCATTTAAGTGAGGTATATAATCATGTGGTGTCGGAATCGAAAGAATTTGTCACCCCTCTTTCTTCCAGTGGGTGTCGTAGGAGGTCAAGCCAGAAACAGATGGCGGGACAACCATGTAGAATAATACCGGAAAGAAACTAAGCAGGCCGATGACAGGCAGAAGCGTATAAGGTTCTACTTGTCTGGACTTACAATTTAAAATCCCCTTGCCAAGCTTGGCCATTATAACAGTTAAGCTGGACTAGAGACATATGTATTGCAGTGGAGTTTTACAGGACGTGCATTGTGTATGTAGGAATAAGTTACTGGTGTATGGGACTGATTTATGAAATATCATGTAGTCATTTTCTACGGAAGTGTACTGCAAACAGAAGGAAGTCAGACAGTCAATGTAAGAGTCAGTAAGAGGCTGTAGGTATGAAGAACTTTTAAGGAGTAAGTCGTTCCAAATAAGCTCCGGTGAATATTGAGTTGAAAGCGCTCTGTCTGTTAATAATTCTAAATCTCTTCCATACAAATATTGGGGATATCTTTCCGGTCTTATAATCTAGGCTCTATGTTAATTTGGTGGTGGTGAGCCTGTCATCGTTTAATTGTGCAAATCAATTTAATAATTAGAAAAAGTTTATCAGTAGAAAAGTAAGTAAAAATAACTTATCAGTACGACCGTTCCAGCTGGGATACGAACTCGGGTCTCCTGACATTGACAATATATTATAAAAAACATAAGCTCGGCGATTTAATAAATCATCGACCAACATCGACAACTGGTTTAGTTAATCAAGCGCGATGAAATATTATCGGATTCTATAGAAATAAAAGTATGTTTTTATTACACGTATTTTAAAAAGTAACTGAAACTGTACTAAATAGTAATAAATAAATATCTTCACACAATTCCCAATACAGGGGTAGACAGAGGTCTAGTCTAGACAATTAAGTCTCTTCGACCCATCTTCCAACGAAGATATTTTCGGGACAACGTGACAGGTGGTGAGCCGGTCGCCGTCTTTATGTCCAAGCCAACGATATTATTCGTACATAGGTTTTTGAAAAACCCATTGGCACGAGCCTGCCACCTGGGGATCGAACTCGGGTCTCTCGACTCGAGATTCCATATTTTTGAAACTGTACTCTAATTTAATAACAAAAATTCCACCATGTCTTACATAAGAAAATATCTCCAGCCACTTTCAATAGACAAGACATTTTTGGGACATCGTGACAGGTAGTCACTGTACGTCCAAGCCAAAGATATTAATCGTTCGTAAGTATTTGGAAAAAAAACTCCATTAGTACAAGCTTGCCACATGGAAACCAAACTCGGTACTCTTGACTCGAATTCCGAACACCCAACCACTCTGCTACAGTGACTCTTATCTCATATGCTTTTAATTCATTAAAACTTGCATATAAATTTAGTTTTATAGTTTACTTTTTAGCTGTAAAATAAGCTCCGTTGGTCGAAAGCACTAATTTTTTAGAACTCTGGCTACCCCTGTAATATGGGAATAGAGCAATGTATGTGATTTTATCTCTATTTGTTTATCTATCTATCTATCTACATAACATAATATCATCTGTCTACATTTGCATAAATATATAATTTATTTTAAATTGAATATTTACCCAATGGCAGCAACAGAAACTTTACAATTTATAAAGCTACGATCCAATTCCTATCTCAAGCGTATTATTTTCTTTAATCGAGGCTGCAATTTGTTTGAGGGATAAATTATTTATTTCTATAATAATATATACACCTGCTAGACAACTTACAATGTGATTATGCTGGACCACAAAACCTTATCGTAACATAATGACATAATACAAAGGAAGTCATAAAATCAAATGATACTTTAGTTTACATGGCAAAACTAATTTATTTAAATACTACTTATAGTCTATAACCGTGTGGTAAGTTTAAGATTTCATTAACCCCATTTTTGCGTGGTGCTGTAATAGGCGACTTAGGTGAAAACCTTGAAAATATAAAAGACTACCGATAAATGGCGGAGCAAACATAAAAAGACCGAAATTAAACGGACTGGTGATAGACAGTAGCATCTGTACTGCGAGGTCTGGTACTGCGATTGCCGATTCGCTTGCGTAGCGTGGTGATAGTAGCAACTCTACTATGGGAGAGGCTTAGTCCTAAAAAGGCGGTTATTTATTGTTCTGTCCACAGCTGAACATAAGCTAGTGGTGCGAGGTATGAAAGGGAGAGACTGAGAAATCTCGCACCTTAGACGCTGCTGCTCTTTATCGATTCGGATCTATTTTGGAGACAGATGTCTGCCTATTCTTTTATTCGAGTCCTTAGTTGACTCTTGCCATGGGAAGAACCAACGTGAAGAAAGAGGATGGTGCATTGTTATGCAATTCGAAATTCAATGTAACAATGACATGTAAGAATTTGATTAACAATTAAATTTTTAAATACTTTTTTTAACGAAATAAAATGATGTTAACATTTGCAACACTTATTAACTAAAAACTAAAATAATCGTAGAGCCCTACTTCTCGTGGCATGGTACAAAGAAACCTGTCTACATTTTCATGTAGAATTGCTCACGTTGAAAGACTTAAACGACTTAACTGTTGAGCGAGGAAATTAAATGCAATTTAAAATAAGTAAAAAATAAATGCATTACAAAAAGACATTATGGAATATAAAGATAATTATGAATTTTAAAAGTTTTACAAATGTATAACCGTTCTGAACAGACTCATCAGTATTCGTAGAGCACGATGAATCTGTTTTGCTTTTTCTAAGCACTCGCGCACACACACACAACGCTACGGTTACGTTTTTTATGTCTATTATGTGATAAAAATAATGACACAGAGTTCTCGATTGCTTGACGCGTGCTTGTTGTTTATTTGGGTCTTATTTTAAAATATAAACAACGTTAGAACATATGAGCTCTATCCGAATAGAATAAAATAGTACCTTCTTAACACATTCTTAACACACATATAGGGAATGACGTGAAAATATATTATTTTTTACTTTATTTTATCGTAATAAATCTTGGGATGCTTCTAATAGATATTATATAATGATTACCGATCTTTATTACGCAATAAAATATTTACAACTGATATTCAGTACTCCACGTTTATTTAAAATAAAATATTTTTTTTTCGTCATCACTCAATTTGATTTTGAACTTATACGTTTTTTTTTACTTTTTAGTTCCACTAGAGACAGAACTTTTTTGGCTATTATTTATTTACTGTAATCCCATAGAAACAAGTACAAGAATATAAAACCAGGACAGTATAGTAAAGTTACATATGATTAAATGATTTAAAAAGTTTAAAGCGTCGCAGAAAAACTTCTTAAAGAATTTCAGGTCTTTCAATATTTAATATTCAAGTCAATATTTAAAGAGCTAAGTTGTATTGAACTAAGCTCTTATCTTTTATTTACCTGTTAAAACATATAATATACATTTAGGACAATATGATAAGATACATTAAAATACTCCCAAAATCACTATTTTCTTTTGATATGTAGACAACTATTCTTTGTTGAGCACTCTAAGGCAGATAAATAGTCTAATACCTTAAAAATTACTGCGGTATGTTTCCGATTGGGCATTAAGAGAATATTTTGAAGGTTATTTTTAAGAATTGACAAAACTTTAAACGCACAGAACGCATTAATAACTTTTTATACAACATCACATACATTGCTCTGACCCAAAAGTAAGAGTTTAAGCCTTCGTTGTTTCTGATTCTATAATTATTATTATTAAAAAAACCTTATTGCACACATAATTGAATGTACTATTGGCGCACTTAATGCCTCAAGGCATTATCTACCGGTCAACCAGGAGTATATAAGGAGAAAAGAAAATCAGGGTGGTGCTTTAAACAAAAAAAAAAACCAAAGATGGCAGCAAATCGTCACAAAAACTTATAATACTAGTTATTAATAGAATCAGAAACAACGAAGGCACCACAAACACCCAGACCTGAGAAAATATAAATAATAAAATATAGAAAAAGTGTTGTTTGCATTTCCCCAACCGGTAACAATTGTGTAAGTTAACAGTGGTAGAGCCACGCATTAGCTTTTTTTGTTGCATGCATGGGCCTGCGCAACCGGGGAAGTACCTTGACCTCACAGAACACCGGCGTGAAGAAGAAGTTTAACAAACTTCTGCGTTTCATCCGGTGAGTGCAGGTAACCGGAGGCCCACACCTTTCTCAAAGGCCGGCAACGCATCTGCTATTCCTCCGGTATTGCAAATGTTCATGGGCGGCGGTAATTATTTACCATCACGTGTGCCACCTGCTCGTTTGCCTCCCTCTTCTATAAAAAAACAGAGAATCGAACCTGGGACTCCGCCACTCGTACACGGAGGTCGCCTTGTCTGTGTTACTGTTATTTTATTCTTTGATTGGCACAGATGAAGAATGCCTACGCATGTCGCAAGATGATTGATTTCATATATCGAATCTATATCCAAAAAAAAAAGTATAATTATAGTAAACAGATTAAAACTAAATCGTTTTATTGCTAAAGTATAGTATGTATAGCTTTCAAAGTCAAAGTCAAACTTTAGTGGCAACAAAAAAGTTAACTTTTTTGCTCTAATTCAGACGTAACAGAATAAGATAAACCAAAGAGCATCTTGATTGTAACGTAAGAAAACAGTGATGGTTCTCGTACTATTTATCGATATCGATATTTTAATAATGCTAAAAACACAAAATACTTAACAATATAATTATGGATTGAAAGACAGGTGTCGTGTGTTATCCGTGTAAGAATCTTGCCACCCCGTTCTTCCCGTAGGTATCGACTAAGGGAATCAGCTTGTAATATTGTAACGGCAACGGACAGATTGCAGGAGCTAAGCTCATAACTTTCCAGATCAAAACGAGGCAGGTGGCTGTCGGGCAGCGGAATAAAAGTCGGATATTGCTATCGCCAATAGGCTTTCTTATGGTGGTGATTATAGAAAACTTACTCTTAAGTACTCTTTCCTCTTTTTTATTGTTAGATTTGTGCATTAATTCATATGTATGGTCAGGCATTCTTAATATTTTATTCTTAGCTAGTCTTAATTTTTCTTTATCTACGTCCAAAAACTTAATTTTTTTTGGTACTTCTAAGAATAGTACCTAATTAATCATTCAAGGAATTTCCTCTAATGGAATTGGACCCCATAACCCTTAACTTCGTCCAAGTTGGCTACCAACGAGGCGATTGGCGAATACAGTGTGAAAGATGCATTATATTTAAATATTTAATTAATTTTTATGGTACATAAAACGACATGGATATATGAATAAAACGTTGTAGAAATTTAGTAATATATAGTAATTATAGGTCACGATAGCCGAGTGGTCGGAATTTCGAGTCAAGAGACCCGAGTTCGATCCCCATGTGGCAGACTCGTACAAATGGGTTTTTCAAAAACTTATGTACGAATTATATCGGTGGCTTGTACAAAAAGACGGCGACGGGCTCACCACCTGTCACGTTGTCCCGAAAATATCTTCGGTGGAAGGTGGGTCAAAGGGTCTTAATTGTCTAGACTGGACCTCTGTCTACCCCTGTATTGGGAATTGCGTGAAGATATATATTTTTTTATTATAGAAATTCATTGTTATTTGGAAACTTCCAGCGTATTTTTTAAATACGCTTATGCTACTGCAAATCTTAATAAAAGTTACGCATACAAATAACTACCGTCGATAGTACGATTAAAA
The DNA here is from genome assembly GCA_029286605.1 of Sericinus montela. Classification (NCBI taxonomy): domain Eukaryota; kingdom Metazoa; phylum Arthropoda; class Insecta; order Lepidoptera; family Papilionidae; genus Sericinus; species Sericinus montela. Next base: position 10,106,328 of record JAGSMR010000044.1, read on the forward strand.
TCCTTTGCTTTATAGACGCTACACTACCTCTTTCTTTAGTATTCATAATTAAAACAATCCAGTACACCACAAAAGAATGCGCTTAGGTAACGAAATAACGATACCAATATGCATACATTCTTATCTCGATAGTTTATATCTAGAGGGTTACAACACTAGAAGTTGTGTAATCGATAGACTGTTTTGATGCAAGCGCGCGCTTTCTTCCGTTAAATCTAATTGCCCTGCCTACACGACTTAGAAGTACTGTCGATGAGAAAACACTTAAAAATAAATGTGTAAGAATTATCAATGGTTTTTAGTGCTTTGTACTGTTCCTTAGCACTATTATTGCATTATTATTCTAAGCAGGAGTCACGATAGCAAAGTGGTTGGGTGGTCGGAATGTCGTGTCCAGAGACCCGAGTCCGATCCCCAGGTGACTGGCTCGTACCAATGGGTTTTTTCAAAACCTATGTACAATTCATATCGTTGGCATGGACAAAAGACGGCGACGGGCTCACCACCTGTCACGTTGTCCCAGTAATATCTTCGGTGGAAGGTGGGTCGACGGGACTTAATTGTCTAGACTAGAACTCTGTCTACCCCTGTATTGGAAATTGGGTGAAGATATTTATTTTTTTTTTTTATTCTAAGCACCGTGACCGTTGGTGACGGCGTAAGAATATCGCCACGCCCTTTCTTCCCGTGGGTGTCGTAAGAGGCGACTAAGGGAAACAGCCTTGAATATCATTATGGCAACCGATAGATGGCGGGATAACCATCTCTAAAAATATCAAATCAAAATAATCATACGGAAGATGGTCAGCAGCGTCTGAGGTGCGAGTGGTATGGTACTGCGATCAGCAATCCGCTTGAAAAGCGTGACGACTATGGCAAATCATCCCTATGGGAGGCCTAAGGCCTGTTGTGGACTTATGTATGTATTATGTATGTTTCTATTCTATGCACTACCTACACGCCAATACCAATACTGAGGTAGACAGAGAGCTCCACAATTAAGTCCATCCGGCACAAATACCGAACAAGTAGTAAGTCTGTTAACGATAACAATCGGTTATAAGTTTTAAAAAAATATTTTCCAGCTATTGAATTATGTTCCAGTTAACGATAATAATCGGTCATAAGTTTTGAAAAAACCCATTGGTACCACCTTGCCTACCACCTGGGTAGTCGAACTCGGGACTCTTGACTCGAATTGCCATCACTCAATCACTCGGCTATTGTGACATTTAATGTTTGATGTTTCTAATAATATATAAGTGTCTATAACATAATTTTCGAATTTAAGTCACGATAGCCGAGTGGTTGGGTTTGGAATTCGAGTCAAGTGACCTGAGTTCGATCCGCAGGTGGTAGGCTCGTTCCAATTTTTCTTTAACTTATAAATGAATTATATCGTTGGCTTGGACACTAAGACAGCAACGGGCTTACCACCTGTCACGTTGTCCCAGAAATATCTTCGGTGGAAGGTGGGTCGAAACGACTTAATCGTCCTGACCTCTGTCAAGTCTGTTATCGGAATTGCTTGATCGGATGAAGATATTTATGTATTGTTTTAGTTTGAAATAAGGATTATTATTGCTGTTTTTATTACTATATTTATAATATAATTACAATTTTTTTACCTTTTGCTCCACAACATAAGTCAGTGTATAAGTTCTGAACAATTTTTTTTATATTATTTTTTTAGCACTTTCTTGCTTAGACGTATCAATACTTTAAAACATTGCTGCACTTGCTAAGCAAATCTTAGGCTTAGGTATTATTACGTATTACCTACTTAGACACTTCCCTACTACTTTTCAGTTCTAGAAATATCTTTCACGCTGTTTAAGGTCATATATACACATGTTTGTTGATGTCTAACATAGGTGTTCTATTATTCAGAATTGGAATTTCAGATTAAAAAAATATTTTCTGTATCGTAGAAAGTAACGATGGCCGAGTAGTTGAGTAATCGGAATTCGAGTCTAGAGACCCGAGATCGATTCATAAGTGGTAGGCTTAAGAGATACGATTTATAGCGTTAACTTGGACATTGAGACGATGACAGGCAAACCCTGTCACGTTGTCCCAAAAAATGTTTTCGGTGAAAGATGGGTCGAAAAGACATGCTTTTAAAATTTCAACTGATACGGGCGAGATCCGAACCCGCGACCTCTGCCGAGCCGAGGCAACGCCATTTTAATTTAATAACATAAAAAAGAAAGCTCAGCATAACTAAATATGCTTTAAAATCCATAAAAAAATTGCGTAATCAGATTTATGTTGTTTTTATGGTTATTGTTATTTAACAACGTGTTGGCGTTACCCTGCTTTAATCTCACTCCAAGAACATTTGTGAGCAAAGCATCAGCCTGTAAATGCCCAGCAATGGGCACTGCTACTTTGGTTTACATAACGAAATCCAATCAAAACATTTATTCATCGACATAAGTGATATACATTTAAATTTATCCATAGTATTTTTATCGACCACTTTTTCGGTTGAGGTGAGATGAGGTTCTTCTAAACAGGCGAAAGAATCTCCGTAGGTATCCCCTTTTTGTCACTGTTTAAAAAAAATTATCATTGAATAATTAGAAACAGAAAGAGATCAACTCATTCCCAGGGGTTGTTATTATTAATATATTAATTTATGGATAACAACCTCTTTTATAAAGCTTGTACTTTAATACATTTCTCGAACTTATTAATAGGTAAGTTCTGCAATATTCATACTGGGATTTTATTGTAGAAGAATTCTTTATAAATTATCAAAGTTTTTAATGAGAAATGCAAAGCACCAAAGCAGAATGATAGCGCTGCAGCAGTTCTGTTACAGCATATTGCAGGGTCGGATGCAATGTCGTTGCTGTAGTCCAATAATTGTTTTATTTATTTTAATTATTTTACTCAAGAAAGCATTAAAAACTTTGACTTTGACTTCGAATTCATGAACGTCGTTATTTCTGCTAATTGTCTTAATAAATTCTCTAATACTGAGATAGACAGAGATCTAGACAACTAAGCCTTTTTCAAGGCTCCATTGGACACGATTTTGACCCATTTTAAACGACCAGATTTCATTTAATTCATGATAGCCGAGTGGTTGGGTGGTAAGAATTTCGAGTCAAGAGATCCGAGTTCGAACCCCAGGTGGCAGGCACGTACCAATGGGTTTTTCAAAAACTTATGTACGAATTATATCGTTGGCTTGGACATAAAGACGGCAACGGGCTCACCATCACGTTATCCCGAAAATATCTTCAGTGGAATGTATGTCAAAGGGACTTAATTGTCTAGACTAGACCTCTGTCTATCCCTATATTGGGAATTGCGTGAAGACATTTATTTATCTAAATGAAATCTATAAAATAAATAAATAAAGAGTTGTCATGATCCGATGACAACAAAGTTATACAATAAGATTATCTCATTGTCCAGATAAGGATCGCCAGGATTAACCATTTTCTTATAAATCTTTTGCGTGAGATCGTAAGAGATTGAGCAAGTGCACGATTTGCGTATACCTAATCCGAGCTGACGACACCATGAAAACCGGGTGTAAGCCACTCGTCCACAGAGGTTGACGAACCTAATCCTTAAGACAAAAAAACCTCCGTGGACGGTTGGCGTAAACACCGGTTTTTAAGGTGCCGCCGTCTTAAGGTCCCGGGTTGGATTCCCGGTCGGGTCCATGTAGAAAAACGACATTTCTACATTTTCTAGGGTCTGGGTGTTTGTGAGGGCTTCGTTGTTTCCGATTCCCCACCTCAAATGATTTAGACACAATACATTTTACATTGGGATCGGAGCAATGTATGCGATGCTGTCCCTATTTATATATGTGTTTATTATTAAAAAAATTTAAAAAATCTTCTAATTAAGTAATTAAGTCCTTTCGACTAATCTTCCGCCAAAGATATATTTTTGGGTCAACGTGACAGGAGGTGAGGCCGTCGCCGTCTTTATGTCCAGGCCAACGACATAAATCGTACATTACTTTTGGAAAAATTCCAAGGTACGAGCCTACCACCAGGGGATCGGACTCGGGTCTTCTGACTCGAATTCCGATCACCCAAAAATATTCCGTTATCCCAAAAATATCTTCTGTTCAAAGTGGGTCAAAACAACTTAAGTGTCTAGACTTCTGCCTATCTATGTATTGGGAATGACGTGAAGATATATACTTTATATATGAGAGTGGTTTTGGTATGCATTCGTGTCGTAACCGACCAGTCAATTACTTAATACTCATTATTGGTACGTAAAGTGATTATTGTGACCGAATCATGGAACGGCCTGAATCGCTTGCAATTATAATATTAATTGGACTTGTATGTATTTAGGCGATACCGTGGTAATCTAAGGGAGTAATTTATTTAATTACGTAGTAAATTTAATAGTCGCGATAGCCTAGTGGTTGGGTGATTCTAGTCAAGAGATCCGAGTTCGATCCCCAGGTGGTAGTCTCATAACAATGAGTTTTTTTCAAAAGTTATGTACGAAACTTTCACGTTGTCGCAAAAAAAGTCTTCGGCTTGGGTTCTTAGAACTTACATATATACATTGGGACAACATCACACACATTGCTTAGATTAAAATGTAAGATGCTAAAGTACTTGAGTTATTGGAATCGGAAACAACGAAGATACCACAAACACCCAGACCCAGACCCAGACCACCAAAATGTAGAAAAAGTGTTTTTTTTTAATTGACCCGACCGGGAATCGAACTCGTGGTAAGTTTATTATTTGAAATTGCAGTGTAACCGATGTGTTAGAGTTGAAAAGTTATAAGGCCTGTAGAGAGATATATTTGATAGTGAAGGAAAAACATCCTGTGTAGTAGTTCTTTCTTTCTTTCTTTTCCTTCTTTCTTTCATTCTTTCTTTCTTTCTTTCTTTCTTTTCTTTCTTTCTTTCTTTCTTTCTTTCTTTCTTTTCTTTCTTTCTTTTCTTTCTGTGGAAACTGCGTACCTGAGAAATATGAAATAAAATAATATATTCGAATATGTATGTGAATTCTAACAACACACATAGGGCCATTCTGACGGAAGGTTTTCTGAATGTCTTTGCCTAGGCTTTGCCTTTTGCCTTTGCCTAACATAGGGTATTTACAATGATCCACTTTAAGGAGCACCACGCGCAAGAGTCGTGAGTAATTGAAGGGAAAGAATTTCCATTAGTTCCTCTACAGTAGTCTAAATTATAACATTTACCTGGTAACTTACCTACAACCTTAATAACTTTTATAAATTCCTGCCGTCAAGCACTATATTACACGATTACAATTACTCTTGTACTTACAATACACTTGATTTCAAAGGCAGTACAATTACCGGCGTTAGGGTTTACAGTCTTAGTCACATGGACTGACGGTGTTTTTATAAGTTTATTATATCCATGGACATTAAAGGAGTTCAGGGGCTGAAGCTATAGCTTTTTGCAAGTAGATGATTTATGAAATGGTTTTCACTTTGAAACATTGAAAAAATACATTCGGACAGAACAGTTGGTAGTAAATAAATAAAACGATAGGGGCAACATCACATACATTCTCTGATCTCATAGTAATATGCGAATGCAATTGTTACATAAAATCAAAAACAAAAAAGGTACCTACCACAAACAGCCAGACTCGACATATAAAAAAGTTATTTTCTACAATGACCCATCCGGGAATCCAATCTGGGACCTTAGAGCAGGCGACGCCTTGAAAATTGGTGTATACGCCACTCGACTACGGAGGTCATCAATACCACAACTAACCAATTATAAACCAAAAATCAATAATAAACCAAAGTACTACTACTTATTATGCTGCAGCATCCGAAACGTCGGGAAGTAAAAATAGTTTGTAAAAACTAATTAAAAACGCGATAAAATCTGAAAATCGTTTTATTTAAAATGTGTAGTATTCGCGTAAATACAAGAAATCGTTACTACTACTTATGTTAAAAAATTACTTTTCATTATTATTTATTTTAATTAAATCTATTTTATTTTATTTACAGGTAAGTGTTAATGCAGCTTTACTAAAATGGAACGTAAGGTAAGTGAAATATTTGTATGCAATAGAGTAATATACTATAGAGTAATTTTTTTATTAATAAATAAAAAAATTTGCTTACTATACTTCATAGCAGCGCCAAATTCTCATGCGGATTCTTAAGTAACTACGATGATGGCTGGTGTACAAAGTGAACATTCACTTTTACTTTATGGACTCCTACGATACTTGTTGAAATAATACGTACACAACAGATGGCTCTGTTAATAAAATTGTTTTTATACTTTGATACCTCTCTAGAAAGACATATTAAAAAAACAGTTTATTATATAATATCGTTTCATTATTTCATTATCACAAAGTGAAATTATAAATCAAAAGCTACTTGTTATCATAAAGTTTAAAAGAAAATCGAAAATCCTTTTTAAATTTATTTTTAATAACAAGTTAAAATAAATATTTAGTAACAAACCACCCTCCAAAATCTTTAAATTAGCAAAACAACCTCTACTCTCTTCTCTATTATCTTTAAAATTAGCAAAAAAACTGTATTATCTTCTAATAACTAAATTTAGTGTATCTGTAAAATTGATATAAGTAAATAATCTTATATTACTCATATTAATTTCCGCGGTGAAGTAAGTACAGTGGACTTTCAGTGTACGATGAATAACCAAGTAGAAGTAGAGTACTTCAGTACTTAAGTTACATTAAAACCAGCACAGTCAATATTCCCATTATTACTACACAGTATCCATCAACACTCGATCGAATACTTACAATACGCAATCATTGGCAACGTATTGCAACCAACTTATTGGGCTTGGTGCTATCATTAAATAATAATAAACGAACGAGATCGACACACAAACCCAATTCGCGTCGACATTGAAAGTAAAATTCGTCCGTCAGTTTAAAACGAAAGCGAGAGTAAACGTAACGAAAGTAAAGTGAAGCAGAGAGTGAATCCAGTTTGCAATGTGCTTGCGTAGATGACACGGTAGCGACACAGTGTAGTGACGAGCAGAAGTATCATGTATTTAAATGTAATAAGATTATTTGAGTATTTTATATAATAAATAAATAAATATCTTCACGCCATTCACAATACAGGGGTAGACAGAAGTCTCTACAATTAAGTCCCTTTGACCCACCTTCCACCGAAGACATTTTTCGGGACGACATGACAGGTGATGAGCCCGTCGCCGTCTTTATGTTAAGTATTTTATGTTTGTCATAATATGATTCTTTACAACGATACACATATGACACTTTAACTATGATAAAATTGTTATTTTACACGTAAAGGTAATATAAAAAATTATGAGACATGATTATTTAAATTTATAAATTAATACGTTATGTTTAAAAAAACTTTATAATGGTTTGTTCAACTTTTCTAGTTTAGTGTAATCTCTGAGTAAATAATATTAACTGTAAAATTTAAGTATTATTTATAGTGGCGTTGATACGGATCGGCAGAGGTCGCGGATTCGAATCCCGCCCGTGTCAGTTGAAATTTTAAAAAGATTTTTCCTCTTAAATTTAATCACATAAAAGTTCGGCATAAATATGCTTTAAAAATCAATAAAATTGAATAATTATTTATAGGAATTGATAAAGCGCCAACTATACATGCTATGCATCATAATAAGCTCAAAAAGCAAATAACAAGCTCAATTCAACTTGTACAAATTCGGACATGAGTACTATTTTTATGCTTAACGTAATTATTGGTACATAACATTGTTCATAAAATAAAAAAAAGTTGTCTCTAAATTATGTGGTGAGAATCAAATTTGCTTAGTAAAAAGCTTGCAAAGTATCACTATTCTTCGATACCTCTTTCGTTCCTAACAAATTCATCATTTTTTTATGCACGCACGACTAGGTATCCGAGTACTCTTGTTCTCTCTTGTTCTCTACTTCCAGCAACTCGTTTAATTGGTCTTAAACAATGACTCGGACTATCTCGGGCACTCTTTTATTCACTTTCACACCGTATATTTCAAAACATTCATTATTCACTCGTTCTTTCAGCGTGTTTTATCTGAAAAAATTATAAGACATAATCTCGAAGTTGTGTTACTGTACTTTTCTAGTCTGTGGTACCTTTTTTTTTCACTGACCGCACATATACTGCGTGGCCATTTGCAGTTTTATGAGGTAATAAGGAAAATATGCTATGATGCCATTTACTTTACGCTTCGTTGTTGGTTTTTTTTTTTAATTTGCGATCGGATAGGGCAGTGTTACAAGCACCGGATGCCGCACTTAATATAATATAATAAAAGCACTTAAGCAATATGTTATCTATATAATAGGTGGAGATAAAACTTTGTACCTAACTTTTTACCCACGAGTGTAAAATTTATATATGAAAAAATATCTTCACGCCATTCCCAATGTACTCAATGTGCACAATGTACTCAATTTGTGTACTCAAACTTAATATTTATATACAATATCTGTTTAAAATACATTGTTCTATATAAATTAATGTTGTTAAAGAGTATAAACATCGTTGGCTTGGACATAAAGACGGCGACGGGCTCACCACTTGTCACGTGGTCCCGAAAATATCTTTGGTGGAAGGTAGGTCGAAGGTATTTAATTGTCTAGACTAGACCTCTGTCTACCCTTGGGCATTGCGTGAAGATAACTTTATACAAAGAGTTTAAACACAACTGACCTGTAGTCAAATAGTCTTAAGAGGAAAGATTGTCGGTAAATAATTTCAAAATGTTGCCTTGCTTTATAATTAAAATACGCTCTAAATTCGTCCACTGAACGGACTACTTTTTTAAATTACTTTTTATTCTACTCCTAATTGAGTGTTACTTAAGGTAACTAGGTTCTTAAATAAAAATAAAACAAAACAAATACTATTTTAAATTGGCTTCCGAAAAAGGCAAAACTAATTTGAAGCTCGGAACAAAACCTACTAACTTAACATGCTATGCTTTTCAAACAATATATTGAATGCATTACATATACACATAATGACTTGTAAGTCCTAGTGTTAAAAGCATATCCAGTTGTCATCATTAAATCATCAGTACACAACAACATAAAATATTTATTTATTTATTTATTTATCTTCACGCACAATCCCTGACGGGGTAGCCAGAGAGAACAGATCGCCAAGTGTCACTATCCCTACATACTTCTTTCGCTTCTTTCAGATTCATCATCTTCTTCATACATGCACGTCTAGGTATCCGAGTACTCTTGACCCTCCCCTCTTCGAGCAATTTGCTCACATGGTCTTCGAAAGTTAGTCTCGGTCTACCTCGACACCTTTTAATATTAACTTTCGCGCTGTATATTTTCTTCACCATTCGGTCTTCACTCATTCGCTCAACGTGCCCAAACCATCGAAGCACGCCCTTATCCATTTTTGAGACAAGGTCATCTTTCAAACCTGCCATATTGCGAATCTCTTCGTTTCGCTTTCGGTCGGCCATGGTAAGGCCGCACATTTTACGAAGAGATCGCATCTCCACTGCATTCAACCTGCTTTTATGCTTCTTCTGGCATACCCAGGTTTCGCTGCCATATAACAAAGTCGGTACCAACACTGCGTTGTGTATTGCAAGACGTGCACTTTTCACAACGCCTTGCCTTTTGATTAACGCAGTCAGGGCGCCATTGACTTTGTTCCCGGCAGCGACATGCCTGTCCACATCTAAATCACATAAAATAAATATGTACAATGTCGAAATTGGTGATCGGAATACGAGTCAAGAGACCCGAGTTCGTACACAGGAGGTAGGCTCCTAGCTATGATTTTTTTTTTTCAAAACTTACGTAAAATTGACGACCTCCGTGGACGAATGGCGTAAACTCTGGTTTTCAAGGTGTCGCCATCTCCAGGTCCCGGGTTCGATTCCCGGTCGGGTCAATGTAGAAAAAAAAACACTATTTCTACATTTTCTCGGGTCTAGGTGTTTGTGGAGCATTCGTTGTTTCTGATTCCCATACCTCAAGTGCTTTAGCATCTTACGTTGGGATCGGAGCAATGTATGTGATGTTGTCCCTATCTATGTATGTATCAATCTGTATATGTACGTAAAATTTACATCGTTGGCTTAAAGACGGCAATAGGCTCACCGCTTATCAAGTTGTCCCAAAAAATTTCTTCGGTTATTGGACTTAATTGTCAGGATCTCTGTCGACCCCAGTATAGGCAGTCTCAGTTGAGTGAAGATATGTCAACATTGTAACCATAAATTGGAATTTTCTCTATCAATCTTTACCCCATTTGGGAATATAAAATATTAATATCAATAATTAATTACTATCATCACAAGCTCTTATGAAAAATTACAGTCAAATTGTGAATGGTATAACATTCATCTTTTACTTTCCCACCAATGACCGGCCTTCACCTAACGTAGACGCGGGTCACTGACCCATAATCCGATAACGAAATTACTATTTGACTTTAATTAATTACCACTTAGATGCGTGAGTAATTAATTAAAGTCGAATATTCAAAGTGGCAAACGACTCCCCACGAGATGGAGTGACGACTTGCGAAATATTGCGGGAAGTCGATGGATTCAGGTAGCTGTGGACCGTCTAATGTAGAAAGTTTTAAGGGAGGCCTATGTTCAGCAGTGGACTCTTGATAAACTGTAAAGAAGAAGAAGAGGAAGATTTAAAGTGAGTGTTACCTGTTGTATTTTACTTTTGAAAGCTCATTTCTACGTCAGTACTATACTAACATATGTGCTTAACCGCGTGTATAAGTCTTGAATGGCGATTGTAGTACTACTGGTACTACAATCGCCATTCAAGACTTATACACGCATCTCGTACTGAAACTGCTGTTCATCATAGGCTTTTTTAAATCTTCACACAATTTCTTATATAGGGATAGGCTTAGAGTTAGACATTGAATTCCTTACGATCTACTTTTCACCAAAATTTATTCGCCACAATGTGGTTTTCTATGTATTTTCATCGGTAATTTTCGTATGTACATAATAACATCCATGAGTCGAGTACAAACATCCATATTCACCACACAAATGTTTGCTCTTAGCAGGACTTGAATCCGTAACCCTTAGGTAACGAAGACAGGGTCACTAGACCACACTTTTCGATAGCACAGGCATTGTTAGTCCTAATTTTGGCCTGTAAGTTATCTTCCCTCTTAAGCGATAAGGCCGGAAATTGTAGGTGTACAATAAAGCAAATTTCATTCATTCATGCATTCACTGTATAGCATATTATGAGACCTGAAGTATGAAGTGGCATAGCAAAACATGGATTAGTTTTAAGCTGGATAAACGTTGTTCATGTTCATTAAATAATCCCTTAAAAGTATGCAATCGCATTATATCGCCAACTAAATTATTGACTCACTCGCTTATGATAAATGCCACCTACTCAGCAATTTGTATTGTATTACTTCGGGCAACCTTATAATAATTTAATGTTTTCGTAACTTATGTAATATGACTGTCTTTGTTTCGCAAAAATGGCGCACAGGCCACACTTAGGGTTGTGCAAATTGGGTGCAATAAATAGATAAAAAAAATATGTTCACGCCATTCCGAATACAGAGGTCTAGTCTACACGATTAAGTCCCTTCGACCCACCTTCCACTGAAAATATTTTGGGTCAACGTGGCAGGTGGTGTGCCCGTCGCTGTCTTTATGTCCAAGCCAACGATATGAGTCGTACGAGCGTACGTCGTCGAGCCCGGGGATTGAACTCGGGTATCTCGACTCGAATTCCGATAACCCAACCATTCGGCTATTGTGACTAAAGACTAATAAATAGATAAATAAAAAAAATTATCATTCTCTAGTGCCAAAGTTAGTACCTAAAGCACTTCTTGAAACAACGATGATCCCACAAAAATCTGAGATAATGTTGAAAAAGTGGTTTTCTACATTGGCACATAATCGGGAATCAAACTCGGGATGAGATTGATCCCCGATTATCTTTACGACCGATTCACCGAAGGAATTTTTGGGACAATGTGACTAGCCGTCGTCTTTATGTCCATGCCGACGACATTAATAAAATATAAATATATAAATATCTTCACGCAATTCCCAATACAGGGGTAGACAGAGGTCTAGTCTAGACAATTAAGTTCCTTCGACCCACCTTCCACCGAAGATATTTTCGGGACAACTTGACAGGTGGTGAGTCCATCGCCGTCTTTATGTCCAAGCCAACGATATAATTCGTACATAAGTTTTTGAAAAACCCATTGGTACGAGCCTGCCACCTGGGGATCGAACTCGTGTCTCTTGACTCGAAATTCCGACCACCCAACCACTCGGCTATCGTGACTTTTTTTTTTATTTCAATGCCGATCACCACCATTCGTCTATCTTGATGTTCTTTCGTTATGTTTTATAATGTACTATAACACTACATCAGAACGTAATTTTTATTGATTTTAAGGTATATAAGTTACGCTGAATTTTTTGTTATTAAAGAGAAAAAAACCGTGTCGAACCGTAGGAAAAAAGGCACATTTTTTCTCTTTAATTTAATAACTATATTAGTAGCATCACATTATGGTATTAGGTATTTATGAAAACTACGAAGTGACAACCCTACGGGTAGCGTATATACCGTAAACTAGTTTGTTGTTTCACATAGTATCTGTGGCGTACGCAATTGAGAAGACCTATGCAAATATATCGACTCTATGACTACCGCGATTTTTTATCGCCATTAACTTTATAGTGATTGATTGACAGAGAAAACACCAATGTATGGTTACAGTGTTGTCAATTTTAAGTGAGACTATACCTAAGTTCCTATCCTAAACGAAAATATTTAAAAATGCCTAGAAAGTTAAATTTAGTAAAAAGTCTTAAATTCACTGATTTCTTGTATTTACACGAATGCTACACATTTGAAATAAAACGTTTTTTTTTTTTAATGTGTAGCATATCTCGGGGACTGATGGCCTCCCCCCGTGACCTAGGGTGCTGTAAAGCATCCGAAACGTCGGGAAGTAAAATAGTTTGTAAAAAAAAACTAATAAAAAACGGAATAAAATCCGAAATCCGTTTTATTTAAAAAGTCTTAAATTTTATCAATTTGCTAGTTTATTTGTCTCTACAGTTCTTTTAATTTTTTTTAATATTTACTGAATATCCCAGGGCTGGGGTATGCAGCGGTCTTATAAACCTGCTTTTCAGCGAAACTGGTTTGCGAAAACATGACCATTCTTTTCAATACTTACATATATCTTTATTTACTTAAATAAATATAACTCGAGTATATACATTTTTAACTCTAGCGGGATTCAAACCCTCATCCTTTAGCTTCGAAGGCATGGTCACTGCCAGCTAACTAGGCTAACGTCGAAGTTCAAGATACTCTATAAAAACTCAGCGACACACAGCACTCGTTTACCAAGTGCAGCATTCCACAAGGAAAGTATAAACATGTTTATGCATTAATAAGTAAAAGCGTGTGCTGTTAACAGCTCCACGTTCTTACGTACACATTTTTCGGACTCAATGGTGCAGTTATGCTAGGCTAAGTTGACCAATCTCGGCTCTCGGTTGCATACAAACATTCGCCCGGACTGCACCCGCCTTTTTTTTCGCCGTCCCAGTTGTGATGTTTACGTGAAAGTGGCTCGGCACTTAGACGGCTCCAAGCCGGCTCAAGGTCTACCGTCCTCGCGCGCCACGGCCGTGTTTTGTTACGCCGTTTTGTGCGCGTGTGTGCGCGAGTGCAACATGTCGTCACGGATCTGTGAATTTGTAAATGTGATGACACACCAGTGTAGAAGTCCACGGCGTTAATAAAAACTTATTAGCTGAGATTTTCTCGTCTTGGCTTTAGCCACTACACAAAATAATATTTTTAATGAGAGTTTTATGCACATTGTGGAACTAAAATAATGCTGCGGTGGAAGGTGCGTCGAAAGGACTTAATTGTCTAGACCTAACGCTGTATTGGGAATGGCGTGAAGATTTTTCTCTTAGATTTTTATATATATTCATATCATAACGCAATAATACTGGGGTGTACAGAGGCCAAGACGATTAAGTGTTTTCTATTCACTTTTCACAGAAGACTGTTTTGGGACAACGTGACAGATGGTGAGCCTGTCACCATCTTAAGGAACAAGTCAAAAACTTATGAACGATTTATGTAGATCGAACTTGGGTCTGATTCCGATAATCTAACCACGGGGCTATCATAGCTTACTTTTATATAATAACAATAAGCAGGGCTAGACCTTTGAGTAAAAATTTACAAATCGTAGAATTGTGAGATTTGTGCGACCGCAAACTCACGTCCGTAACAACCGCAAACTCACCATCACGAAGGACCTGCGACTGGTCCGAAACTAGTCGGTACTTACACCGATTGTTTATACGTGTGTTAAGCCGTAGATAATTTATCATTTTGTGTAATTACTTACAATTTGAACAAACGTTCATGTAAGTTTCTTACTTGCTGAAATGATTGATCGCCTCCTAAAAAAACTGATAAAATCCATGAGATCTCAAGGCATCCATCATTTAAAAATTTTGATCTAATGTTGCGTCACGGATGTCTCAACGCTCAAAGGAATGCGTTTGGTAAATTACATCCTTAATATTTGAGACGAATCCCCCACCAAAATGTAAAATTATACATAATTCTGATGGCTATGAACTTGTTAGAGAAGAGATATAATATCATAAAAAAAATAAACATGGGATATTTTTGAAAATATATTGTTTCTACATTGGATAGTATACATACATACTTATATATAATCACGGCTCTTTCCAGTAGGGGTAGGCAGACACCATTTTCTACTTATTAAGGATCGTCCTTACATGCTTGTTTCGCTTCGTCCACTTTCCTTATTCCCTTCAAAGGATATATTACATCATTTATAATCATCCATTAGCTGTTTACATAGAAGTTATTGTAAATTGTAAATAACACACATAAATAACTTAAACAACGAAATCTGTTTTCATATTCACGTATTTTCCTAATACTAGAGTAGACAGAGGTCGCTATAGTTTAGTCCTTTTGTCCATTGTCGTCTTAGTGGCCATGCAAACATAAATATATTAATAAAGATAAATATTTGGAATTTCTTTATTTGAAATTCGGAATGTAAAATTGTAAACAGCGTTTTTAGTAGTTCATACATATGCGATTGTAAACTACTTTCATGTTTTCGTCGCTTATGGCATATGACCCTAAATAATTATGATGTCATTGTAGACGATTTCGCCCACCGTTAATATTAATTTCTCGCAATCAATCACAAAATTTTTGTGTTACATTAATGTCCTGCATCTCACAAGTTTTAACTACCAATATCAAAGTTTTTACTAAAAAACTTGACCCTGAGTCAAGGCTTTAGGCTTTTCTCCCACCTAATAACCTTGAAACTCTCGTCATATATACTGTTTCTCATTTAATTATCTTTTTAAAAGGATTGTGATGATAGACTTCTTCTCTCCATAAGAGTTGCCGATGCTACAAACTATTCTTTTATCCGACCAAAATCATTGCTTTACCTATTTCTGTTGCTAATTAGCAGTGTAATAACTGTTGTGATCCGATTTAAAGACTAAAAATACCCCATTTAATTACCAGGAATGAGGCATCTCTTCTTAGTCTTCAGAGTTGACTATTCATAAGAAACTTTCTTTTGAAATTGTTTTTTATTTTGCAAGGAATACTAGCAATGCTAGTATTCCTTAGACGACCACCGAGGACGAGCGGCGTAAACACCGATTTACAAGGTGTCACCATCTAGGTCCCGGGTTCGATTCCCGGTCGGGTCAATACAGAAAAACCAATTTTCTACATTTTCTCGGGTCTGGGTGTTTGTGATGCCTTCGTCGTTTTCGATTCCCATACCGCAAGTGCTTTAGCATCTTATATTAGGATCGGAACAATGTACTATGTGTTGTTATCCCTATCAATATTTTTTTTATTTTAATAATGCGAAAAAAAAGGACTAGAATTAATGTTAACCGCTCCAACTAAACTGCAATGCTTGTGTGTTGAGTGGCTCAGGACAATAGTCAAATGGAGGGCACGAACCTGCGACCTTATATTTCGCAATCCGCACCCTAAACCTAAACTATTAATGCTTTATTTGAATGTGTCATGAACTGCGGTAGGCATTGAACTCTTGCTCGTTTTTCCATCGTGGTTTAATTGTCACGCATTTCCCGATACAGGAATAGCCAGAGGTTTAAACTAATAAGTCCTTTCGAAACACACTTCTCCGGAGCTTCTCGTGGGAAAACGTAACACAGATGGTGAGCCTGTATCCGTCTTAATGCCAAAGCTACCGATATAAGTCATACGAAAGTTTTGAAAAAAACTAATTTGGTACGCTTCCTGGTGATCGAATTCTGATCACCCAACCACTCGGTTATCGCTTTTCATCCCAATTTCTTAAAAAAAAAATACGAAGTACTTTTTTAACTTTTACAGACAGTCGACTAAGTTACTAAGCAATATCTCATCTCGTAAGTTGTTATATTGCTTTTATACTTAATTACATCTATCGGTCAGACGTTAATGTTGAATCACAACATCAATTACATATAATTGATAATGTAAAACTTGCTCATTTCCCTCACGTTTTAAAATTAACATAAACTTACCTATGCGAACTATTCTGGCCCCGTTCTTAGTTCTGTTAAGTATTCCGGTAGGTGTCGATGGAACTGTGATTTGTTTGGAGCTAAAACAGAATGAGTAAGTTCTTTTCGTGTTAAATTGTTATTTAATATAACGTCACGCTTTTCTCAATACAGGGGTAGACAGAGATCCAGACAATTTCGTCCATTTGACCCAAATTTCATTCGCTTAATTTTGGACAACGTGACAGGTGATGTATTCAACCTGTCAACGTATTAATGTCCAAGCCAATGACTTAAAAACTCAAAGGTATAAGCCCTCCTCTTGGGAACCAACGCGAGCTCCTGAATTTGAATTCC
The DNA here is from genome assembly GCA_029286605.1 of Sericinus montela. Classification (NCBI taxonomy): domain Eukaryota; kingdom Metazoa; phylum Arthropoda; class Insecta; order Lepidoptera; family Papilionidae; genus Sericinus; species Sericinus montela. Next base: position 10,123,285 of record JAGSMR010000044.1, read on the forward strand.
GATCACCCAACCACGAGTCTTTGTGTAAGTAAAGTTTATGTCTACAATCTAGATTAAGGTCTATCTTCATTACTTCTTACGTAAATGGTATGATCTAAGATACGTTTTTTTTTTTGATGCAATAACACTTATGCGTTCTTCGTTCAACATTGTCAGTTCCGCTTCACACATTGCGTTACTAATAAAACTTATATTTCATAAGGTACAATTCTGCGGGATGTAACTTACTATAACGTATGTTATAAAGTATTTCGCACTAACTATATTTTTTTTCTACAATGTATTCTAGATTTGTTACGAAATCTTTATCTTTTTTTAAAACCACCTCACTTAACGATCTGTAAAAAACGACTGCAGGAAATATGACTGCTCCAGTACCTTTGACTACTCCAATACTGGAAAATGAGTGGAAATAAAAAAATAGGTATGTTTAATTATTTATAATTAACACGATTTAAGGCGTCAAAGGATAATACTGCAATAATGCTCCAAAACCGTTCAAAATTTTGTTTCTTAGCCTAAAGCAAACGCTTTATAACTTTCATAACAAACAAATTAAATTTTTCTCACGATATATTCTACTTATAATCTTTGTATTTCTTCTGTAGAAGCTTCTAGTATCAGCTAGTATATATTAAACCGAAAGGTCACTTGTTCGTACATTGACTAATTACGAAATTTCTTAAACAGATTAGTCTCTTAGACAGAATAGTAACGATGGCCGTGTGGCTGGGGGTTCGAGATACAGAGTGAATAGATAAAAGTTCGATCCTCAGGCTCGCACCAATAGTATTTAAAAAAAAACTTATATACGAGTTATATCGTTGGCTTGGATATAAAGGCTCACTACCGGTTACGTTTTCCATAAAAATGTCTTAGGTGCAAGGTTCGAAAGGACTTCATTGTCTAAGCCTTTGACTACCCCTGTATTGGGAATGGCGTGAAGATATATTCTTAAAGAGATATACCATGATAACTTTTGGTACGTAGATGGAATATGGGTAGGAGAAGTGAGCTAAGAAAGGAATTTAAGAAACTTCCTAATTAATGTATTATCTTTGTCTGTAATGTATTATCTAGATAAGTAAGCTTAAATTGATAAAAGCACTCATAATTCCTGTATTCATTAATTCCACTGCTATTATCTGTCAAATCGTCAAACATTTCATCATACAAATATTACACACACTTATAAAGGCAACTGTTCGCGACATTTTATTTACAAAAAAAAAATAAAAACATGAAATTCATTTGATGTTTCATTTAAAACAACCAAAAGAATAGTGTTTCAAAAAGATGAAGCTCTAAGCACAGATTTATCTCCTATTTTCATTCATGTTAAATTGTTTATTGCTTATGCATAAAATTTGAAAATTGCACAAACTAACCCAAATTTTGGCTACTACTATATGAGTCATTTATTGCTTAATTTAAAAGTTTGTATGTTAATTTATATTGACCTTGAAAATCATAAATTATAGTAGTGATTATTAAATAGTGCTTAGCCATGTGTATACGACTAGGTATATACCCCCTTTTCATAAGTGTGGTAAGAGGCGACTAAGGATATAGCCTTGAAAATCCATATACCCATGATAGATAGATAGATAGCCGGATCTTGAAAAAGACAAAAACTGATCAGACCGGTGATGGGCAGTAGACGAGCAGCGAATGCGGGGTCTGGGAGTGTGGTCGCCAAGCCGCTTGCCAAGCGCGGCGACTACGGTCAATACATATATACATATATAATGAGTGTTTTTCTATTTTACGTTCTATTTACAATGAGTACAAGTAGTAGTTATTGTAAAAATTTTTTTTCGAATTAGTACTACCAGCACTAATTGTAAATGGTACGTAAAATACGACTATATAGTAAGTTCAAGTCGTTACATACATATATACATACATAACGACCTATTAAAGTCCACTGCAGGACATAGGCCTCTCCTATAGGGAGGATTTACCATAATCGCCTCGCTTGGCGGATTGACGATCGCAGTATCAGACACGTCGCACCTCAGACGCTGCTGCCCATCTTCGGTTTTATAATTTAGTCTTATATTATATTTTTAGAGATGGTTATCCCGCCATCTATCGGTCGCTATAACGATGTTCAAGGCTGTTTCCGTTAGTCACCTCTTACGACACCCACGGGAAGAAAGGGAGTGGTAATATTCTTAAATCGTTACCAAACGGCTCAGTAGTTACAATAGTACGTAAAATAGCATTAAGAAAATCAGGTTATATGTGTGTAAGGACACACATGTGTCTGACACATACACATTAACATTAATGTAAAACTAATACTTTATGGAATCCGCATGACTAGAATAATTTTCACATAGCATTTTCAATTTTGTAATACCTAATTGGTCAATAAAAATTATGGCTTATGCAAAACTAAAACGTTGTAGGATGACTGCGAAATCTCCGGTTGGTCAATAGACTTTGGGCTATTAAAATTCCTTTGCCTTAATACATAATGTGTTATTTAAAAACAATTAATACTTTGGAAGGAACAAAGTTAGTGAATGTATAAATTTTTCCTTTCTAAGTTGAGTATTTTTTTAATTATAATAATCATTATTGAAATTTATTAGTGTTTTTAATCAATTTCTTATAACTATTAGGTAATAAATTTATTAAGATATTTTATAGCTTTTGACCAATAATATTACCTCCATTTATAAGTGTAAAATTGTAAACGACAAATTCGTTTAATTCCAGTACGTTGTTATTTCGGATGGCGAAAGTAATTAATATCAAAGATAGAAGTGAGCTGAAGGTTTAATTTAACAAATTTACGTAACAGACGCAAATATACAGAATTTCAACATATTAAAGTAACTGGGCCATATTATTATACATTTCGCAACCACTCACGATTCACAGACAACATGCTGCCTCTAATTGCGTTAAAACAATAGACCGGAAAATAATAAACGAGCGTAAAGTTTTGGCAGCGCCATATTTAATTTTTTTATTTACAAAAAAATTGCCGTAGTTTTTATTTAATTTTACAAAACAAAAATATCTTCATAAGAGACTTTCATTTTTCTAAAGTAACAGGTACGTCAACTCGAAGTTTTAACATCAACGATCATTATCGACCGAAACAAAACAAAACTAAAAGAATAAAAAAGTACTAAAAAGAGTTAAAAGAGTATTGCATCAGTGCGAATCGATCGAGAGCCGTTGGGTTGGGGCATCCAGTGATCTGGCGTTAACCACTATCCGCTTTGATGTCGCCCTACGACTCTCGCTCGAATGTTATAGTGCTAATCTTATATTTAGATATCACAATCAGACGTCTGCTTCCTGCAGCCATTAGTAGCCTCCATGATGACCATACTCGTGACCATGACTGACGACAACCGGCACCGGCACTTTAACGGGGTAAGGTACAGGCTTCTCGACGTGAACGGGCACGTGCTTCTCGATGTGGACCGGGTACGGCCTGTCGACGGGGATCTTTACAGGCACAGGCACTGGTTTCTCGACGGGGTAGGGGATGTGTTTCTCGACGGGGTATGGCGCGGGTACGTGCACCTTCACGGGGTAAGGCACTGGTTTCTCAACGTGCACAGGCACGGGGCGGTCTACATGCACCTTGACTGGGTACGGCACGGGTTTCTCTACTGGGTAGGGCACGGGCTTTTCGACCGGGTAAGGAACAGGCTTGGGGATGTGTACAGGGTAAGGCCTGTCGACTGGGACCTTAACGGGAACGTGCACCTCCTTAACTACTGGGTAAGGTGCTGGCACATGTACTGGAACCTTGACGGGATAGGGAACCTTCTTCTCAACCGGGTAAGGAGCTGGCACTGGGACCTTGACTGGGTAAGGTATGTGTTTCTCTACTGGGTAAGGTTGGGGTACAAGTACCTTGACGGGTACGGGCCTGTCAACTGGGACATGAACTGGGTAAGGCACCTTCTTCTCGACGGGGTAAGGCTGGGGTACATGTACGGGTACTTTGACAACCTGTTTGACTGGGTAAGGGACGTGTTTCACAACTGGGTAAGGTTGGGGTACTGGCACCTTGACTGGAACAGGGACATGCTTCTCAACGGGCACTGGGATATGTTTCTCTACCGGGTAAGGAATGGGTACTTTCTTCACCACCGTGATGGTTTTGTGCACCTCCTCGTGACCACCGTAACCGCCGCCATAGCCACCGCCATAACTTCCGCCATAATTTCCGCCGTAGCTGCCACCGAATCCACCGCCTAATCCACCACCGAATCCACCTCCGTGTCCATATCCGAGGTTGTAAATCCCACGTTTCTCGTGTTTCTTATCGTCGGCTGCGGCCTCCTTGTTGTCAGTCACCGCCACTTCCGTTTCTGCTTTCTTGGCATCTTCAGCATATGTGAAGGCCAGAACTGCCACCAGACTGGCGGCCACGAGCTGTAACAGAACACGCGATGTAATTTTATTGCAAGCCGTACTAGAAAGACTAATTTAGAGATAGAAAAATAAGTTATTAGAAGAGATTTGATCCAGTATCGGTAACTTATTAAATCTCATGACAGTAAAGCCTCTACTGCTGGAACACTTTTAAATATAATCGGATTATGTTTTGGCGCAAGTAAAGCATTTTAGAGAATAATAAAAAAACAAGCTTAGGGCGGGAAAATATTACAGGTTGACGTTTAAATGACGCTGTCAATGAGCGCTCGTAGTTTTTATATTATTAGAAAGGCAAAGGACTGAAGGCTCAGAAAATTTTCTTAATGCACTGTCACACCACCACAACACAATATCACATGAATATGAAACACACCATGAACTTCATGATGCTGCTCTTGTTGGTTGCACTGAAGCCAGTGAAGTCCTGAATGCGAATGATGCGTGTTGCTCTGCACCATCGCTATATATACGGTGTATGAGCGGTCGAGCGATGAAAAAAAAAATATGGCGCCACTCCGTAGGACTACGTTACACTTTCGCTTTCGAGGGGGTATCGCTTCGTACGGAGCCGAAATGCTCCATATTGTCGTCGCCGAGATTCGAACCGGTTTAAGAGTGCGACGGACTATTTGCATAGTTCCTGAATCATTGCCGAGAACATAACTGCGAGATATTAATCACCTTTCATTATTACGTTTATTGATACAGCGAGATGCAAGTCTGACGAAAGTGGTTAACACGGTAAAGTTGCAGCAGTGTTTATAAATATTGAATAAGACGTTTATAGAAATTTTTATTCAAATTAAGCAAAACTATTCCGAAATTAATTTAGAATTAAAATTTAATATGTATTATTTAATTTAATTTAATATCTATTTATTAATCTGTATTATTTAAGCATATCAATATTGATCCCATAACCTAGTTGGTAGTGATCTTCCATCGAGTACAATTGAATTTACTCAGAGATGATACCAATCTGTACGAACTTCTAAACACTATCTAAGTACAAAATAGTGGCAAATTCTTATTTCAGGCTTAATTTTCAGGATACCAACTCATTAGCATGTTTAAAGTAAAATAAAAAGATAAGATGAAGAAAAAATTTTAGGACACGATATCATAAAATCTAATACGCCATGAATGTGCAGTGATAAAATGAAATAAAATGTTAAATTCAATTAAAACCCGTTGAGCTCCAATGCCATTTTCCAAGCTCATTTTCCATAATCGCCACGTTTTGTAAGCTGATTGGCGATCGCAGTACCAGACATCTCGCGCATTAGACTCTACTGTCATATGTCTGCTTAGTAAACGTTCATTTAAATAATAAATATGTAATTACATACATAAGGACAATATCACATACATTGCTCCCATCTGAAAGTAATCAACTAAATCATTAATGTTATGTAATCGGAAAAAACGAAGGCAATAACCAAATAAATGTATAATTTCATTCTTTTTAATTTGTTAAGTATCGTTGTTTTACAGATAATCGTTTAGACAGTTGACATAACTCACTTAACAGACTCTAAAGGTTTACTGCAGTCCAGTAACTTGATGGCAGCGGATTTGCCCCAATCGCTACGCTAGGAAGTGAATAGGGGATCACCTAACAATTTTTATATATGCACTTTGACATCACACGACGAATGAAACACTTGACATTTATTTATTTATAAGTTATTTATCTCTTACATTACGACACCTACGGGAAAGATAGGGGTGGTATGTTCTTACGCTGATATCACAAGGAGGGTAAGGCTAAAGCTTTGATAATACCAATGGCTACCGATAGGTTGCGGGATATACATCTCCAAATACGGAAGAAATATTGAAGTCACGATAGCCGAGTTGTTGGGTGGTCGGAATTTCGAGTCGAGAGACCCGGAGTTCGATCCCCAGAGTCCCAATGAGTTTTTCAAAAACTTATGTACGAATTTCATCGTTGGCTTGGACATAAAGGCGGCGACGGGCTTACCACCTGTCACCTTGTCCCGAAAATATCTTCGGTGGAAGGTGGGTCAAAGGGACTTAATTGTCTAGACTTGACCTCTGTCTACCCCTGTATTGGGAATTGCGTGAAGATATTTATTTATTTATTTAAATACAGAAGCGGTAGTGACATCGCCAATATACTTGCCAAGAGTGGCGAATATGACAAGCCCTACCTCATTGGATAGGCCTACGTCCAGCAGTGGACTTTCAAAGGTCATTATGTATATACTCGTATGTACCTTTAATTAAAATAAATAATTGATTATATAAATATGTATAGCTGTTAGTATATGCAACGATACACGTTGATTTTGGCTCAATAAATTCGATTGCTTCACCCCTGTCACCTGCCATGTTGTTCAAAATACCCTTCAGTAAAAAATGGGTCGAAATGACATACTTGTTTAAGCCTCTGTCTACCCCAGTATCAGTAATAACAGGTGGTGAACGTATCGCCGTTTGAGTTTTAAAATACGTGCATCGTTACATATACTTACAAAGATATGTTTACATAGACACATAAATATTCATATATACATTTGAATATCGATGAGTCCGTGTATCGATACGAACACGCAACTCTTAGTTTTAGAAGACAGGGTCACTACCAACTACGCAATCGGGTCGTCCAAATGCATTTGCATTTATGTACGTATATGATAAAACTTTATAACTTTTACATTGTGCTAATTAAATAATTTTTACTAAAAGGCGGTTACGTTGCAGCAATCCTTACGAAAAATCGTAAACGCTATCAAACGGCTTAATATTTTTCTTTTAATTCCATACTATGTTAATACTTTTACTAATTAAGTTTAATAACGAAAGTAAAATTAACGTCCGGCTGGCAACTGAAACACTCGATACAATTTATAGTTGCATAATGAGATTGAGTAAAGAAATCGCTTGAATAAAAGTAAAATAAGCCTATGAATATGTGAACGTATATAGAAATGCTTTGAAAATAAAATGTTTGATGTAGAATATTATTTTGAGATCTTTAGCAAGTGGTAGAACTTACTGCGACCTTTTTTCGAATAATTTCTCCTATTTTTTAATTATGTCGGTAAAACATCACATACATTGCTCTGATCCCAAAGTAAATTGCTAAAGCACTTGTATTATGGAATCGGAAACAACGACGGTACCACGAACATCCAGAACCAAGAAAGTGTAGGAAAAGTGGTTTCCTAGATTGACCTATCCGGGAATCGACCCTGGATCTCAGAGCCACTCGTCCACAGAGGTCATCAAGTTCTTCCCGTTGTTCCAAATATGATTTTTTTTATAGAAAAGGGAGGCAAACGAGCTGGTGGCTCACGTGATGGTAAGTGATTACCGCCGCCCATGAACATCCGCAATACCAGAGGCATTGAAAGTTGCCGGCCTTAGAGTGCCAGAAAGCCCTTCCTGAATTGGGGGAGGAGGGTGTGTGGGTCTTCGGTTACTTGCACTCACCAGATGAAACGCAGAAGTTTGTTAGACTTCTACTTCACGCCGGTATTCTGTGAGGTCGCGGTACTTCCCCGATCGAGCCGGCCCATTCATGCAACAACAAAATCTGATGCGTGGCTCTACCACTGCCAAAATTCTTGAACTCCCAGCTCCTCGACATTCAGCATAAGGACTGTTGACTATTTCATTTTAATTTTTAAGATTACGTAGATTTCGAAGCCCTGATAGCCTAGTTGGTTGTGATCCTGCTGTCGAGGGTAAACATTGTGAATTTGGGTACCGAATATTTGTACTCGAGTTATGTATGTCGTGAAGACATTTTTTATACATATTTATGTATATACATGAATATGAATATGACAGACAGAGGTCTAGTCTAAACAAAAGTCCTTTCGACCCACCTTCCACCAAAGATATTTTCGGGACAACGTGACAGGTAGTGAGCCCGTCGCCGTCTTTATGTCCTAGCCAACGATATTCGTATATAAGGTTTTGAAAAACTCATTGGTACGAGCCTACCAACTGGGGATCGAACTTGCGTCTATTGACTCGAAATTCCGACCACCCAACCACACGGCTATCGTGACTTATATATATATATATATATATATATATATATATATATATATATATATATATATATATATATATATATATATATATATATATATATATAAGAATTTTGGGAATCAGTTCATTAGTGCCGGACATGGGACTTCCACATATATAGTAATAAATTAACCTCTTTAAATTTATCTTTTACACTTTCATCCATTTCACGACACTGGGATAGTCAGAAGTCAAGATTTCAATTAGTTTTCAGTCAATTTAGTTTTGACTCTCGTTTCAATGAAGCTGATTTGGGATTACATAGATAAGCCTGTCGCCGTTTCAAACCAATCCTTCAATACAAACTGCTCTTTCTAAGTCAGTAACAGACTTAAATATACTATAGCTGATATGCATGGGTAAAACTCATTATCTTAAATGAAAATTGAACAGTGCCTAAGCAGATATTATAGCTTAATAAGTTTTTTCTTACATGTTCAACTTGCAAGTAAATTATCTATTGACATTTAGGCATCATGGACATATTATAGTTTCAACATAAAACTGTGAAATTCAATCACATGTGTTCGTTATCATCTAGGGTTGTCACAAATAAATTTTAGATAAATATATCATCAAGAAGTCACGATAGCCGAGTGGTTGGTTGGTCGGAATTTGGAGTCAAGAGAACCGAGTTCGATCCCCGAAAGTGACAGGCTCGTACCATTGGGTTTTTCAATAACTTATGTACGAATTATATCGTTGACTTAAAGGCGGCGACGGGCTCACCACCTGTCACGTTGTCCCAAAAATATCTTCGGTGAAAGGTGGGTCAAAGACTTCATTGTCTAGACTAGACCTCTGTCTAACCCTATATTGGGAATTGCGTGAAGATATTTATTATTTATAAATATATCATGCGGTGTAAGAATTTTCGACCCAGATTTTTTTGGCGAGTGTCGTAAGTGGCGGCTGAGGGAGAAGCCTTATAAATAGTAAGACATTCGGATACAATAGACAGTGCATTCGGATGATCTATAAATATCTACTCCTGAAATCATCACCGTATACCACGCAAAGACTGTATTCTATCGGTGATGTCATGCGAATAAACATAACATTTTATATATATATATATATATATATATATATATATATATATATATATATATATATATATATATATATATATATATATATATATATATATATATATATATATATATATATATATATATATATATATATATATATATATATATATATATATATATATATACTTCATGGGTCATAGGTATATGACCAGTGAAGTACATAAAAAAGTCTAATTATCTTTGTTTTTCTTTCGAAAAGTCTAATCATCGTATACAAATTATTGGTCTTGTTATTTTAAGTAGAAAGTAACTCAGTATATCTGTCTGTTACGCTTTCACGACTAAACCGCTTAACCGATTTTGATGAAATTTGAGATAGACGTAGCTGGAATTCTGGGGAAGGAGAAGGACTGGGTATAGGTAAGGATTGCGAGTCAGGGGCACCTACTGGCAACTGTTAGTTTTTAACGTTGAGAATACGAAATTGCGTGTACTCTGGTTATTTCTTATTGTTCAATCAAATTGATTAGAGGATCTTGTACCGATTGTTTGTTCCCGGACGTTGAGGCCGTACGATTTCATTAATTCAAGGTAGCTGAAGGCACGAAGTTGAAAATTTAAGCCACTTAGTTGAGCTATTAACTAATTCCTATTAAATTATACTCATAATTTGGTCGAAAAATACAATATAAATAAAGAAGTAAAAAAATTTAACCAGGTAAAATTGTTCAATTCTTAAAAGTCTCCCTCACTGGAAAGGCCTATTTCCTGCAGTTGACTTATACGTTATGTATGTATGTAATACGTGTTGAATAGGATTTTAATTGCATTTAGAATATTGTACATAACATTTTTGCATATTTTATGCAAATAAAAAACTTCATTTAACAAAAATAAAACAAATTTAAATTTAAAATTCGTATGTGTAAGCTCTTATATTATCTAAAATGTTCACTTTTAATTGAAATTATGTTATAATAATTGTAGTGTTTTGTATATTTTACACTGTCATTTTTTTCAGTGCCTTATATTTCAATTTCTTACATAAAATAAGATTTCTTTCTTTCAATTTCTTCCATAAAATAACAAATACTTCAAAAAATTTTCGGATTTTATCGGATTATTTAGTTTTTTCGGAAATATTAAAAAAAAACGCAATAAAATCTGACAATCGTTTAGCCTAACATGCGTAGTGTTCGCGTAAATACAAGAAATCATTGTGAAATATAAATAATAACATCGTACTATCGTAACCAAGTTAGACTTAGCAGTGTCGTAATTAGGTTGGAATCGAACATTGTTGTAAACATCGTGTGTCGCCTACCGTACGAGCTATCGGCTATTTCAGATCATTTCCTTAGATTAACGGACACTGTTTTCGTAATGCACGCTTTATCAGCACACTTGCGTTTAAAAACGCCGATCTTTCCAATTTTTTTAAACGTGTCTATTAATATATGAATAAGATTTTGAATTTCAATTTATCCGTATATTAAAGGACACGTTTAAAACTATTTGAAATAAAAGAGTTTTTAATAGCAATTTTGCAGAAATTCCCGTGGGATATAGCCCCGTCAGTGTTATCTTCGTTGTTTTTGATTACGTAACGCAAATGCTTTTAACAGTTTTTTTTTTTTTGGATAAAAGCATTGGAATCAGTTGTAGTGTATGTGATGTTGTTGCTGAAGAATACAGATAAATGTATTGACAGGAAATCTATACATTTATCTATATTCTTCCGGTCCCATATTATGTAATCATAGCAGCAATCATGGATGAATGCATTTGTGTTGGAATCAGAGAATCGTATTAGAAACAACGAAAGTATTAAAGACTATAGAAGAGGGGTTTAGAAAAAGGGAAGATTTTCCTATGACTATGTCATTCAAACGTTTTGGAACTATTTACATACTTTTGTACATATTATAAAAACCGATACAGCGTGGACACTACACAAAAGTATCTTCAGAATGTTCAAGCTAATATAACAATACAATTACATACACATAGATATTCATGTATACACCAAAACATCCACGACTTAAGTACAGACATTCACGTTCTTCATACACACGGTCTACCGGGATTCAAACCCTCGACGAAGCAAGCTCCTTCAGCTCCCCTTTTCATTTCTAGCGCGTTTTTAAACGCCAGTATATTACAAGCAGTAACTACGCACCGAGCTCTAAAGTTTCGCAAGACTCTCGCTCACCGAATGATTTTCGCGAGCGGCTTGTCGCTTACGTCCCAAGGTCCCTTTTGTTCTCGGAAATTAAATATTGTCATTGTTACACATGTTAGTGGCGTTCTATTCGCAATCAGCGTTTTGTTTTTGTTTGTATTTACAATTTGAAATGGATTGTGATTGCAGTTAAAAATACATTAATGTTAATACGTTCTCAGAATGGAATGACTTGGTAGGGTGATTGAAATTCGAGAGCAGCGTTCGAGGTGACAGGCACCTACCTATGGGTTTTTTTTTTTTCAAATAATACATATATAGATAGGGACAACATCACATACGTTGCTCAGATCCCAATGTAAGATGCTTAAGCACTAGAGGTATAGGAATCGGAAACAACGAAGGCACCACAAACACCCAGACCAGAGAAAATGTACAAAAAGTGGTTTTCTACATTGACCCGTCCGGGAATCGAACCCGGGACCTCTAGATGGCGACACATTGAAAACCGGTGTTTACGTCACTCATCCACGGAGGTCGTCAACGTGTAAATATAAAACATAACAAAAAAAAATACATGTTTTTTTTGTCACACGAATAGCAATGAAACATGAGATTTCACACATCTCTGACTCAATAAAGTCAATATCGCGACCGCGGTTTCGATTTCGAAAGCATTTTAAGACCACCTGGACGTTCTATGCCCTTCTCGTAATAATCTAATTAAACATACGGGCTTTCACAAGTCTTAAAATAAATGTCTAAGTTTTAATTTTTTTTACACAACTCGAAGACTGTCCACGCTCTGAAAGTTTGTGACGTAAGCAGACGCATGCTCACCACATATAGATCTTCGAAGATAATTTTCGTATGTTAATTGTAATTTGCAAGCTCGCAATCCGTGCAATTTCTAGTCTATTATTACGCTAAAGTAAATACGTATGTAATTAAATTCTGTTTCCACAACTTTTCAAATTTCAAATAATAAGGAAGTAAAGACATGAAGACATTTATTCGGACACTTCAGAATACAGTCACAAATAACGGTCCAGGTGAATAAATAAAATTAATGCAATTAAAAATAAAATAAACAAAAGAAATAAAATGAAATAAATAAAAAAATAGAGGGTGCAACAACAGTTAACCGAACAGAAGTGGCAAAAGGGATAACGAAACTGATTTTCAGTCGGCTCTATTCGTTGTCAAATACACAAGTAGATAGGAACAACATCACATGCTCTGATCCCAAAGTCAGTCGCTAGGCTTGTGTTATGGAATCGGAAACAACGTATGTACCACACACATCTAGACCCTAACAACTGTAGTAAAAGTTTCTACAATGACCCATCCGGAAATCGACCCGGGACCTTAGAGCTGGCGACACGAAAACCAGTATACACCGCTAGTCTATTGAGGCCTTCAAGCCGAAAATGAATTCAAAACCTCTGACTATACAGTTGTGTGTGTGTGTGTGCGTTTGTGTATTACCATTTCCATTATACCATTACCAGTATATTTTACAGTACTTACTTCGTTACTAAGTAGTTTAATTAATAACATGTACGTTAGATTGAATTAAGTACTATGTGTTAATTATCTAATAATGTGCTGATGTGTGAGTTAAATGATAATGAAGCGGTAATGAAGTAATTAATGAAACCTTTACTTACCCGTTAGTGATGTGAGAATTAATGTTTTGAGTTATTGAGGATGCTCTTCCTTAATAACTATAAAACGAAAAAACTGCAATTTTTAATTAATAAAAGACCTCTCTAAAACCAAAGTTATGTATACCAAGGCAATATTTGTACATAGAAATTATTATTATCTTGCTTACCTGTCACGGTGGCCCAGAAAATGTTTTCGGTTGAAGGTGGGTCCACTGTAAGAGAACGCGGCAAATTTGGAATCGCGCCGAGTGCCAGTAACTTATGCTACGCCACTTGTCAAAGGTTGACACCTTCTCTGCCTATGATTTATCTAGGTCAGCACCACACTTTTACCTATTCATGGTGCCAAATAGCTCTGTAACAACTGTTCTACTTATGGCCAAGCCTACGATGTAAATCGTACATAAGTTTTTGAAAAAAGCCCATTGGTACGAGTCTGCCACATGGGATTCGAACTCGGGTTTCTTAACTCGGATTGTGACGACCCAACCACTCGGCTATCGTGACTTCAAACTAATGTATATAGTCAAGGTAATATGTCTATGGCGATTATTATTATTATCCTTCTGCGCTTTGTAACTTCTCTCACGTCTTTGTGCCCTGGCTTGGACATAAAGACAGCGACAAGTTCACCACCTGTCACGTTGTGGCCAATGTCTTTGTTCATTGTTTCCGATTCCATGACACAAGTGCTTTAGCTGGTTACTTCGGGATCAGTGCAATATATGTGATGTTGTCCCTATTTATGTATGTATTTATTTATTTATTTCTTCTGATCGAAATTTGAATATCATTGAAAATCATTTTTGTCATTATACCCACTAAGCTGGGCGCTTTGACGCTGCGGATTTAGGCACCATCTTTGACAAGTTCCTGAACTGAAAGCTAATATTATATATCAAACAAAAAACCCTCCTCACTATACTTGATTATGGAACTGGTCAAAAATATTAATTAAATAAAAAATTTAAAAGTAATTATTCTAATAGGCTCATTGCTAAAAAAAACATAAGCCTACAGACGTGGGATTGTTAAGAAACATTACGTATGTTGATCATAGAGTGTGGCAGAAATAAATAGCTTTTTACGTAACGCATTACTCTGACCAATTGCTTATAATTTAAGTTTCATTTCCACAGCTAAAACGCAATGACAAATCGACTGCACTAACATAAGACATCTTACGTGTATTTATTTTTATAATTTTTCTTTATTGTTATGCTTAAAAATATATGATATATATATATATATGTATATATATATATATATATATATATATATATATATATATATATATATATATATATATATATATATATATATATATATATATATATATATATATATATATATATATATATATATATATATATATATATATATATATATATATATATATATATATATATATATATATATATATATATATATATATATATATATATATATATATATATATATATATATATATATATATATATATATATATATATATATATATACATACATATATATATATATATATATATATATATATATATATATATATATATATATATATATTAATACTCACAGAGTTTCAATGTGAATGAGTTTAATGACTTTTCACAAGAGACATAACATCGGGATAGACAGAGGTTTAAACAATTAAGTCGTTTTGACCCAACTTCCACCGAAGATATTTCTGGGACAACATGACAGATGGTGAGCCCGTCGCCGTCTTTACGTCCTAGCCAACGATATGAATCGTGCATAAGTTTTTGAAAAAACCCATTGGCACGAGTCTACCACCAGGGGATCGAAATCGAAATCTCTTGACTCGAATTCAACTACTATAACTACTCGGCTATCGGAACTTTTATTTTGTTTTACTTTTTTGTCATTTTTGTGAGGACGGGTTGTATACGTGTCCCTAGATATTGATCATTTTACTTGTCTCGGATTTGCGTAATCACGTTAATGTTAATATAAATGTTAACATAATTTTATTTCTGTTACAAGACACAAGAGAGCTAAGAAATTATTATTAGGAAATAGTAATGGATCTTTTTAACTTTTTGAATTGATTTATAGAACATGGATTTATTGTTACAAACCTGCGCAATTTATCATGTCTAAAACATCACAAAAATATCATGGTAAGTGGATAAATACGTGGCCTCGCCAACGTAGTCAGCGAATCATCACTCACTATATAAACGGATAATGAAAAATCTAAATCTTTATTCTTCGTGTAATAACGTAAATCTCTTGTGAAAATTCATTATTTTTATTTTACCACCGTTTTGTTATGTGGTTCCTCTGACGAAGAAAAAATGGGCAAAAGAAACTCCGCATGTTTCCACATTTTTGTAGTTTTTTTATCATATATACAAAGGTATTACATGTATTTATTTTATTTTTATTTTTTGATGGTTTGCAGTCTTTTATTTATGGTAATTTTTATAATATATAGGGGTATAAGTATATAAGTAGCTATTATTATATACCCTAGCTAATGTGCATTTTACTTGTTACTGATCTGCGTAAACAATGTCGTAAACAAGCTCCAATGAAATGTGGGACGAAATGACTCAAATTGTCAACGGATACTATTATGTCTGTAGTTTAAATCTATCTTAGTATTTGTTTATGAATACATGAAGCCGTTTATTCTGCAGAACGTGACCAAGGAATATACATACAAACAAACAGACATACTGTCCTAGTTGGGTCCGTCTAAAATAATAAAGTTTACGGTGTCTCAATCCGGAAATAAACAACGTTGAATTGCATCTTTAGACCGGATTTTAGTTGAAAATTGAAAGTAATTTGGGCATTCGATACTCTGACACCGTATACTCATTCGTATCGAATGTCTGGTGTTAAATTTCGTCATAAATCTTGAATGTCTTTCGTAGATACATATGTATAAACTATAGCGACGAATCAAATGTAATCATTTATTTATCGACTTTCTTAATTCGATAAATAAATGATTACATTTGATTCGTTTATCGATATTTATTTTTTCAATCTACCGCAGTTTCGTAATTAGGTTCCTTTAACCGAGAAAAACCAGGCAAAATGAACTCGAGAAGTTTAGACTTTTTTGGCATTTTTTTATCTCACGCATTTTTCCATTCGGTAGGCAGTCTAGGCAATAAGGTTTTTTTTACACACTTTTAATGGAAGCTTATTCGTGACTACGTGACAGAAAGGGAGCCTGTCGCCATTTGTGGGTTCAAACTTACGATAAAATATACGTACATATTTATTTACATAGATAAATATTCATATATGCATATAAACGTCATTTTCATCACACAAATGTTTGCAACTACCGGGACTCAAACCCGCGACCCTTAGCTTCGAAAGGAGGGTCACTACCTACTGGGCTATCGGACTGTTATTTCATATGATAATTTTTAAAAACAACTGCAAGTAAGCTCGTAAGTTCTCAAAATATTATTTTTTGCGTTAAATTAATGTTATCGTAAACGTATTGCTTTTTTCCTTTTACTAGAGAGGTAGTAGGCTCTTGTGGGACAATTGGTAAAGCAGGTTTTATCACACAAATCAGACGGAGTTTTAGGGACATAGGAGAGAGAGAGAAAGAGAGAGAGAGAGAGATCTTTGTTAGCTAAAACAATACACACCTCATACGTTTCAAAATTAATGAAAAGCAAATGAAACAAAGTATTAACGCGACCAACAGCGCTCGTAATTCTAGAGGCTATGCTGTTCGTATCTTTCTTGGTTCAACGTTTATTATCTACCGTGGCAATGCAGCCAATTTAATTGAGACGTTTGTACCTAGAATGATTCAAGGGCTTAACGATTTTCTTTACATAAATACATTTGTATCAATGTTAAGTTTTATATGTTAATATGTCAAATTTTATACATTTTGTATTATTTATTATATTTCTTACAATAAATAAATTTATTTTTCTTCTTTTTATTAAATTAAACTATTTATTTTTCTTCTTTTTCTTTACAGTGCACTGCTGAACATAGACCTTTCCCAAAGCTATTTATGTAGAATGTAGTACTTGAATGAATGTAATATTTGATTTATATATCTGACTTCTTCTTTTTAAAAAAGAAATTTAAAGAATGAACTGTAGTGGATTTTTGGCTAGCTTGTTTTTTTTTAATTTGTTCTTTATTTAATAACAAAAAGTTCAGCATAACTTATATGCTTTAAAAATAAAAACAAGTGCACGATATATGACCTATGATATATAGAAGCTAATTCGTGATAACTTACAAAGACAAAATCATATATATTTTTGATATTTCATAAGAATTTTGTATGTGATTTTCAACATTCTCTGTAACTATAATTTTCATTGATACGGGTATTATATGGTAGGAGCGTAGTCATGGTATGGCGGAGTAAACGGGTTCAAATTCCATCGAATTTTTACATTCATCCCAGAAAGTCCGCAGTTCATAGTCATAGGGGAGATCTGTAATATTTTGGTTGAAAAATTTTCACTTGTTGTCGCGAGCTATTGCCATACATGATTTTAATTAGTTAAGCTTATTATTACCTGCATAGTGTTGCGGGAAGTCGATTGATGCAGATGGCACAAGGCCGCTCTGTGTGGCAGTCTTTGGGGGAGGACTATGTTCAGTAGTGGACTTCGGATAGGCTGATATGATGATGATGATGAAGCTTATTATAAACAAAATTCTACTGTCTGTTTTTAATTCGAAATGACCAACTTTCACTAAATGCACATTAGTATAGTATAGAATATACGGTACTTGCATAAAAATATCTTATTTTAATCTTTTTTGATGTTCGTCTCTATGTTTATTCCAGATAATCTCTGAAATCAAGACCGCTTTTAACAGGACTTTCACTGTTCAGATAGCTGGTGTTACAGGGCTGGCTTGTGCTAGGCTTAAGTCTTAAAAGCGTCAAGCAGACAGACAGACAGACAGACAGGGTTACATTTACATGTGTAATATTATACTAATTAACTAATATCTTCACGCAATTCCCAGTACAGGGGTAGATAGAGGTCTAGTCTAGACAATTAAGTCCCTTCGACCCACCTCCCACCGAAGATATTTTCGGGACAACGTGACAGTGGTGAGCCCGTCGCCGTCTTTATGTCCAAGCCAATGATGTAATTCGTACATAAGTTTTTGAAAAACCCATTGGTACGAGCCTGCCACCTGGGGATCGAACTCGGGTCTCTTAACTCGAAATTCCGACCACCCAACCACTCGGCTATCGTGACTTACTATATTTTTAATATAATTAAATATTTATATTCTCGCGTTCTAGGTTTATCTGGATGGGAAATAAATATTATTATTTGTTTATTACTTAATCAAAATATATTATATCGCTATCTATATCTTATCGAGCTGAGTTGGGTCACCCACGTGGGGTATAATGTTTATAAACTTTTGACATTTTACAAGAGACGCCTCCCGGCAGTGATGTAAGCACAATATTTCAAACTAGCTCCTCTGCAGAAAGGTGAAGTGTAATGCCACACGCGAATACTTTACATATTAAAACAGATAGATCGTTTTTTTCTTTTCAAATGATAGCCGGTGTAAGGTTATTAAGTTACTTTCCAAATTCAAGCCCCTGACTAAGAACGGGAATTTTAACACTTAACGCGCAACCCTTATTATTTTTCTAAAATAAAATTGGCCTTACTGTGTTAAAGGCTATTAAAGTCCCGTTATTAGACGGAAAAGACAGATAAACAAATTAAAAACTATATTTTTTATTTTAGAATCGTTTATTTAGAAGTACAAAGGTACCTGACATCAATTTGACTTCTATGTATGTATGTAATAGATTGTTGATAAAAAGACCTTTGCAATTTCAAAAAATAAAACAGCTTGGAAATATTTTTATAGGGTTATACATGTTACTTATCATTTAGCTAAAAAACAGTGACTTGAAAGATGTTAATATATATGACAAGTCCTTACGATTCACCTTCCACCGAAGACATTTTTTGACAAATTGGCAGGTGGTGAGGCAGTCGCCACCCTTATGTACAAGGCAACGATATAAATCGAACATAAGTTTTGAAAAAACTCATTGGCATGAACCTTGAGGATAAAACTCGGATCTCTTGACTCGAATTCCGATCACCCAACCACTCGGCTGAGGTGACTTTTATAATAAATATTCGGAAGATATTTATAAACCTTCTCAGTCCAACATAATTTTCATTTATACATATATATCTTCACGCAATTTCCTATAATAGGCATTTTATATACAATAGCAATAGGAAGGATATTCAAGTAAAATTTTAATCTTTATTTTACAATTGTCTAGACTATACCTCTGTCTACCACTGTATTAGGAATTGCGTGAAGATATTTATTTATAATTTATTTCATTGTCTATTGACTTGTTTCATTCACTTTAACAATCTGAGTTTAATGATGCAAAAAACTGACCACAAATTGTAATCGTTCTATTGATTTATTGTAACAAGTGAATTTGCATCATAATTTGCATAAAATTATCATTTACTAGTTTTAAATTAAGTAAGTAATTTATTTCTAAATGATTTAATGTTAAGTAATGCATTTCATTATATATGTAATTATAATTATTTTGGTAGACGTTTGCTTAAGACGTGAGTAACCTAGATTCGATCCCTGGGCTGGTACAACTAAAATTGTTAATAAAAATATCTTCACTCCATGCTCAACATTGGGAGAAACAGAGGTCGACACAAATTATTCCCTTTGACCCACCTTTCATAAAAGACAATTTTTTGGAGAACATTACTGGTGGTGAGGTTGCCGCCGCCTTTATATCAAAGCCTAGGACATATCTTTTAAATAATTTAAAAACTCATTTGCCTTCCACCAGGGATCGACCTCGGGTGTGTCGACGCGAATTATGATCATCCAGCCACACGGCTATCGTGAAAATTCTTTAAAATAAGTTTCATTACTGAAGGAAATCATCAGGAAACCTGCACGTTGTAGAAAAAATGTTATTTGGAAGACGTGTGAAGTCCGCCTAAACGCACTGGAGCGTTTAGGCGGACTGAACTGAACTGAAATATTTGACAGAAGGTCTTTGTCCAGCAGAAAGTAATGAAAAAGCACCTTGTTGGTTACAAGGTGCCATTTTATAGATCCCAAAAAATGTTTAAAGGGAGATTGGAGTACTTCCTCACGTTGCTCGTGGGAAAATCAACACTCAAAATGTTTATTAAAATCTTTAGTAGTGTTGGCCCGCGGTTCGATACTGGGTCGATCGTATAGCAAAGAGAGCACCTTGTAGACCTACCAAACGTATTTACCGATCTGTCCAGTTATAGTAGACTTCGACAAGGCATGAATTATAAACATTTATTTGAGGGTTTGTTGGAGTTTTGGTCTTTGAACCAGATATAAACTAACCAATGCCTATGCCTTTCTTTCAAAATGCAAGGAGTCAGAATTTAATCTTTATTCTTTTAAATATATAAATATATCTTTACGCAATTCCCAATACAGGGGTAGACAGAGGTCTAGTCTAGACAATTAAGTCCCTTCGACCCGCCTTCCATCGAAGATATTTTCGAACATCGTGACTGGTGGTGAGCCCGTCGCCGTCTTTATGTCCAACCCAACGATATAATTCGTACATAAGTTTTTGGAAAACCCATTGGTACGAGCCTGCTACCTTGGGATCGAACTCGGGTCTCTTGACTCAAAATTCCGACCACCCAACCACTCGGCGTTTGTTTTATTATATATTTAATTGCATAACATAGTTCCGTAAATCAACTGGAATTAATTTTTAAACGGTTCGGAGATCAGCCTTGAAATTTTTTTAGTTTGAAATAACATTTATAATATTTATTTACCACTATGACGTGTTAGTTTTGTGTACGATTGTTTTAACAATGTTTAAAACGCATATTGTTAAAAGAAAATAAAGTTGTATACATTTTGTAATTTTATTTATATAAACTAGATGTCGGCTATGACGTTTTACACCGCGGTTTGGTTTACTTAAGTGGATTTAATAAGTACCTAGATATCTTACTAACATATTAGGAAAAGGGAAGAGGGAAGAAGGGTATAAGAATGTATTAGCAGTATATGCAATAATAGTCCAATGTGGTACTGGATTTAGGTACCATATTCATATAGCAATGTAGATCACAGACACAGTTGTGATTTTATTTAACAGCCCTTCTAGTGTGCACAACAATATGGGATTTCTATAAGAGTCGCAGTTTTTAACAAACAATTTAATTGAATATAATCTTCTAATTAATTAAAATTAATTTTTCTTAGTTATTTTACTATTACAAATGCAAAAGTTTGAATGGATAGATGTTTGTTACTGTATCACTCCTGAACGCTTGAACGTGAAGAGAACGGAAAGTTGAAATTTGGCGAGGATATAAATTATTGAATGGAATACAGCAAAATGTAGGATCTCGTGAGAAAGGTTTGGTATAAAATATAATTTTGATTAATAACTGTTGAATTGGTATTTTAAAATTGTATACAATTATTTATTATATTTTTATAGGCCAGTGTTAATTAGCCAATACTATTTTGCGAGTTTGCCATGAAGTTTGAAGCAAAAAAAAATATTTGTCTATAACCGTACTGGCCAAATCAAGGCAAACGTTTGCATTAATTAAAAAGATTTCAAGAGATTAGCTAAGAGGAAAATATAACAATAAATTTAAATCTTTATCATTTGCATGTTCATCAATTTCGAATGCATTTTGCAATTTATAAATAGAATTCATGTCCCAACATGGTTTCATTTAACGCACACGCCCTCCAAAATTTGATTCTATAATGCACTTACCATTTACGGCGTACAGTATTGCAACTTCAAATTCAAATTTTGTACGCTGATTTTATTTTATGCATAAACAATGAATTATTGTTCGAAGATTTGCTTTTGATTGAAATACTAGTTATTTTTTGTTTTTTATATTACAGTAGATATAAAGGTTAACTATACGTATCTATGAGATATAAAATAAGCTTGCAATTTATTCATCAGAAACCTGAGGTCAATTAGATTGGACACTTTAACAATAACATATTTTTTATCATAAGACGCCGACGGGCTCACCACCTATCACGTTGTCCCAGAATATCTTCGGTGGAAGGTGGGTCGAATGAACTGTCTACCCCTGTATTGGGAATGGCGTGAAGATATTTTTTAAAAACATTAAATAGTATTGCCTTATTGCCGTTTGTATTATCCAGTTGAAGGTTTAGACCAGGTTTTTATAGGCTTATTTAACATATTTAAAGTGAAAAAAGAAACTCTTTGAATTCTAATTTTTTGTTTTGTATTGTTCACCTTTGGATTTGTTTTTATATGTTGCATCTTGACAATCAGGCAACAGGAATATTCCCTATTAGATATTTACAATCTACTTATACAACGTGTTTTAAGGACTATGTATATATAATAACATGGTTTTAATATCCAAGTCAATGTTATATTGAATACATCAAACATAACGTCTCAAGAAACTGCTTAGTACGACCTCTTGAAATTAAGAAAACTGACTTTCCGGATCCGGTGATTGATATCCTAGCGTTATTTGCTGGTTTTTCGAGGCAGCTAGAAACCCTATCGCCATCTTAATCTCCAAGTTATCAATACAAATCTTAGAAATAATAATGAATAAATATATAAGGACAACATTACATGCATCACTCTTATCTCCAAGTAAGTGGATAATATGCACTTGTGTAATGAAACAACGAAGGTTTTAATTGGGCACCAAAAATCCAAACCCGAGAAAATATAAGAAAATTGGTTTTCTACATTTACCCATACGGGAATTAAACGGGGCTTTGTTAAATGTGTGCGCAAAGAGGATTTTGTACTAAGTCCACGATTTCTCTTCAATTTATTAACATAACGTTTAGCATAACTTATATTATACGAGTATATCATATTTCACGACAGCCTAGTGGTTGGGTGGTCGGAATTTCGAGTTAAGAGACCCAAGTTCGATCTCCAGGTGACAGTACCAATGAGTTTTTCAAAAACTAATGTACGAATTACGTCGTTGGCTTGGACATAAAGACGGGGACGGGCTCACCACCTGTAACGTTGTCCCGAAAATATCTTCGGTGGAAGGTGGGTCAAAGGGACTAAATTGTCTAGACTAGACCTCTGTCTTCCCCTGTATTGTGAATTGCGTGAAGATATTAAATTTATTAAAAAGCTTATATTCATTAAAATCAATAAAAAATTGCGTAAGTAAGTCCACTATGTTTGTTTAAATATAAAATTAGAGACCTCTGAAATAACGATACCTTGAAAACCACGGTTTCAAACACGCTACACTACGGTTTTCACGGTACGTAGTGGACTTGTGTATTCTTCTCATGAGGTTCTTTAATACCCTGTGGTTACAGGGTATTAAAGAACCTCATGAGAAGAATACACAAGTCCTGTGTATCGAACTCTCTTAACTCGAACTCAAATTTCAAAGTGTTTCTGATTCCATAATACTGGTGCTTTAGCCACTTACTTCGAGATGACAGAAATGTATGTGATTTTGCGTCTGTCGATGTATTTAATATATCTTCACGTAATTCACAATACTGGGGTAGACAGAGGACTAGAAAATGGAGTCCTTTTGATCCACCTTTCACTGAAGAAATTTTTGGTAATTGTTGTGTATGTGTGCGTGGCTGCGCCCGGCACCACTATTGTGTGAGAATAAACAGTGTAAAGCTAGCCAACGATCGTATCAGGTATCCCCCTCTATCCTTATATTCACACATTAATAAAAACCAACTAACACACATTTAACAGTAATAAAAACCAACTTGGGCCTGTCGTCGTCTATATATCTAAGCCAACAATATAAATCATACTTAAGTCTTGAAAAACCCATTGGTACGACCCACTGCGGGGGATTGCACTCGGGTCTCTTGACTCGAATTTCGATCACACAACCAACCGGCTATTGTGACTTTGGTGTGACGTATTTAATAATATGTTTAATATGAGTGTGTGTGTGTATTTACTGTGTATGGCTTAAGCATTTCCAAATAATACTGTAGTACCAGAAATTTCTGTTCAAAGACTTATATATTCGTAACTTTACTTTCCTTTACTTCATCTTAAGCGATATTACACAACCAAGAATGTTGAAAAATAACTAAAACGCATACATGATTTTTGACTTGCGGTTCGGATTTTTTTTATATTCTACATACTTTATTATTGCACCATTTTCACTGGCATAACAAAACTTCTCTCAAGTAGATTTCAACTGAAATTACGTAAACATTTAAAAGTTTCGAGTGGATAGAGCAAAGCGTAAACATTGAACGATTACACCATAGGGTTGTTTAAAAGAAAAGAAAGTATAATTCATAATTTTAGTAAAGTTGCAATGAACTAGAGTAGGGTTATTATAGAACTGGGCAAGGTATTTTAGCCGCTGAAGACTAATAATAATATTTTGTGTAATAATAATAATCATAGCATCCTTTACAAACAGTTATTAAATTAAAGAGGTTATCTCTTTAGAGGTTATTTCTTTAATGTTTACGTAATTTCAGTTGAAATCTACTTGAGAGAAGTTTTGTTATGCCAGTGAAAATGGTGCAATAATAAAGTATGTAGAATATAAAAAAAAATCCGAACCGCAAGTCAAAAATCATGCATGCGTTTTAGTTATTTTTCAACATTCGTGGTTGTGTAATATCGCTTAAGATGAAGTAAAGGAAAGTAAAGTTACGAGTGTAGTAAAGTTACGAATATATAAGTCTTTGAACAGAAATTTCTGGTACTACAGTACTATTTGGGAATGCTTAAGCCATACACAGTAAATACACACACACACATATTAAACATATTATTAAATACGTCACATCAAAGTCACAATAGCCGGTTGGTTGTGTGATCGAAATTAAATGACATGGGCGGGATTCATACCCGCAATCTCTCTCAAACCGCGGCAACGCTATTACGTTTCCACGCATTTCCCTATTATATTAACCACTCATTTTATTACATTTTGACGTAGAGTATTCGTAGATTTTGACGTTATGTATGAGAATCAGATTGTTCTGTCAACTTTGTAACTTTGCAGGATTCTAAAACTACACCTGACTAGTTCCCAAACATCTCGCAAAATTTACTTTCTAGTAATAAGATTTGGGTTTTGAATTTTTCAACGCTTTAAATACAAAATTCTACGTTAGTAAAACGTTGAAAGGCGTCAAGAAGGCGGCGATGGGCTCACCACCTGTCACGTTGTCCCGAAAATATCTTCGGTGAAAGGTGGGTCGAAGGGACTTAATTGTCTAGACTCGACCTCTGTCTACCCCTGTATTGGGAATTGCGTGAAGATATTTTTGATAATTTTTTATTTTCCGATTAGTTTCGAGTACTGTATATATCATATAGCGCAAGGTCAAGTACATAGGGTTACTAGAAAATGTAAATTATTC
This sequence comes from Sericinus montela, assembly GCA_029286605.1. Lineage (NCBI taxonomy): Eukaryota > Metazoa > Arthropoda > Insecta > Lepidoptera > Papilionidae > Sericinus > Sericinus montela. Next base: position 10,149,084 of record JAGSMR010000044.1, read on the forward strand.
TGAACTACGATATACTGATAGCCAAATTGGTAGTGGGCTTACTTACGAAGCTGAGTTATGTGCACGTTAGCTTGGACACGAAGGTGGCGATAGGCGCAGCCCCTCAAATATGTCTCCGTGAAAAGTGGGTCTACATGACAATTGTCTGTCACTCAAAATACACCATGATTGCCGTTCATGATTGTAACTTCAAAGAGCAATCTTCTTCTAATCTGGATTACAATATACATATTACACAGTAGGATGCAATTAAATATATACATAGATAGGGACAACAACACATAAGTTGCTCCGATTCCAATGTAAGATGCTAAAGCACTTGTGGTATGGGAAGCCGAGAAAACGTAGAAAAAGTGTTTTTTCTACATTGACCCGACCGGGAATCGAACCCTGGACCTCGAGATGGCGACACCTTGCAAACCGATGTTTACTCCACTTGTCCACAGAGGCCGACAACGTCATCGATGTATTATCATTATTCATTCAAAAACGCTTTTTCTTATTCCATACGCCGTTGATACTGGGAAATGAATGTAATCTAAAAGATAACAATTTAAGATTATTGCCATTATTGCTCCTTGCGAAATGTATTTATACTGTTTTGCATTATCTCATGCTATGTACGTACTAGTTTGTCTGCATAGATTGTAATATACATTTCACCAACAGTGAATAATAGTTTGACATTTGATTTAGTGCTACAATCTTTTATGTTGAATAAATATGAAACTCATTATATTAACGATAGTGGAGTGGTCGGGTGATCGTAATTCAGGTCAAGAGACCCGAGTTCGACCCCAGGCGGCAGGCTCGTAACAATGAGTTTAAAACTTATATCGATTTATATCGTTGGGGTTAAAGACGGTGACAGGCTTAACACCGGTCATGTATTCAAAAAATGCTTAGAAGGAAGGTGAGTCGAAAGGACTTAATTGTCCTTCCGACTTTACTTCCACCGTATCTTTACCGTCTACCTCAGTATTGCGAATGTGGGAATGGAGTGAAGATATTTTTATTAAATATTATAAACCACTATCGATAAACAAATGCAATAATTTGAAGTGAATACAAACCGAAACTTATTTAGGATAACGTGACAGTTGGTGAGCCAATCACCGTGTTTGTCTGAGTTAACGTTGCCTTTTATTTAAATATATATTTGTATTAATAAATGTTAATATTTTTATAAAACATCCACCATTCAAGTAAAAACCTTAGTAATCATCGCACAAATGTTCGCCCCTAGCGGCCCCAACCCTTAGCTTCGAAGGTTAAGGAAGAAAGAAAGGAAGGATATCGAGTGTCTCAACCGTAAAAATGTTAATTTTTGAAAAAAAAAAAACTCATCGACGCCTTCGTTGTGATCCAACTCAGGTCTCCTGGTTCGAATTCCATTCACTGAACCACACTGCTGTCGGCCACGACACGATAACCTTCGAGCCTTCGCCCAAAAAGCAATTATTTTATTTTAATGTCAATTTTTATTCAATTATTTCAGCTTTGCCAAGAGGAAAAATATAAATAAATTAACAGTGTTAAACTGCATATTAATAAAACTATATATCACTTAAAATTATGACACTCAACCACTATCACACATATACCATCTGATTAACCTCGTGTGTGTTCCAATTTTAAATGTACATGGCAAAACGTCTTCCTCTCGGATGTTGCAAAATAAACCTTGGTTTTTGGAGGAAAAAGTGCTATTTCGCAATGTCGCCTGTAAAGCTGCTGTAGTATAAAGAGCAAAGCAATCATATTTTTTATTGCTTTTTTTGGTTGCTTTGATCTACATAAGAACAAACAAGCAGTACGTATATAAAGAACAAAGTCATCGAATTGTCTTTTTGAAGTGAGTACTTCTTTATTACAGTCACTATTACGAAACGATAAAAACTTCATAATAAAGACATAATGATTTATCACAAAATAACTAATAATAAAAAAAAAGATGAAACATGTTTCATTTGAGTAACACAAACACTTATAAAATTATAATTACAATAACAATTCTATAACATTGAAGTGGCAATATCCTGGTGACATAGCTCGTAGAACTGACAATCGTAAGGGAAGAAAGGTTCTCAAGTGGCAGCTTCGCAGAAACAAACGCAGTGTAGGACAACTCTCCACGAGATGGAGTGACGACTTGCAAAATGTTACGAGAATTCGATGGAAAGAACTATATATCAGAGATTCAGACTGTAAAAGACTGTAAAGAAAAAGAGACAGAGAGAAAATCGGATCGTTTCTCTAGTAAAGACATAATCAAAGATCATGAATTAAATTCGCAAACATAGCATAAGTCTATGTAACATGTTCTAACAACATATAAACAGAAACATGTGTGTGTTCCTCAGATCATGTAAAGAATTCCACCAAGCGACAACAGTCTTAAAAAAACAGATAAGAGTCAAATATTTAAATAAGTTTTATGTGATATTAACACGTCTCTGCCTACTACTGCTGTTATTGCAATGGGTAATAATAAATGCCGTGCCACATTGGACGTTTTTTTCCCTAAAACATCTCTATCTTCACGCCATTTCCAATACAGTGTTAGACTGACGTCTAAACAATTAAGTCCTTTCTTCTTTCCACTGAAGACATATTTTAGAACAACGTGACAGGTTAAATCAATAAACTTTTAAATCGTACATAAATTTTTGAAGTATCGCATGCCTTGGGAGATCGAACTCGGGTCTCTTGACTCGAATTCCGATCATCCAAACATTCGGCTACCGTGACTCTGACGTAGGGGTGGTAAATCCTTACGTCAACATCACGTGACAAATTTAAAAAAAACTTAGTTATTCTTGATGACAGCAATCTGTTGATGCAATCATCAGAATGTGAAATATGCCGTTAATAATATCCACGTGATTTTGCTACTTGTATACAATTTGCACAAACATTGACCTCATCTTGCGCAAAACTCGATTTTTTAATTTTATTTCATAATTTGCATGTGTTAGATGAAGCATATCTTTATGCGCAATAAATCAAAGTGAATACCGCGAGTCGTAAAATAACGTTTTATAAGCGATTCATCATAGTACGGTGTCTAAACTTCGGATAGAATACATGAGATAGGAGTATAATATATATAGATTAGAGGAGGATAAGGAGTCACGTTAGCGCAGCGGTTGAATTCAAGATAAGAGACAGATGGTAGGCTCGTACCAATGGGAGTATATATATAATAGCATATATTAAGTAATTTATTGTTTAGACCTGCCTATCCCAGTGTTGGGAATGGCGTGAAGATATTTTTCTATAATTATTATGTACGTAAATCGGTTTACGTAGTTAATATCTTGACGGCCTAAAAATTCCACAATGGTACAGGCATCTCCCGTGAAAAGCATTTTCCACAATCGCGACGCTCGGCAAGCGGATTGGCAGACATAGTGCCTGACACTTCGCACCTTAGATACTCGTGTCGATCAGTCTGCTTAATTTTAGTTAGTTTCTTACGAGAATTGACGATGACTATCGTATCTATAACGGGGTAATCAGTAAAGAACGGATAGCCAAGTGTTCGAACTTCAAACACTTTTTAGTTTTTTAACTTAAAAGATGTTATTAATAAAAAAAATATTTATTATAATTTGTTTTATATGATACAAAATAACAAAAACATGAAGAAAAAATAAAAAATATCTTCACGTCACTCCCAATACAGGGGTAGACCGAGATCTAGACAATTAAGTCGTTTCGACCCACTTTCCTCCAAAGATATTTTGGGACAACGTGACAGGTGGTGAGTCCGTAGTCGTCTCAATGTCCAAGCCAACGATATAATTCGAATATAAGTTTATGAAAAAAACCCATTGGTACGAGTGTGCTGCCTGAGGATGGAACTCGGGTCTATCGACTCGAATTCCGACCACCCAACCACCCGGCTATCTTGACTTTTTAGCTATAAACATAACAGGAAATTATTCCTAAATCAAATAAAAACAAATAACAGTATAAAAAACTGAATTACTTTAGTTCTGTGGGAAATATGCTACATGTGCTACATATATAGAAATATGCTACATGTGCTACATATATAGAAATATGCTACATGTTCTACATATGCTACAGCGATTGCCTAGTCGTCACAATGTGATTACCAAACATCAAATTTGGCGATTAAGGCTAAGGCTAAGTCTCCCACGGGAGAGGCCTACGTCATGCAGGCATTTAGGGCTGTAAAGTGAAACCGCAGTTTAAGTGGTTAAACTACTGTCTATTCTAGTTTAATTACTTAATTGCAAACACGACTCGGTTATAATTTTATAATCGATGTAGAGACTGTCTATCTATTACCGTATCTTTAGGGTTCCGTGTGATAACGGCTTCCGACTTCCCTACTACTCGGCTATGGTGGTTTAAAAAGGTAACAAAAGGTTTTAACAAGGTGATAATAATTTTGTAAGCGTCACTCGCAGCTAATTAGGACAGAAATGTCACGATCCGCCGCAAATTTGCGGAAACCCAGTTTTAAGGTTGGCATGCGCTTGCGTTAGGAAAACCCTGTAATGAATTGAAAATTAATCACAAAATCATTTATGTGATATTAAAGAGAAAAATGTTTTTAAAATTTCAACTGACACGGGCGGGATTCGAACCCACTACCTCTGCCGATCCGCAGCAACGCTCTTACCTCCAAGCCACCGGCACGCATCAGTTGAAATTTAAAATCTGTATTGTCTTTTCTTTACTTATGCCTTGTTTTGGCATCGGCGCCATCTATTATCCCTTTTGCAAGTGACAATTTGACATTCCTGAATTATCAATAAGATAACGCCAAATAATTTTTTTTAATTGATTTAATTGCGTAACAAAATAATTTTTATTTTCAGAAGATGAACATTTTGATGCTCATATGCAACATATGATTAAATAAATTTGGAAATAAAAAAGGCAAAAAACTAAATAACAGCAACAATATAAGTGCATAAAGTCAATTACATATCAGTAAAATATAAGTCGTACTTACGTTTTAAAAAAAAAACCATTGGCGGGGATCGAACTCAAGTCTCTTGCTCTAGATCGAACTGCTATAGTGACTAATCACGAGACGAGACTAATCACGAAAAAATAATATAATATAAAAAATAAATAATAGGGTATTTTAGTTTAGTCCTCAAAGGTAATATTCCATTAACTTCTTCGTTTGAAATGGTTCGTAAGTGCTATAAGCTTCAGTAGCCACTAGCCAGTTACCATCGAATGGATTATCAGCTCATCCCGCTTCCATACAAAGAGTTTTAAGACTCCGCATTCCACTGTGGGAAACCAATCACGTATAAAAACGGATGTTTAGTATTGTTTATTGTTATTGGGGGCAAGCGAGCTGTTATACCAGAGGAACAGCAGATGTGTTGCTGGCATTTGAGAAAGGTAAACGAAAAACTAAAGAAGTAAACTTAGTACGGAATGTTTCACAATTTTTATGTAAATTTATAATTCTGAAACGTAGTCTATTTCAATAGTTTCATTAAATTTAAATTATTATCAAAGGTTTGTTATTACAAATATTATAGTATACTGAGATCGAAAACGTATCACCTGTTTTATCTCTTTTATATAACTAGTCACGATAGCCGAGTGGTTAGGTGATCGGCTGTCGAGTCAGGAGATCAGAGTTCGATCCCCAGGTGGCCGGCTTGTATTGGTAGGGGTTTTTTCAAAAACTTCTGTACCATTATATCGTTGACTTGGACATAAAGAACCTTAAGTGACTTAATTGTCTAACCTAGACCACTGTCTTCCACTGTATTGGGAATGGCGTGAAGATATTTATTTGTTTATTTTACAGCATCATTAATAAAAAGTATTCAAATAACAAATATTAACATTCTAATTTTGTTGTCAAATTATGATTATAAATATCAATTTTAATGTCCAATGATTCCTTATTTAGCCATATGAACAAATTCATTATGAATTCACATAACTTTAAAACAAATTAACAATAAATTAGTCCAAATAAAAGTACATGCGTGAAGAAAAGAGGTAACAAATAATTGATTAAATAAACAACAGTACAAATGTTATTAGATTAAAGAGAAAAATGTTTTAAAATTTCAAATGACTCGGGCGGGATTTCAATAATGCATTATAATAACAGAATTATTAACATTATAAATGTGAATATAATTTTGTTTTTAATAAAGTCACGATAGCCGATTGGTTGGGTGGTTGGAATTTCGAGTTCAAAAAAACTCGTTGCTACGTTCGATCCCCAGGTGGTAAGCTCGTAGCAACGAGTTTTTTTTAAACTTACGTACGAATTATATGTTGGCTTGGACCTTGAGACGGCGACGACACCACCGGTCACCACCTGTCACGTTGTCCCAAAAATATCTTCGGTGGAAGGTGGGTCGAAATGACTTAATTTTTTAGACCTCTGTCTACCTCTATATTGAGAATGGCGTGAGCGATATTTTTTATTTATTCATGACTAATGAAAACATTATATTTGAATATGTTATTTAAGAATAATTATTTGTCTAAAGAAAAAAGTAACAGGAATTATTATTTAATGTAATATTGCAAATAATAATAAACAGATAAATATCTTCACGCCATTCCCAATAGAGGGGTCGACAGAGGTCTAGTCAAGCAATTAAGTCCCTTCGATTAAAAATCAGGGCATTTAAATTGAAAAAAAAATTCTTTTCTGCTTTTTTGCCTCAGTGTACAGCGGTGTCGTGAAAGGAGATCTCTCGCGAAGCTCTCATGAGGCGAACTTAATAAGAAAGTGTTATGGTTTTTATTTTTATCGTCTTATGTAATTTTCGAACTCAAATGAACATTGTTACACTGTCGTAACCGCAAGATTATTATTAAATTTGTTACTGTTACTCTTTAGCTATGTCAGATGTATGTCCTGTTTATATTTATATGTCTTATAAATATAAACAGGATTTTTTGTCATTAATTGTTTTATATGACTCGTCGACCTCTGTGGACAAGTAGTGTACACACCGGTTTCCATGATAACGCCAGCTCTGGAGTTCTGGGTCCATAAAGAAACCCCTTTTTCTTCATTATCTCCGATCTGGATATTTGCAGTAGCTTCGTTGTTTCCGAGTCCAAAACACAATTGCTTTAACTACTTACTTCAGGATAAGAGGATAAGAGGATGATATTGCCTTTATCTGTGGTAATGCAATCTTAAGTAATCTTTAGTGAACATATACCCAGTTACAGAAATTCAAACGCGCATTCAAAGGCCGGGTTTGAAGCTAAGGATATCCGCAGCGGATTCGAATGTCGCTAGGAATAGAATGTAAACATTTATACTCGAATCATAGATGTTTATATGTATATACTAGTGTTTACCTATATATTTATCACCGTGTAGAGACTAAGATAGGGAATCAATGTACTTAATATTCTGTTGCAACCTACAAGTACGGGAAGAGAAAAGAACACTAAATTATTTGAATATTAGAACTATATGCGTTATGTGTTGCTATAATTGTGACATATTGCTAAGTTATATTTCAAAATTCAGTGAAAGGGATCCAATTAAAATTCCAAATTCTCCAAGGTAAAACTTACCTTAACTCTCATTTACTCTCACATCTATCATTTATAGATATAACAGATGTTATAAATTTTCATTTGGCTCGAGTAAACGTGGCTTTTCACAACCTTTTACTGTGTATTCTTTTTTATGGGAATTTAGAATATAGATGTGAGATTTTCTGCCTTAGGTACCTCTTACAATATCCACAGTTGTAGAGAACAGAAGGTGATATATATAACTTGTATGATCGGAAGTAAACTGCTTGGCCAAGTGACAGATTTATGAGACGTTTGAAACTTGCCTTTATTTTTTAGCCACAAACGTAACAACGTATCCCTCTACCGGCAATCGTACAGACTACATTCACTTAATCGTATGTGTCAGTATGGCTATACCGTGAAAGCACGTCCAAGCCTTTTTACCCGTCTTGTTTATAGATGGCGCCACGCACAGCGACTGAAAAATATTTATAATTGTTTTTATATAAATATATAAATAAATAAATATCTTCACGCAATTCCCAATTCAGACATTCCCCATTCAGGGTAGACAGAGGTCTAGTCTAGACAATTAAGTCCCTTCGACCCACCTTCCACTGAAGACAGTTTCGGGACAACGTGACAGGTGGTGAGCCCGTCGCCGCCTTGTCCTAGCCAACGATATAATTCGTACATAATTGTTTTTGTTTTTTAATTTTATGTACATCATTTCAGTTCAGTGGACAGAGGTCTAAACAATTCAGTTCTTTTGACTCATTTATCAGTGGAATTTAAGGATAAATTTGTTAAATGATGATAGTAAAAAGTCTTATATAAGTTTCGGACGTTAAATCATTAGTACAAGCCTTTCCGGGGATTAAACTCCGGTCTCCTGAATCGGACTCCGATCATCAAACCAATTAGGTATCGTGGCTCATTGGTTGATTATTCATTTTATTTCATGCATTTAACGTTTTTTGCAACTTTACTTATTTAGTTAATTTGAAGGCCATAGTAATTCTGACCGTAAAGCTGAAGTATGTGGGTTTTAAGCCAACGATAAGCATTTGTAAGATAAGTAATAACAGTTGTCATTTACAAATATCCATATTTGTATATGAATATTTATTATATCAGTATCTTGAGTAATAAAAATACATAGGCTTGTCATCTCGTCATTTTACGGCTTTGCGATAAGATCTTCCTCTGATATGAATGGCGTATGCGATGACAGAAATACATATCTCTATACAACAATCTTATTTGTAAATGTTATTCCTATCTTCTTCCAAATAAGTTCACTAGACCTGGAATTTGAAGCTGTGACTTTTATATAACAAATGAACATTGTTACACTGTCGTAACCGCAAGATTATTATTAAATTTGTTACTGTTACTCTTTAGCTAACATGTCTTATAAATATAAACAGGATTTTTGTCATTAATTGTTTTATATGACTCGTCGACCTCCGTGGACAAGTAGTGTACACACCGGTTTCCATGATGACGCCAGCTCTGGAGTTCTGGGTCCATAAAGAAACCCTTTTTCTTCATTGTCTCCGATCTGGATATTTGCAGTAGCTTCGTTGTTTCCGAGTCCAAAACACAATTGCTTTAACTACTTACTTCAGGATAAGAGGATAAGAGGATGATATTGCCTTTATCTGTGGTAATGCAATCTTAAGTAATCTTTAGTGAACATATACTGATTTTTGAAATTCAAACGCGCATTCAAAGGCCGGGTTTGAAGCTAAGGATATCCGCAGCGGATTCGAATGTCGCTAGGAATAGAATGTAAACATTTATACTCGAATCATAGATGTTTATATGTATATACTAGTGTTTACCTATATATTTATCACCGTGTAGAGACTAAGATAGGGAATCAATGTACTTAATATTCCACCTTGCAACCTAAGTGGGAGAAAGAACACTAAATTATTTGAATATTAGAACTATATGCGTTATGTGTTGCTATAATTGTGACATATTGCTAAGTTATATTTCAAAATTCAGTGAAAGGGATCCAATTAAAATTTCAAATTCTCCAAGGTAAAACTTACCTTAACTCTCATTTACTCTCACATCTATCATTTATAGATATAACAGATGTTATAAATTTTCATTTGGCTCGAGTAAACGTGGCTTTTCACAACCTTTTACTGTGTATTCTTTTTTATGGGAATTTAGAATATAGATGTGAGATTTTCTGCCTTAGGTACCTCTTACAATATCCACAGTTGTAGAGAACAGAAGGTGATATATATAACTTGTATGATCGGAAGTAAACTGCTTGGCCAAGTGACAGATTTATGAGACGTTTGAAACTTGCCTTTATTTTTTAGCCACAAACGTAACAACGTATCCCTCTACCGGCAATCGTACAGACTACATTCACTTAATCGTATGTGTCAGTATGGCCATACCAGTAAACGTCAAGCCTTTTACCCGTCTTGTTTATAGATGGCGCCACACTTTGTGACTGAAAAATATTTATAATTGTTTTATATAAATATATAAATAAATAAATATCTTCACGCAATTCCCAATTCAGACATTCCCCATTCAGGGTAGACAGAGGTCTAGTCTAGACAATTAAGTCCCTTCGACCCACCTTCCACTGAAGACAGTTTCGGGACAACGTGACAGGTGGTGAGCCCGTCGCCGCCTTGTCCTAGCTAACGATATAATTCGTACATAATTGTTTTTGTTTTTAATTTTATGTACATCATTTCAGTTCAGTGGACAGAGGTCTAAACAATTTAGTTCTTTTGACTCATTTATCAGTGGAATTTAAGGATAAATTTGTTAAATGATGATAGTAAAAGTCTTATATAAGTTTCGGACGTTAAATCATTAGTACAAGCCTTCCGGGGATTAAACTCCGGTCTCCTGAATCGGACTCCGATCATCAAACCAATTAGGTATCGTGGCTCATTGGTTGATTATTCATTTTATTTCATGCATTTAACGTTTTTGCAACTTTACTTATTTAGTTAATTTGAAGGCCATAGTAATTCTGACCGTAAAGCTGAAGTATGTGGGTTTTAAGCCAACGATAAGCATTTGTAAGATAAGTAATAACAGTTGTCATTTACAAATATCCATATTTGTATATGAATATTTATTATACCAGTATCTTGAGTAATAAAAACAGATGCATAGGCTTGTCATCTCGTCATTTTACGGCTTTGCGATAAGATCTTCCTCTGATATGAATGGCGTATGCGATGACAGAAATACATATCTCTATACAACAATCTTATTTGTAAATGTTATTCCTATCTTCTTCCAAATAAGTTCACTAGACCTGGAATTTGAAGCTGTGACTTTTATATAACAAATGAACATTGATCACTGATAGGATTTCTCTCAGTAAGAGTAGCAAAGAATAGACTAGATATTTATTTATAAGAATATGGTGACATCAAGGCCTTTACGATTTGTTTTAATTCACATATTCCACTGAACGCAGCATGCAAATGTGTAGTTCAAAACAACATATAAAGATTTAAAATTAAGAGTAATTTTTATCGTTTAAAATTTATCGCTTATAGAATATTTTCAGTATTATTTATAACGAGTAATTTAAAATAATATATTAAATTGTTGTTATTTATAAGAATATGGTGACATCAAGGCCTTTACGATTTGTTTTAATTCACATATTCCACTGAACGCAGCATGCAAATGTGTAATTCAAAACAACATATAAAGATTTAAAATTAAGAGTAATTTTTATCGTTTAAAATTTATCGCTTATAGAATATTTTCAGTATTATTTATAACGAGTAATTTAAAATAATATATTAAATTGTTGTTATTTATAAGAATATGGTGACATCAAGGCCTTTACGATTTGTTTTAATTCACATATTCCACTGAACGCAGCATGCAAATGTGTAATTCAAAACAACATATAAAGATTTAAAATTAAGAGTAATTTTTATCGTTTAAAATTTATCGCTTATAGAATATTTTCAGTATTATTTATAACGAGTAATTTAAAATAATATATTAAATTGTTGTTATTTATAAGAATATGGTGACATCAAGGCCTTTACGATTTGTTTTAATTCACATATTCCACTGAACGCAGCATGCAAATGTGTAATTCAAAACAACATATAAAGATTTAAAATTAAGAGTAATTTTTATCGTTTAAAATTTATCGCTTATAGAATATTTTCAGTATTATTTATAACGAGTAATTTAAAATAATATATTAAATTGTTGTTATTTATAAGAATATGGTGACATCAAGGCCTTTACGATTTGTTTTAATTCACATATTCCAATTCAGACATTCCCATTCAGGGTAGACAGAGGTCTAGTCTAGACAATTAAGTCCCTTCGACCCACCTTCCACTGAAGACAGTTTCGGGACAACGTGACAGGTGGTGAGCCCGTCGCCGCCTTGTCCTAGCCAACGATATAATTCGTACATAATTGTTTTGTTTTTAATTTTATGTACATCATTTCAGTTCAGTGGACAGAGGTCTAAATAATTTAGTTCTTTTGACTCATTTATCAGTGGAATTTAAGGATAAATTTGTTAAATGATGATAGTAAAAGTCTTATATAAGTTTCGGACGTTAAATCATTAGTACAAGCCTTTCCGGGGATTAAACTCCGGTCTCCTGAATCGGACTCCGATCATCAAACCAATTAGGTATCGTGGCTCATTGGTTGATTATTCATTTTATTTCATGCATTTAACGTTTTTGCAACTTTACTTATTTAGTTAATTTGAAGGCCATAGTAATTCTGACCGTAAAGCTGAAGTATGTGGGTTTTAAGCCAACGATAAGCATTTGTAAGATAAGTAATAACAGTTGTCATTTACAAATATCCATATTTGTATATGAATATTTATTATATCAGTATCTTGAGTAATAAAAATACATAGGCTTGTCATCTCGTCATTTTACGGCTTTGCGATAAGATCTTCCTCTGATATGAATGGCGTATGCGATGACAGAAATACATATCTCTATACAACAATCTTATTTGTAAATGTTATTCCTATCTTCTTCCAAATAAGTTCACTAGACCTGGAATTTGAAGCTGTGACTTTTATATAACAAATGAACATTGATCACTGATAGGATTTCTCTCAGTAAGAGTAGCAAAGAATAGAATAGATATTTATTTATAAGAATATGGTTACATCAAGGCCTTTACGATTTGTTTTAATTCACATATTCCACTGAACGCAGCATGCAAATGTGTAATTCAAAACAACATATAAAGATTTAAAAATTAAGAGTAATTTTTATCGTTTAAAATTTATCGCTTATAGAATATTTTCAGTATTATTTATAACGAGTAATTTAAAATAATATATTAAATTTTTGTTATTTATAAGAAGATATTCAGCTAGTTTTTTTTTCTACACATCGAATATACTTTACATACATACATTACATACCATCACGCCTCTTTCCCGTAAGGGTAGGCAGATACCACTTCTTTCCACTTGCTACGTTTCTTACATACTTGTTTCGCTTCGTCCACTTTCATTATTCCTTTCATACATTCTCTTCGATTTAGGGTACTCTTGACCTGGTCTTTTTTCAGGAAGTCCTTGATTTAGTCTTATCAAATATACAGCTTCCAATATATCTTTAGCTTCAAAAATAAAATCATCCAGGCTTTTCTCAATTGGTAAAACCAACCGTCAGCTTCTACTGCTGCTTAAAAGGGCTGGTTTATAACATTACAGATTAGTAAGGGCCTATGGGGCTCTGACACATATTGTAATTATTATAAGGTTTATAAAGGCATCTTGAAACTCTGCGTTTCGTTCGTTGAATAACAAAACTAGTAACTCATTTATTATTTCTCTCTTTTCCTTCTCCTTCCTGAATTTCTTGAAGGATGGCAAAACATTTAAAAAACTAGCGCAAAGCAGATCAGCATGGGTCTTCGATTACTTTTTTTTCTTCTCAAAATTTCCTTGGCTTAAGGAGAAAATGAAATCCTTCCAACACGCTTTTCACCAAAATTTATTTGGGACAAGGATAGTGAGCCTATCGCCGTAACAGGTGGTGAGCTTGTCGCCGTATCGGTCTAGTAATAGAGAAACTAGTTAATAACATTAGATCATGACAAAATATATATCACTTAAATCTTCTATTTTGTAGCATAAATAGCTCTGTTATTATCATAATTATTAATTTCGTCACCTGCGAACCTTTTATTCTTCATAAATTTACGCGTGCGCGTGTGAGCTTCGGCTCAAACAATAGCACAATGCAAGCTTTGTTTTTCTTTGAACTGCACACAAAATAGAAGGACAATTTTGTTTTGAAATTCTGCAGTTTTTAATAACTTTGACAACGTTGTAAAGATAAAAATTTTAAGTAAAAACAATTTTATATTTACAGAAAATCTGTAGTAAGTTGTAATAATACCTGGGTATTCTTAAAGGCAGAAATGATGATCATAATAACGATTTTGTATATGTTTTTGTGTAACTTAGATGACTTTCAGTTCATCCCTTCGAATAGAATAGAATGTATTAAAGGTATCGCTAAATCATTTAATTTTGGTCAGATAATCCAAGGAAATATAAAAATATGTACGTAGGTAGGGACCAAATCACATACATTGCCCTAATTTGAGATTAGCGCAATGTATGTGATGTGTTAATATAAATTTGTAAAAATATAATAATCTTTGAAATAGACAATACAACAGTTTCCATGGCAAACTATTAAACAAATTACATATATTAAAAGCTGTATTAATGTTTTTTTCATTTATTCATTCAAAACATTTCTCGTAATCATGGGAATTCGTAAAACAAAGTAAAAAACACTCTCCAGTAAAATTGCCCATCTGCCCCATCAAATTAAAAGGTAATCTACCAGCAAGCTCCAGAGTTTCCGAAGATATTTTCGGAACAACAACGGACGGTGAGCCCGTCTCCGTCATTATGTCCAAGCCAACTATGTAATTCATACATAGGTTTTTGAAAAACCCATTGGTACGAGCCTGCCACCTGGGGATCGAACTCGGGTCTTTTGACTCGAAATACCGATCACTCCACCACTCGGCTACTATGGTATCTAATACATAGTTAAAATTATAAATAGATCAGCTCTGCCATGTTGTAAGAATATTTTTTGCGCAAATCAATACAATCACTCCCTGCTCCTATCTGGTTTGTTTAGTCTGAGACAGCTTGATGTCACAGACTATTAGTTTTACGATTGTGGCGCCCCATTTTTTTGTGTTTGAGCAAAAACAGATCGACCGTTCAACTTTTTTTGTCGAGCACAACCGAAAATAAACAGAGATTGTCGAATTGAATAAACTAAAATAGGATACTTTCATTACTCTGTAGACATTGATTTTGATAGAAATAAACTGTTACTGTTACTTTTATGTTATATTTTTTGGTGAGTTTCGTAGAGGGTGAATTGAGAGTTGCGCATAACGGAAGTTGATTAAAATTTAAAGTCACGATAGCTGAGTGGTGGGTGGTCAGAATTTCGAGATACTTAGGTGGCAGGCTCTTACCAATGGGTTTTTTCAAAAATCTTGTATTAATATAAGTTTATAAACAAACAACAATATAAGTCTTTTATATATAATAATATATGAAAGTATTATTGTTGGCTTGGACATTGAAATGGCGACGGGCTCACCACTTGTCACGTTATCCCAAAATATCTTCTGTGAAAGGTGGACCGAAATGACTTA
This sequence comes from Sericinus montela, assembly GCA_029286605.1. Classification (NCBI taxonomy): domain Eukaryota; kingdom Metazoa; phylum Arthropoda; class Insecta; order Lepidoptera; family Papilionidae; genus Sericinus; species Sericinus montela. The sequence goes on from JAGSMR010000044.1 coordinate 10,164,306, forward strand.
ATACTATCTTATCTAGACTTATCTAGACCTCTGTATATTCTTCTTCATAAGGAGATAGCTGTATATACTGTATATTCTTCTTCATTAAGATACTAGAAGATGTTAGAAAGGAGATAGCATTTAATACTTATTCAACGAACTTACGTTCTAGTCTATAAATGTTTTATATTATTGTAAAAAAATATATTCACACCATTTCCAATACAGTGGCACACAGAGGTCTAGACAATTAAGTCCTTGCGACCAACCTTCCACTGAAGACATTTTTTGGGACAACGTGCAAGATGCTGAGCCCATAGCCGTATTTATAACATAATATTAGTATAGAAATACATAATTTATTTATGCAGCGATAGAAATAATTGAGACTGTGTTTACGCAGTTATTGTAAATGGCTGGTGACTTTGTGCTTTTTAAATTGGCTTAGCCCTTCAAGCCAGGTACCATCGATGTAGAATGCCCTGGTACAAATTATAACTTTAATTTAAAATCATTTCATCATTGATTCATTTCCATGAGTACTTCGTGGACTGTAATGCTTCTTTAGAGTTTCCGGTACTCTATTGATACAATATACGAATAAGTTCTTGTGACTTAGTATCGGAAGAGCTAAAATGACTCATTATTATAGAATTTAATCTGTTACATGGTTTTATTTTAATTATTGCATAAAATGAAATCATTTTAATATTTTGTTCGAGCTAATCTAGAATGAATACAAATTTATATAATATTAAAACGTTTGGGCGGCGACAGGCTCACCATCTGTCACGTAGTCTCAAATTAGCCTCAGTGAATTGTGTGTCTTAATGAACTACCCCAGTTTTCGGAAAATGCGTGAAGATATTATTATAATAGTAATAATGTACCAATATGTTTATTTTTATATATAAATGAAATCAGATGAATAAACAAATATCCCTAAAAATAATGATAATATGATTGATATATCCATGTAAATAATGATAATTGATATATCCATGTAGGATGTTTCGTAAAGCGCTCCAACAACTTGGCCAATATTTTGTATTTAGATAGTTTTAAATTGCAAGCTTATCCAAAAAGATATACTCATTGAGAAATGTTTATGTACAAAACAAATATTATTAGTTTTATTTGAATTATTTTTTTATATATAATATATTGAATGTAATTATATAGTGAATTCTAACCAAACAAAGCTTGGTCAGTATAAAATAAATAAATATCTTCACACAATTCCCAATACAGGGGTAGACAGAGGTCTAGTCTAGACAAATAAGTCCTTTTGACCCACCTTCCACCGAAGATATTTTCGGGACAGTTTCGTACTTATATTCTTACCATTTATCACATATTCATATATAGATTTAATTGCTTAGTTTCAAACAGTACGTTGTCTAACTGTTACGAGAATGGCGGCGATTGTCAGTCGTGCAGATCGAAATGTTGCATTGTACCGCTAAGTACTACCACAAGGACCGTGAAGGTCACTTATTGTATTCAACTTTTTCACAGCGAATTCAATCTTCGAAAGAAAATGCAGGTTTTATTTATACATATTTTTTTATTTATTTCGTTATTTTACAGTCATCTTAACCTAAGAAAATGGTAACTTTTACATCACAACGTACTCATACGCCTATACACAAAAGAATCATGACATTTCATACAAATGATACCTATAAATATACAAGAGAACGATGCTTGCTGGTGTCCCGGCCACAGATTAAACATGGCGAGATATAAATAGCGCTGGTGAATAATTTGCTGATGAACTAAATTAAATCTATATTACCTTAGTGGCTGTAGTGACCGCCATAGCTGTACTGACTATATTCGTGGTCATTGACGAAAACTGGAACCTTCACTGGGTAAGGGACTGGCTTTTCGACCGGGACGGGGACTGGCTTTTCAACGTGAACGGGGTAGGGCCTGTCTACGGGGACCTTTACGGGGTAAGCTACAGGCTTCTCTACTTCAACGGGGACGTGCTTGTAAACTGGGTACGGCTCAGGCACGGGCACCTTGACCGGCACGGGGTAGGGTCTGTCAACATGTACAGGGTAAGGCCTGTCTACGGGTACGTGGACTGGGTAAGCGACTGGCTTCTCAACTGGGACCGCAACTGGTACGGGCTTCTCAACGGGGTAAGGAGCGGGCACATGCACGGGGTAAGGCCTGTCGACGGGCACTTTGACGGGAACGCCGACGTGTTTCACAACTGGGTAGGGCTGGGGAACGGGCACTTTAACTTCAACTGGGTATGGCACGTGTTTCTCCACGGGGTAAGGTTGGGGCACTGGCACCTTCACTGGGTAAGGCACGTGCTTTTCAACGGGGTAAGGTTGGGGAACTAGAACCTTAACGGGGTAAGGCCTGTCTACTGGAACATGTACGGGGTAAGGCACCTTCTTTTCAACTGGGTAAGGGGCAGGCACATGGACTGGGACTTTAACGTACTCCTTCACGTGAACTGGCACGTGTTTGACGACCTCATAGGGCTGTGGTACGGGGACCTTCACTGGGTACGGAACGTGTTTCTCAACTGGGTACGGCACGGGCCTGTCCACTGGCACGCCATATGGAACTCCTTTGACGAGGGTAATGGTTCGGGTGGTGTCGGTGTGAGCTCCCAAGTTGATGGAGCCATAACCGCCATGGGCGAAGCCGGAGTCTTCGATGACATTGTAGGCACCGCCGATACCGTGTCCGTTACCAATGTAGCCGACGTCGAGGCCACTTATTCCGTATCCATAACCGAGGTTCAGGAGGCCACGTTTGTCCAACTTCTTTTCCAAAGGCTCGGCCTTACTTTCTGTTGTCTTCTTCTCGCTGGCAGCAGCCGCTGCTACCAGCAGGAAAACAAGGCAGATCTGAAACAGAAGAATAAAAAACTAGAATTTAATTTGAAGTTCGCTACCATCACTTTTTACGTAATATGGTTTGGTTATTTTTTTTTTTTAGAAAAAAATAGAAACATTGTGCCTAAACTGTAACGCATGAACATCGTACAATGATCGATCGATGTAGATGCAATCACAGAATATCATGTTGAAATGTTACAATTGTGGTAACATCGGCCTAATGTGGTACACCTTTGAAATCTGTTCATGTAGCTCTGAATGAAAGCAGGTTAAATTTATAAACTAAACTAAAAAAGGATTGAAATGGGAAAAAATCATTTAACAATAAATCTAAAACTATTATTATAATATATATTCATATTACTTGCTAAATTATCCGAATGTAGTAGATAATGGATAGACTTTCTGAATTTTCTGACAATATCTTTTTGACAATTTAGTAACGATTTGTACTTGAAAAATATCTCATAAGACCTAAGACGTTTCTCAAGAAGTCCTCAAGAGTCTGATAAGACATTAAACGTTATTTGATCTAACATAATATATGAAAATAAAATTTAATGTCATTCAAAGACTGTTTGAACATCACAGACTTTTTAATCTCATTACATTACTTTAATTTTGTAACATAAGCAATATGAGGTAAAGTCAGCTCCTGTAACGATGCTCATGAAATTTGATTAGATAATTAACACATTAACGTATGTTAAACATTTATGCAATGTAAATAAAGCTAAGTTTAATTCAAAATGATATCAATAAAGTCTTTCAATTAAAAAAATTCGCAGTATATTGAGTTTAATTTTCAAGCTGCAGCTCTAGACAGTTCATCAAAAATATTAAGTACTTCCAATCAAATCATTACTAAAATTAACATCTATCTAAATTTTACTTTCCCTATTTCTCTCTAGATATACACAAAAGTTATTCAAATTAAAAATAATTCAACTGGGTTTTATTTAAATCTAGACTGCATTAGAGACTCTAATACAGTCTAAACAATGGTCAGATTTATTTATAATTTAATTTAATAATGCTCATCCTTGCTCCTTTTTACCATTCATAATATCGCATATTAAATCAAGGATTATACACAAATGGAACAGTTTCAGACCTTTATCAAGGTTCATATATGTTGTAACACTATTTCGAAATATATCGCCCAAAAAAGAATAAAACACGCAATGTCAAAGAAACGATAGACATTTTATATTTTATGAGATCAGAATAGTTTATTTTATATGTTGTTTATATAAAAACAACACCTCAGTTACTTAATCTTAATATATTTTAGTTTCTAGGTCACTTTTTATTAATATTACAGGCTGACATGATATTTCTTTGGATGTTGCTTAGTATACATTAATTTATCATCTTACTTAATGATCAACAAAAGATAATCAGAAAAATTGGCCTCATCAAATTTAGGAGGTTTTGCAGTAACATCTACCGATATAGAACATTCGTGAACTATTTGTATTAACAAAACGATTCCATGACATTATAAAATTATACTATAAACCTATATACCTATATAACCTAACTCAGTAGTAAAATGTATCACATTGTGTGCATTTATATGTAACTGCGAACGCGTAATGTAACGTAATAGGTTAAATAACGGTTTCTTGAGTCATCATTAAGACGTCTGTATTGATATCGATAGTGAAAACTTGTGTGACTACCGCGAGAATGTGGATTGGGTGCAAGATAGGAGGAGTTTAAATGCTATGAAGTATTAAATGCTATGCTATGACATGAGTTATCATCGTTGCCCATCAGCTTTTTGTTGACAACTTTATATCGAAAACAAATTAGGTTCTCGAAATATGTTTGGATATTATACGTCACTTTATTTCATTGTACAATCAGATGTATGAACTAATTTAAAATCACAATCGCAGATAAAATTGAAATGTTATGCAAGTTCGCTGTACAACATATAGCAGTTCTCTAAATAAAAACACAATTTGCCATTGTTCGTTCGTAAACGATGTTAATCGGTGGGAAACACAACCGAGCCTGTGAACTAAGTATCGGCCCTCTAGGGATAATGTTACTTCTTACGTACTTTCGCAATGTTAGAAGTGGGTCACAGCTACTTACCTAATTGCATCGCAATTTGGCAGTTTTAGTATCAATTTCGTCCGTTACTCATTTCAGGATTATCTTTAATACTTTAATAAGACATCTTTATTAAATTATTCATTTTCGAGATGTTTATTTTATTAATCGGGTTAGTGGTTGCAAAACATTTTTAATGTTGATAATCATTACAATATATCTTTGCGTATTTTTATTTGGGAAAAATAATTTACCATAATCACATGTTTTCATTGAGTCTCTAATTTGTGGCATCCAATGAGTTCAATAAACAAATTCTAGGTAACTCAAACAAGACTTGTATCATAATTACTAAACCTTTTAAGGTGAGCCAGCTTATGCAGGATGTTGATAAATAATTTTCGCAATTCTGTATACGCGTTTGTCGTTTATGGGCTTGAGAAACATGTCATTATGACAGTTTATATTTGAATAGAGTAATAATACAACAGAACTTATTAATTAGCATAAATAAACAAACAATAATCTGCATTTAATATTGAAGTTATTCTTGATTACATTAAAATGGCTGGTGGCTCCTAATTATGTTCTGTTCTTTTCAAACATAAGTTTCTATTACGCGTATTGTTAAACAGATTATAAAACAATTTGTTAACCATGCAATCGTTTAATTGTGCAAAAGGATCGATAAATTTTATCCTTGTCAGTTTATTGGTTCAGTTTTCTTTTACGTAAGTACATTAGAGACGCTCTACTTCCCGCAACGCATTCGCAAATTACATAACACAGGAGTAACACTTTTTCGTAGGCGTACTGTTTTCCTGTGCTGTCTTCCTGGTGCTAGTCTAAAACCTGTCCGTCTTGATCAGAAGAGAAAATACCCATTGTGACGTAATAAAGCAAGGGATAGGTTCTGTTACGAAACGATTAGTGTGTTCGATCGGAATTTTAGTACCCATTTTGATTAATTCGATGTCGGTTGCTTTTTTTTTCATATATCTCCATTTTCAATTAATACGACTAAGGAACCTAAAAATCACAAAGGCTAATGATGAAGGCTATGATCGCGGAATTACCATCTCGAAAAATAATGGTATAAAATTCTGTAAACTGATGACGGACATCATCGTTATTCAATTAATGTTAATCCCAAAATAAATAATCTGTACTTGAATAACGAATGCACGTTTTTCAATTATTTCTGTGGTTTGTGATTTTTTCGCCAATATTTTATCAAATAAAAATTATTTCCATCAGAAGAGCAATTATTGCAAAAATATAATATGATATATTTAATGTGGTAATTTCATTTCAATTACGAGTTTCTAGGTAACAGGTTTTGGTGGAGTCACTTTGAAAGTCGTAGAAGGTAACTAACGTATACAAATGTGACTCGGCAGATTTTTAGTGCGATTTAAACACAGTTACATGTCGTAATATGCCCATATTAAACAAATGATTGAACTAGTGTACCAAAAAGAAATCGAATTCTGCATTCAAATTTGGAAAAAGTGTCAGATTTTTAAAGAAAACATCTTTACGAACCTAACTCACGTGAAGAAGATAAAAAATAATGAGTGTGTTAAGTTGAGGAAACTGATTTTAAAATATCAGACAATTTTTACATCTCAACACCAACAACAGCTGATAATTAATAGTAGCCCGTAAATTGCATAACGTTATTGTATGAATGAAGTTTTATCAACCATTTAACTTAAATGCTATCGTTAAATGTCATTACTTTTTTAAGATAATCTTTTTATACGCCGTAATATGGTTTATATTGTAATATTTATGGCAGAACTGGGCCATAGTAATGATGAATGTATTCCACGGGATCCGCGGAGAAAAAATGGTGAAACCATTTGAAAAAACTGTTTATGTAATTAGATTATTTATCAGGATCCTTAGCGAATTGCTTTATATTATACTAGTGCGTCGAAAAGTCGGGGAAAACTAATTCGAAATTAGTCGAAGAATCTGGACGTGGATTTTCTTTAGTAATTATTATAAATAAATAAATGAATATCTTCACACAATTCCCAATACAGGGATAGAGAGAGGTCTATTCTAGACAATTAAGTCCCTTCGATCCACCTTCCACTGAAGATATTTTCGGGACAATTTGACAGGTGGTGAGCCCGTCGCCGTCTTTATGTCCAAGCCAATGATATAATTCGTTTATAAGTTTTTGAAAAACCCATTGGTACGAGCCTGCCACTGCGGATCGAACTCGGGTCTCTTGACTCGAAATTCCGACCACCCAACTACTCGGCTATCTTGACTTCTTTAGTATTTATTTAGTAATTATTAATTTTAAGTATTGATACTCTATGTCTTCTACATCTTTTCGATCAGTAACTAGTATAGGTTAGTTGTGGATTAAGAAGTTTCCTATATAATTATTATGTACAATGACGGTCTCCAAAATCAAATGCAAGAAGACTTCAAAAAAGTGTGTCACTATTGAAGCTACACGATTTATTAACACTTATGGACACGGGACACACTTGGCGATTACGTTTCACACTTTTTTGAAGTCGTCACTGCACTTCACTCGGAGACACTTTTGACACTTATTATTTTGTGATTAACACTCACCGTCGTTCTCATTTTGCCTCTTGAACGGTGGTTGGTGTTGGGATTCGAACTGGATGATATACGGATCGTGTGTTGAGTTTTTATAGGTGGTTATTTGGAAGCACTTTCGCCATTGCCCCTCTAGAAGCTGGATACGCGGCAGGTTCTCGCTCGGTGTGCGCAAGTCCTTCGTATTCGTGCGATCAGCGTTTAGGAGACAGACGCGTCGTGCGTGTTATATGCAAAAGTTTGTTTTTTACTTTCTTGTGGGAAAATAAAATAAAATTCGAATAGAACAAATAATCCATACACATGTCTAGATCATAGTGTAACTTCTTTAATTGAGAAAAAATCTTTAGCATTTTTTTTAAATTATACGTTTAATTTCACAAATATTACAACGAAAAGAAATTTTTTTAACATTTTTTTTAAATTCCGTGTTTGCTTTACTGTGCTATAAATTAAAATCTTTTTGTTTGATGTTCAGTGATATATAGCCAATGTCTTAGTTAAATTAATGATTATCTGTGAGCTGAATTCAAATATCTTTTGACATATTTATAAGTGTGGTTAATAAATCACTGAATTATGTTTGATGGAATAGGCAAATTTTTTCGGTCCTTAAAAAACGTGTCTGACAAAATATGACGAAAAAAAATGCCAGAACTGTGCCAAAATAATATGTTGACCACGCTGCATAAACCAAAAATACAAGTGCCTATTTAGGCTACTTCTTTAATTAATTATAAATATATTTTGAGACTAATATCTTCGGTGGAAGGTTGGTAGAAACAACTTAATTGTCCATACCTCTGTCTACCTTTGTATTAGGAATGGCGTGAAGATATTTATTTAATTATTTGAGTCTCAAATCTCAAAATATTATTTTATTACACAGTAAAATTCCATTTTCACCGTGCCTTATCCACATTATAATTATTATTTATTGCTTCAACGAATAGCGAAACTTTTCCAAAGTTAGCGTAAACCGTAGACCCAAAGTTAGCGTAAACGTAGATTTTTATTGTTTATCAATACTTGAAAATTAAAATACACTATCAACGAATTTAATGAAACAATATCCTCATTTATCCACTTACTGTACCATTAGTCGCTATGTAAATGTCTTGGAAACTAAGATAGCGACTCGCCTAAGATAGGCTGGCCACCAGCCTCTAAATATTTCATTTTCTAGACTTCTGCCTAATCCAGTTTGGTATTTAAAATAATTGTAATTTCGTGAAGATATAAAAAATTTAATATTCTTAAATTACGTCCGTTTAGTTATATTTTAGTTTCAATTCACGATAGCCGAGTGGTTGAGTGATCGTGACTCAAGTGACCCGAATTCAATCCCTAATAACTTTTTTTTCAAAAACTTGTCTCCGATTTATAGCGTTGGCTTTATATGTTGTCCCAAAAATGTCTTCGTTGAGAGGTGGGTCAAGAGGACCTAAATGTCTAGACCTCTGTTTACCTCAGAATTATTTAAATTTGTATTTGTTTATATGTATATTTCTTCAAATATGTCAATTATTCAATGAGTTTTCAAGAAATAACTTACAGAAGCATGTACATACTTGTACACATATTTTTCTCTAATCTAGACTTTAGTGATAGATGCGTCGAAAGGACTTAATTGACTAGACCTCTGCCTACTCCAGTATTGGGAAGATATTTATCTATTTTACAAACATAGAAATGTATCATTTCATTGCATATATTTACAGATTTTTTAACAATTCTTTAAATTTTAAAATAATTCTAAAAATTTAAACTATTGAATCCCACTACTTGAGGCTTTACAATTTTAACTTTGAGCTCGTGAATATTATAAATGTAAATATTGTTAATGTAAATATGGAATGTTTATTGTGTAAAAAAATGTTTCAAGTACGTAGTTATATTTAATTTCCTTGTTGCTTAACAAGGTTTAAGAAATACCAAAAATAGTTTAGCGGACTACCAAGAAGGTTGTGCCTGATTATTCATTGATTAGTAGAATCTAAAACAACAATATTCTTCCATCCTTTTTTTGAGTCCCAACAGCCGTGCGGGTTGGGTTATCGGAACTCGAAAGAGGAGAGCCGAGTGCGAGACCAGCTCCTAATAGAGAGTTTGAGGGGTGTATAGAACTTAAATTTCCAGACCACCGACTATCCCAGAATTGAAAAAAGAGTGAAGAAAAAAATTATTATGAAGTCTGTTCCGAAATTAATGAGGAAGTTACTACAACTTGTGAAAGGTACCATTTGGGAGAATTAATCCTTGCTAGAAGCGATTATGTTCAGCACAACACGGAAACATGTTCACTCCAAATAATGCACTTAAAGAAATAACACTTACAAAAAACTTTTATTTTTAAAATGTAAACCTGTCATGTAAATGATTTAGTTTATATAAGTCCGTACAGACAGCCGAATTGAATTTTCAGCCAGTAGTTTCCAACTCAACTAATTACTTAACCTACAGACTAGACAATTGCTATTATTGTATTTATGTTTAAAAAGTATAAACTGCCAGTGTCATGAAGGGCGATGTGTTATTGTCTTACGGGATGAAAACATATATGTAACCATCTTTTCTATTTAAATTAATCGAATTGTTTAAGTTATTCGAATTGTCGATCAACTGAAATAATCGCTTAATAAAAGAATGTTTTCTTATCACCATTCTTGAATTTGCCATGTTATGTGACGTCCCTGTAAGCACCGTGGCTTATTTTTAGTCTTTGCACATTATGTTTTTGTAGCCGTAATGGTATCGGCTTAAGAATATCCCACCCCATTTTGTTCGTGCATGATGTAAGAAGCGACTAAGACAATATTAATGGTTAACAGCAGATGATAAAGAGATGACCATCTCGAAAAACTACTGAAGCAAAATAAAGAAACCTGTATAAACAGCAGAGTCTAAGGTGCAAGATTGCTGGTACTGCGATCGCCAATCCGCTTGCTGAACATGACAATTATGAAAAATCCTCCCACGGGGAAGGCCTGTGTCCAACTATCGACTATCATAGGCCGTTATGTATGTACTTATGTATGAGCACTATAGCTTTTTGCTATTATAGCTGTCTTAGACTGTAACGTTTTTAAGGTTCGTGCACGTATGTGAATATCTTTATTCCACCATAACTTTTTAAATGCCAAATTAGATATGGTGTTTTGGGGTATCGTTAGAATACTTACGAGGCATATTCCAACATTAGCAACAACCTCGTTTTTAATAATTCAATAATCTCAGCAGTATTATAAAATAGTTTGTTTTTGGACAAGATATTCTTTTTAATTTTTAATTAAGAATCTCGTGTGAAACGCTAAATAGTTAATTCGTCGGCATTTCTCTATCTCGACACTGATGCTACTCACAATACGCATACATAAATATACATAGTTTGTGGGGTTGTACAGTTATTTTAGTTTTTAGTTAATAATAATTTTACACGTTAAAGAAGAAAAAAGTAAAGTTATCAAAAGATACAAAAGCGAGCATAACCCTATCAAGAGTTCTCTTTCAGCAAACATTTGACAGGAGAGAAAATATAGATTAAATTTTAAGCAAGTTGTATTTATTGTAATTCCCTAATTGGGTTTAAATTGCAATTTCAGTAACGCAATATCCAATAGTTAAGTGTAATTATCTGAAAGTAAAGTATGAGCAAGTTGCTCAAAATTTGAAAGTGGACAAGTTTTCGTTTGATATTATCAAGTTTTTATTCACGGAACACGTTATGCTATACAGAACTGGCTTCGAACACGCAACCTTGAACTCGTGGACTAAAGACCCTAAAATGGGAGCAGCGAAGGCGGTAGAGTTCAGTATATGATTAAATCTGGTCCGTCGATTATGGTTCTGCTGTCGCTCAACCTGTTTGGGCCCTTTCGAGAACTGCACTTCCTTCTTATTTCACTCTACGTCCACTAAGTGTTAAAATACTCATTTAAATGCCCTCTATATATGTCAAAAGTCGCGATAGCCGAATAGTTCGGTGATCTTGAATCGAGTGAAGAGAACCGAGTTCCATCCCCAAGTGGCGGGCTCGTACCAATAGGTTTCTTCAAAAATTTAATTATGATTTATATCGTTGGCTTCGACATAAAGAGGGCGATGGGCTCATCACCAGTCACGTTGTCCCAAAAAATGTCTTCGGTGGAAGGTGGCTCGAATGGACTTATTAGTCTACACCTCTTTCTACTGTTACTTCTATTGGGAATGCCGTGAAAATACTTTATATTTTTTGTATATATCCTCTGACTTTAGATAAGCAAATTTTGTGTGAATTCATTTATAAATGTACGCATCGTTCATCACATCTCAGAAAATAATCTTATGATTTGTTTAATATAAGATACATACATAGAGACATAGGAGACACCATTACATATATAACTCTGGTCCCAAAGCAAGTATCTAAGCACTTGTGCTATGGATTCAGAAATAACGTTGGTACCACAAATATCCTGACCCGAGACAATGCAGAAGAAGTAGGTGCCTACATTGACCCGTCCGGAACCGAACTGACACGATGAAGTTTATAAAGCTTGTCCGCGGGTTAATATGATTAACATAATGTCACTTAATATTAATAATATTTTTAATATTATTAATAATATTTTTATTATGTGTTTTAGACCTAAGAAAGCCTTGAAAATGCAAGCGTGTAGATAATGACAAACCCTCCCTTATGGGAGAGGCCTATGTCTTACGGACTTTACTGGCCAATATGTATGTATAATTTTTTAACGACAATGTTTTCACTCTCTTTCTTCCCGTGATAGTGGTAAGAAGCGACTAAGGGAAATCCTAAGTGACTGAGACTAAGGGGTAACCTTAAATAGAAAGAACAAAAGAAATAATAATGACACACAAAATTTCTATAAAAAAAACATTATTCTACCTTCTTATAAGTCACCTGAAGTAGTCAAAGGTATTACGCAACTGCCTGCAAAAGACCGACGGACATAGGCTACCTTGGGAGGAGTTTTCCATTATCGCAAAGCTTGGCAAGTGGATTGGAGATCGCAGTGCACAACTTGCACACATTAGACACTGCTGACCGTGACCGGTTCGCTTATTTTAGTTTGGTATTTTTAGACCTCTTTAAAGGTTTCCCTTAATCGCCTTTTACGACACTCACGAGTACGAAGGGGGATGGTGTATTCTTACGCCGATATGATGGCCACTGTCAATCCTGTGAGCCGCGTGTGAGCACCATATTTTTCCTTATTGCCTCTTATAATACTCAGGAGAACAAAAAACCTAATCTCATGATATCTTCGGCAACCCACCTTTGCCGAAGATATTTTTTAGAAAGGCTTAACTGTTTGGACCTCTGTCTACCCCAGTATTGGGAATAGAGTGAAGAACCTGCAGCATTATCTTTCACAATTCGAGCACAAAACCATCTCTTTTATTTATAAATGTTAATGATATTCTTTGTTTAGACATCTCATAACGGCTATTTAATGCATCATTAATTTCGACCGATTCTATTTAACAACGGTAACGTAATACAGCCATTATTACGTGCTATTACCGAAATAAGCTCTCAAGGTCGCCACTATCCACTTGAACTTGATAAAGTCGAACAAATCTCGTGCCTTTCTAATCTTATCGCCGTTTTGAATGCGTTTAAATTTAAGTGGGCACCAAAAAAAATGTAACGTCGATTCGGCTATATTTATAGCATTCTGTTTAAATAAAAGTTTGACTATGTTACTACATACTACATATTTAGTTTTCTTATTTTAAGGAAATAAAAATTTAAATGTTGTCGACCTCCATGTTAAAGTGGCGTTCGGTTTACAAGGTGTCGTCAGCTGCGAGGTTCCGGGTTCGATTCCCAGACTGGTCAATGTAAGAAACCATTTTTAGTTTTGTCTGAAGTCTGTTCGTGTAGCTTCGTTCTTTTGATATAACGCGTGCTTCAGCTGCTTATTTAGGGGACAGAGCAATTCACGTAATGTCGTCCCTGTATATATGTGTTTATTGTTAATTTTGTATTATTATCCATCATGCAAGCATAATTTTTACATTAGGGAATGTGCATAGTATCCTTTGCATCATTGCAGATAAGCGAACCATGGAGTTATCAATGACCGTTTTATAGTTTTTCCACAATTCGTTTCGATCCCGATTGTCTTTTGAGCTCTCACATGTTTTGAATTTCTCACGTGTTTTGCTAATCCTACAAGTTACCAAAGCAGTTATATGTGAACGCTTTTACTGTTATCACAAGTTATGTAAATTTCTATATGTAATATCTGCAGCAGTGATTGTGAAAGTTTGTTTTTATAAAGATTATTGGTACTTAGTACGAATATTTCTATTAACAACTCTAAAAACGCATCAATTCTTTTACCTGAATTGGTATAAAATCAGTTCTTCACGCCATTCCCAATACAGAGGTCTAGTCTAGACAATTAAGTCCCTTCGACCCACCTTCCACCGAAGATATTTCGGAACAACGTGACAGGTGGTAAGCCCGTCGCCGTCTTTATGTCCAAGCCAACGATATGAATTGTACATAGGTTTTGAAAAAACCCATTGGTACTGCCACCTGGGGATCGAACTCGGGTCTCTCGACTCGAAATTCCGACCACCCTTCCACTCGGCCTATCGTGACTTTATATCAGTTCTATCAGATTTATTATTGTATACGTGTATAGATAGATGTATCTATAGGGACAACATCACATACATTGCTCCGATCCCAATGAAAGACGCTAAAGCACTTGAGGTATGGAAATCGGAAACAACGACCACACCACTGGTACTACCGAGCAATCCTGAAGTGTGTGTTTTAAGGACTTAATTTTCTAGACCTTTGACCGCTCTACTGTTAAAAAACAATCATGTTATAAATATCGTTATAAAATAACATTAAAACATTCGCAAATAACTAACAAAAAGCGTTTCGAAGAGTGGAGGATCAAGAGTATTTAGATACCAAGACGTGCGTGTATGAATAATATGATGAATTTGAAATGGCAAAGTGGTATATAAGGACAGTGACATTTGTCGATCTATTCTCTCTGGCTACCCCGTTAGGGATTGTGCTTGAAGTAAGTGTATGTATTGATAGTACTCTTTTTACAACTTATCACAGTTAAATTATATAAGTTTCTCTAAAGAAGATGCAGGCGAGAGAATCTCGCTATGCTATCCAAAGTTGAAGTATTTTATTTAGAATATCTTAGGCGCCATTCTCATCCCTAGGTATTGTCTAATCCTATCATATCCCTAGGTAATGTCTAATGTAAAAAAAAATATTTGGTCATATTTTTATTTATAATAATACTTTTATTTATATTAATTTATTTTATCCTAATAACCCTTCATATAGAGCTAATAGTAAATTTCTTAAACCTGTTAACAGGGCAGGCTTTTAACATTTACAGGGTTTTTATTGTAGAAGTCAACCATCTGAACGGGTTACATACTCTATGAAGTCTAGTAACTGGCGTTATAAGCTTGTGTATGTTTGTTACAAGCTTGTGGTTCACGACGATTGACTTATTTCACAATCCACACCTTATTAATTCTAACAGGTCAACGGCCTACTTATCTTAAAAAAAAAAGACGCGCATCTCCAGCGAATGTGGTGGCGCTTTAATGTAAACAACTTCCTAAGTGTGCGTGAGATCTCGAACGTATCAATCTGGGTTACAACCATTCACAAAAAAAACGGTGAGTTATTACAGACGCAATAGGCGCGACCTTGTGTCGGAAACAAAACTGTAATTGTCGAAGATATTAGTGTATGTGATGTAAAAGTGATCTGCGGGAAAAGGACAGATTGTTTTTTTTTTGTTATTGTTGTGTTTTCAGGGTCGATTGCGACAACACCTAGAGGCTAGTGTTAACTAGAGAACAATAAGCGGCAAGTTTTCTTTTTAAGTCGCTAATAAGGTACAATAGATATGAAGAACTTTTAACAATTTCTCATATTAGGATTCTCGTTAATAATACTACGTAGTGCGTAGAGTTTTCAAAGTAAGTTAACACAATTACAAAAGATACAAGTAGAAGATATACAATCCTACTTCTTACTAGTGCTTAATCTATATTTCACAAATACGATAAATTTTGGTGGTTCAATAGAATGTTTGTTACTCAGCCATTCATCAAACTTGGCATATAAATAGATTATATATAGTCTGGAATAGCACACATAATACTTTTTCCCCAGTAAAATATACGATTCCCGTGGGAGAGGATGACTATGATTATTGATTTTTGAATCGGAACTCTAAAGGAAAGGCTACTGTTGACTCTGATACGTAGAGACGATTGGTCCGTGGGGTCCTCGCACGATGCAGGTTCTAAAGGAATTATATCCGCGACTAGTCGCAGCCGATGACAACACTGGTGGTTCTTTTCTCCCTCAACAGTTAAGTCTAGCCATTCAACGTGGAAATGCAGCTAGCGTTGTTGTTACCACGCCACGAGGAGCAAAGCTCTACGATTATAGTAGATTTTAGTTAATAAGTATTGTAAATATTAACATAATTTAATTTCTGTAAAAAAAGTTACGATAGACGAGTGGTTGGGTGGTTCGAGTCAAGAGACCCGAGTTCGATCCCCAGGTGGCAGAATCGTACAAATGGGTTTTTTCAAAAACTAAAACAGTGAGGTACACCTCACAATTTAGTTCTAGAACATCGATTTATAAAACAAGAAAAAAATTAAGATAAATGATTCATGGACAATCTTGCTTCGGAAATATACTATCGAGGAAACGGTAGTAAGATATACTGTCTCATCCAATTCCAATATAACATGTTGTTATGAACCATTGGTGTGTAATCTAATAAATAATTCATTTACAATTAAAGTAAATAGAAAGTAAAATACCAAAGTTATATAAGAAGGCACTGCTAAGATTAAAGCAACATATTATTACACCAAAGCGAGTTTAAATATCTTAACGGTACAATTAAGCCTAATAAAATTCATTAAGTCAACTTCACGATTTGAAATAAGCTTATCGATAGGCGCCGTAAATGTTTACCTAAATAAATAAAGTAACTGAAGTTAATATAAATGTTTGGATGTTGTATGTTAATTCTTTGTTACTTGCTGTCTCGTGTCTGATCTTTAAAAATAAACATAAATAAAATCTTCAGGCCATTCCTATTCTTCAGGGGTAGACAGAGGTCAAGTTTAGACAATAAGTCCCTTCAACCCACCTTCTACTCAAGATATTTTCGGAAGAACATGACTGGTGGTTAGCCCGTCGCCATCTTTATGTCAAAGCCAACCATAAAATCGTACATAAGTTTTTGAAAAAACCCATTAATACGAGCCGGACACCAGGGGATCGAACTCGGGTCACATGACTCGACATCCGATCACCCAACCACTCGGCTATCGTGACTGTAAATATGTATAGGAAAATATATTGTGTCTGTGCTGTCTCATCACAATATTCCTGTTACTATAAGGCCCGATCATAATGACATTACTAATTTATAAAAAATCTTTACGCTATTACGCTAAAAAATCTATACGCTATACATGGGTGTATTGTAGCATCCTTGATGTAGCGTCTCCACTATTCTCCGATTCTCCTAGTCACCTTTTTTATGTATTTATGAAAGGAGATTAATATAGTAAGTTATAAATAAATAAATAGAGAAACATAAAAAAACAGCCGTGTGGTAACAGCGGAAAAATTTAAATAAGAAAATAAATATTATTCAAAATGAGATCGTGTTATTTCTAAGAAAATGGCAATAGCTACCTATACATAGCGGGATATACATAATTTTTTTTTAAAAAATACTAGCAATGCCGAATAACATTACTAGTATTCCCGTTAACCACTCCAATTAAGCTGCAATGTTTGTGTCTGGAGTTGGTTTACGTCAATAGTCGAATGGCGGGGCCCGAACCTGCGACGTCATGTTTCACAGTCAGCACCCTAAACCATTAGGCTATTGCCGCTCTTATACATTATATTTTATTGTATGTATATCCCGCTTTTTATAGGCACTGTGGTAACGGTGTAAGAATGTTGCCACTCCCTTTCTTCTCGTGGGTGTCGTATGAGCCGACTAAGGGAAAGAGCCTAGAATATCCTTATTGCAACCGTTATATGGCGGGATAACTAAAAATGTCAGACCAAAATAATCAAGCCGAAGATAGGCAGCGGCGCCTGAGGGTCGAGTGGTCTGGTACTGCGATCGCCAATCCGCCAGCCAAGCGTGGCGTTTATGGCAAATCCTCCCCTTGGGAGAGACCTATGTCCTGCAGTGGACTTTAACAGGCCCGTTATGTATTTATGTAGTATCGAAAAAAAATCCAACTTAATGGTGACGAAAACCTGCATCTTAAGTACAATGTTTCTGTTACTACATGCTGCATAATGATTATGGCAAATCCAGTATATTGCAGTGGCTCTATGACCTACAATGAACCTCTACAGGGAAATAAAATATGATATTTTATATCTGTTGATCGATAAACAACCTTCTGCATTATTTTTTAATACAACATTGTCGTGATTCAGATTAACGATCAAATTTCAATTTAAAAAAATCAGGTTTTTTTAATGTTTCTTATAGTATTGGAAATCACTTATTTTTATGTTTTTGTTTCTTGTCACACATTCTCAATACTGGGATTGAGACACTTTTAACTGCATCCTATTCTAAACAACATGACAGTTGGTGAACCTGTCAATCAACTCACTAAGCTATAGTGGCCATATTATTACTTACTCTATTGTTTTATATTATACATGATAGCCGAGTGGTTGGGTGCTCGAAATTCGAGTCAAGAGACCCGAGTTCTCTCCCCAGGTGGCAGGATCGTACCAATGGTTGAAACCAAAAATTGTGTATGAATTATGTCGTCGGCTCGGAAATTAAGACGGCCATAGGCTCACCACCTGTCACATTGTCCCAATTATCTTCGGTGGAAGGTTGGTAGAAACGACTTAATTGTTTAGACCTCTGTCTACCCCTATATTGGGAATAGCGTGAAGAAATTTATTTTTATTTTAAGAAATTATTAAAGCGCGGGGCAGTAAAGACTGAATCAAGTTTGTTCTTATATCATTTTACGTATTATTATGTATTTTGTTCGACCTTATGTTCATTCTTATATTTTAAAATAACCTCGCTTTAATTTTTTTTCTCTTACTCAAAACTTCGTTTAGAAATCAGGCCGGGGTCGACACACCAAATAGTGCATTATACCAATGCAATTTCTGCAAGGCATTACCTAAATAACAATTTTGCCCGTATGAGAATTTCAGATAGAAAACAATAGCGAATTTATTACGCTTTTGTTATTTTGATATGTTATGTATATGATGAATTTGGAATGATAAATCTAAGTCAGGTGATAAATAATTATTTACCAATTTTATGCCTTGAAAAAAGATCGTATCACTATAATGGATAGGGGCATGCTGCAATAGTTCGAGAATATTGAGTGAGGAAAATATGAAGCGAAAAGAAAAGGAAATGAGTCGAGATTGTTTGAAACTTTATTTGCATGTTCACTTGTATATCCTCTCTGTACGGCCTCTCCCGTTTGGAGGACTCCACAATTTGAGCCAATCGCCGTCTTAGTGCCCTAGCTAACGGCTAGCCAACTAACTACAGTATACTTACATTGATATATTTAAGTCACGATAGCTGAGTGTTTTGGTGATCGGAATTCGAGTGAAGAGACCAGTTCGATCCCCTGGTAGTAGAATCGTACCAACGAATTATTTTAATACTATGCATGATTTATATCGTAAGCTTGGACACTGCGTCAGCGACAAGCTTACCACCGATCACGTTGTCCCAAGAAATGTCTTCGGTGAAAGGTGGGACGAAAGAAAATAATTGTCTCTATCTCTGTCTATGCCAGTATTGGGAATAGCGTGATGATTTTTTTACTTTCTGTACAAAAAAAACTTCAAATATGCATCATAATAATTGTTAAACTATGTAAGTCATGCTCGACATGTTATTAAATTAACAATTAAACTTAAAATTGATAAAATACATACCTTCTATATGTAAGTTTAAGTTGTCTGCCCTAACCGGTAATCCTTGAACCGTTTAATATTTAAGATAAAATTGATCAAGGAAGTTGCGAGTGCGGTCCAAGCCGGCGTGAGAATTGTAGAGTTTGGAGAATTAATCATTGCATAACTAAAGAAACTTGGAATTATCTGAAAGTAACGAACGTATTTAAAGTAGTTTTAGTAATATTTGTTTAAGTGAGTTAAACAAATATTACTAAAACAAATGTAAAATGCAGGTAGGTCAAAGTCTAGACAATGGAGTCCTTTCGAACCACTTTCCAGCGAAGCTTTTTTGGGACAACGTGACAGGTGGTAAGCCTAACGCCGTCTTAGTGTCCAAGGCAACGTTACAATATACTTACAACATATATATTTATAAATTAATATTAATATGTACATATTTCCATGACAAGAGTAAAACCATTCATATTCATCACACAAATGTTTTTTTTCTAGCGGGATTCGAACCCAATTAGCTTTTAAAATCGTCATAAATATAATAGTTTGATGGATAGTAATGCACGGTGATGTTGTCACATCGACATAATGATTTTTAGTACAGAGAATTCTTTATATATAAACCTTTAGATATCGTATGTTTGTCTGCGACCAGTTTTCGATTTTCGAAACTCAGAAGTCGATGAAATAAATTAAAAATACCCAATTCCAATTCCCAATGCCGGGGTAGATAGAGGTCTAGACAATTAAGTCCTTTCGACCCAGCTTCTACCGATGAAATTTTTTGAAACATTGTGACAGTCGTTGAGCCCGTCGGCGTTTTTATGTCCAAGCCAACGACATAAATCGTACGTAAGCATTTAAACAAAAACTCATTGCTACGAGCCTGCCACCTGGGGATCCAAGTCAGGTGTCTTGACTCAAATTCCGATCACCCTAACAATCGGCTATCGTGAGGTTTCAAAAATAAATACATTTTATTTTAAAGTTTTCAGTTGCTATAAAACGTTTAGCGGGATTATACAATTTAATAAATGAATGCGTATTAAAATAAAGAATCCAGCGCAGGTCTAAATTTATGTAAAATGTACCCTAACTTAATTTAACTTACCGGACGACCTGATAAAGCGCTAAAACCTCTAAAAATTCGATTAAAATAACTACTACTTAAAACAAGGATAGGTAGTAGTAAAAATAATGTGGCCGCATTAATACGATACTAAAAATATAATGCGGCCACATTATTTCTTTCATATATGGCCTATCGGAGACCGTAGATACTGTCACATATGTCCCTTCTAGTCTGTAGTTTAGTTATAGTTTTTAGTTTTAATGGTTAATTAGTTTTAACAAAGAACTAAACACAGAATTAGTAGCTGCGTGCCCGATTCAACTCAAAGTAGATATTTTCCGTAATAAAAATTATGCCTTACTTCTGACTTAGAATATATTAATTTCGAATTTTATTTAATTCTGTTGTGTAGACCTCTGACTACCCCGGTATTAGAAACATCCGTAAAGATAAAAAACAATACTAATAATTAAATTTACACCATACTAATATTTTAAATGTGAAAGTTTATTTGTTTGCATGTTTAGTTGTCTGGGACTTTACAATCATCGACTGAACCAATATAAATATTCTAGACACAAAGAATACATAGAATACAGAAAAAAAATGGTTCGTTTAAGAATGATTTAAAACTTGGTTTCGCTCTATTTTATTGAGGGTGCAGAGAGCGATATAGGCTAGCTTTTGAGCCGGAAAACTTATTACATGCGGGGATTTTGAAGTAATGAGTGGTCTAAGTCGTGAGTCTTGTATGTGACAATTATACCATGTTTTTAATTTATCACAAGAAATAAACAACAAACAGTTTAATCTTGACTGTTTATTTTACGTTTACTTTATTGGTTTTAAAATAAAAAGTGCATGTCGGAGGCCAATTATTGTAAAAGGGACAGTGACAAGGTGACATTATGTTCCGCATTTGTAACTTGTGACGTATTTTAAGTTGTATTTAATCTGCATACTGGTGACTAAACCGTCATCACTCCATTATTATACCATGAAAGGTAACATGTATGCACATTACGCGCTTATTAATACATCAAGAATAAATTATAATATTGTTATGCACTGACGTCTTGTTTATCGTAAACTTCATTGATTGGACAAAGGTTATTTCTTCGAGATTTCAAAGACTACGTAAGTGGATTAACAGAGGCCCATATCCATTTCTTTCTTTTCTTCCTTTTAAGCAATTCCTTACTTAAAAATATTTCTTTCTGCTCTACCTCTCGATTCCGGATATACATGGGTGTCGTGCTAAAGTAAGTAGCTAAAGCATTTTGTTATGGAGTCGGAAAAAACGACTGTACCAAAGAAAAAGTGTTTTTTACAATGATATGACCGGGAATCGAAGCCGAGACACCATGTAAACAGGCGTATACGCCACTCGTCCACGGAGGTTGTCACGGAGGTGGAAACGTTGTAATATTCCGTGTAACCGATTTGCTTTTCTTTGTTTCACATAACATTTACCGCATTATTAATCTGCCTATAGCGATTATTACATAGTAATTTAAAAAGTAATCTATTACATGATTTTTAATTTCCATGCTATGGTTCCCTATAATTATTTATCCGACGACCCGATAGCTCATTGCGTAGTGACCCTGCCTTCGATGCTAAGAGTTGCTGATTCGAATCTCTCTGGTAGTGACTTCTGTGATGAATATGAATGATATGAATGAGAGTCATGGATTTTTATATGTATATAGGATTATATGTCTATATAAATATATGCCTATATAAATATATGTCTATGGAAGTACATTGCACTATTGGCTTGGACACTAAGACAGTGAATGGCTCTCCAGTCACATTGTCCCAAATAGGCCTCTGTTAAAAGACGAACTTTGGAGTTGTCTCGACCTCTGTCTATCCTACTAGGATTACACGTGAAGATATTTATTTATAGTGAAGACAAGGGGCCGGTATATAGCTCTACGAATTGATAACCGTTGAGAAAGAAAGGTTCTCGAATGGTTCCCTTATTTAGGCATAGACTGTTTTGGGAAATTAGTAAACATTAAAAAATAGCTTTTTTAATTTTTCTTTATAGCTTAGGGATCTCTACTCTCTGTTATCTGAATATCGAATCCAAACCCAGTTAATTTTGTCTCAGTGGACGTAATCGTTAATCTCGAGTTGGAAGTGACAGTGCCTAAACTGAAGGTCACCGGCCGGATGCTATCGCAAGCGTTTTGCGCCGTGCGACCGGGCTACTGCAATACTGGGCATGCATAGTTGTCAATCACAGGGTTGGCAGAAGTTGATGATGATGACGAAAAAATTAGTTTTTTACAGTTCTTTGCTAAGCAAGTCTGTGTTTTTGCGAACCAGTGTAGTCTTTGACATCCATAAGAGCTTTAACAAGCCTCTCAATTCAATAAAAAAGTTTTAACTTTTAAATTCTTAATGGTTCTCTGAGATGATAAATAGAATTGGTCACACTTTGGTTATACATTTATTATAGAAACTTCCATACCTTGTTTACAAATACGTAAATAGATGTATATATATATATATAGATGTATATAAATAAATATATATATATATATATATATATATATATATATATATATATATATATATATATATATATATATATACATATATATATATATATATATATATATATATATATATATATATATATATATATATATATATATAGATAGGGATAACATCACATGCATTGCTGTGATCCCAAAGTAGCAGCTTAAACACTTTTAGTATAAAATCAGAAACAACCATAGTAACATACAGACAGACCCGAGGAAATGTAGGAAAAGCATTTTTTTCATTGATCCGACCGGAAATCGGACCCGATATCTCAGAGCTGACTCCCACATTAAAACCACTCTTCCCGTCCACGGAGGTTAATTTTATTTATGGCAGTTTCTTAATTTTCTTTAAAAATTAAGGTAACATAAGTAGTAATAGTATACATTAGAGCTTTTGAATTTACATCCTAACAAGTCAAAAACATTTTTAGTATTATAATGAGCGCAAGGCACATTGCACATATGCACAGTTGCATAATATGTATACGGTATAGCTAATTATTTTTATTAATGCTAATTGCTAATTCTAAAATACATAATTTGATTCTACATACTAATAAAATTCCATAATTTGTAAAAAAAATTATTAACAACCTTTGACAGTCCGTATCCTTACACGATCATTATACTTGCCGCGTGGATAAGTCGTTATAGAACCCTAATATCAAGGTATGGCTGGATCTCTACTATATATAGCGCTATAGGAGCGCTAATCCCTTCACTACGCGGTTGTGGTCATTTCCTCCGCGTAAAAAAAATTATAATTTTAGTGGTTCATAAGTTTTTAAAATTGCATTGAAATAAAGATAAATATCTCAATCTAAAGTTATATATCTAATCACTTTGCTCTAAGAAATACCTCGACGTATGCACTTAATTAAAGTAAAAATCCGGAATTTCGATAAAAGTTGTTTAAAGTTGTTGTTGTGCAGTGAAAACAGACTGGCTTTTCACAAAATCAAATATTTTTTTATCATCTCCTAGAAAACATCACGTTTTTTTTATTTCTTACTTAAATATTCGAGGTATTTTTTCCACAAAGTGTACTTTACGAAAATTTTCGACAAAGGTTGTCTGGAAGAAATCGTTTTTAGCGATAAGGCCGCCATTTTTGTTACCATAGACTTGCTAAATTTTATGTTGTATATCTTCTGTGTTGGTGTACAATAAAGAGACTTTCTATCTATCTATCTACTTTGGCTCTTTTTTGAGCACATTTAAGGGATTCTAAAGTTTTATTGCAATTTGATGAAATAATATTTGGTTGCGGTTAATGCGTTAATTGCGGTTAATTTAAAATAAAATTGATGCTTAGGTGTCTTCACGAATTTCCCAAGTGTAACGCTATTAACAATACTAATTACAGATAATTCCGTTCCAGAGAACGGAATCAAGTTAAAATAAATACTAAATCAAATAATCGTATACCAAAGCAAAGAAACTAGACTAAAAAAAACTAAATACTAAAGCAAATCTGTACAGCTCTACGTTTTTATATACTTCAATAAGGTCTTAAAGAACGCAATGGTAGTTTGCCTTTGGTGTAGTAATTTAACGGTGGTATTAAAAACAATTTAATATCTCTGTTCAAGTACTATAACGTTGCATGTAGGTCATTACCTCGCCAACTTGTCAGTTACTAAATAATATAAATAGTTAACATATTTATTCCGAGGATATACTGTATACAAAATCGCGACAGCCGAGTGGTTGGGCGATCGGAATTCTAGTCAGGAGATTCGATTTCGAATTCGAGGTGAAAAGCTCATAGCAATGAAATCTGAAACTTATATGCGTTTTTACGTTGACTAGGATAGTAATATAATTTATAAAAATATTTTCAATTTCACACAATTTGATGCCACTTGCCATGAGTGGATGAGTGACATTAATTATCATGGTGTCGTCAGCTCTAACACCCCGGGTTCGATTCCCGGACGGGACTATAGAAAACGCTTTTCCTACATTGTCTCAGATCAGCTTGTAAGTGCTATCCTATTGTTTCTGTTTCCATGGCACAAGTGCGTTACCTACTAGCTTTGGAAATAGAGCAATGTATGTGATGTTGTTCTTATCTTTGAATATGTATGTATTTATTCTCTATTTCACCATGGGCTGACAGGTAGAGAATGCCATAAATCATAACGTTTACCTTTTATTTAGATGACAATAAGAGAAGAGAGAGAGAAGAAATAAATAAATAAAACAGCGACAGCACACCGCTTGTCACGGTTCCCCAAATAAACTTCTATGAAAAGTGGGTCGAAAGGTCTTAAGTGCTTAAGACCTTTGCCCGCTCTAATATTGGGAAATGTGTGAATATATTAAAAAAAAACATTATAATATATTAATTCAGTGCCTTGGAATTCTATTATCTCAAAACTACACTCGATACACTTATAGCGAAGGTGCCACGGGAAGTAAGTATTGCCACTACCTTCAGATATAATGTTGCAATTCCATTAATAAATAATTAAAGAAATAACTTTATTGTTTATTGCGCAACCTTAAATCATAAACGAAGTAAAAGATAATAGCTATAGAACGATTACATACTAATAAATAGTGTAATTTGACATAATAAGAGTTCTATACATATTTATCACACAAATATTTTCCCCAAGCGGAATTTGAATCCGCAACTCTTTGCTTTGAAGGCAAAGTTAACAAAAAAATAATTGGCTATCAGATTGTAAAAGTTTAGCTAAATTATACAAAAAAAAGATTTTTCACCTCAATGAACAAGCATGTAAAGAAACAAGTGTATAGATTGATACGCAGATGCCACACATATTAAAATTTCAACATCTTTGTATTCATTAATTGTACGAAAAATTTCAAAAAGAACTGTCACAGACAGGAATCAAACCCGCGACCACCGCCGTCTTTTACCTCCTGCTCTACTTCACATTGCAGCCACCTAAAGTTAGTCCCAAATAAAAACTCTCAAGGATTTTATAAATCTAGATAACACTCGACCAATTAGCTGAAATATCCAGTACATATTTCGTTAGAGTCGTTGAATAGTCCAAATCAGTCCTCGATCTTAGCTACTGCGTACTGCGTGCGTGTAATCGCCTGTTCAACACAACAGTTTCGCAAGCGACGGTACCCGGCTGGGTTCTAAGGAAACTGAACATTAAAATTCTAGCCGGTTGCTTAACCCGATGGTGTTACTTACGTTGACATGTACGCGTGAGACACATCTGTTTTAATTAAACAAATTTCTTAATTAGAAACAAACTCAAATATTCTTGGACACAGTCGCGCGAATCACGCGTATTTGTGTTAATATTTGAACTAAAATGAATTTATCTTCATCTCCTGTATGGCCTATTAAAATTTCACTGCTGAATATTATACTTCGATAGGCAATATGAATTTCACTGATCAAATTTCAGACTCTAAAATATGTCATAATATTACATAACATGTACACATTACGTATAATGATTCATCTTTTTATTCCACATGCCTTATAAGAATCATATATCGATAAGATATTTAAAAAATCACAACGCCTACTGGCTAGAATTAAAAAAAGCCCGCTTTCTTGGGTCGTGCGATAAAGCGTTATGCAACTTTTTGAACGCCATTTTTAAGAAAAAAAAATTAAAGGTAGTCCCTAAAAGACTAAAATGAAATACTTTATATGGATTTTTATATCAGAAAAGATCACGATAGCCGAGTGGTTAGGTGGTTGTAATTTCGAGTCAAGAGCCCCGAGTTTGATCCCCAGGTGGCAGGGTCGTACCAATGGGTTTTTCAAAAACCAATGTACTCATTATATCTTTGGCCATAACTTCTGTCTACCTCTGTATTGAGAATTGCGTGAAGATATTTATTTATATTTATAATGTAAGATACATTATACAGGGTTAGTGTGTGATACCCAATCTCTAAGGCTTTTCAAGAACCTACAACCAACAAAATAAATAATAGATTATTTTGGATAATGATTGATCAGGGTAATCAAATTGATCAGGGTTTTCGTTTCAACCCCACAACCATATTCGCAATACTCTAAACACACACACACATACATACAAGATCATACATGTCAAGAACTGCATGGTATTCCAAATATGATGTCTTGACAATTCAGTCATTTCAACCCTCATTTCTGTAGTGCTTATTTGGGTCACGTCGTATGTGACAGACAGTAAGCCTAACTAGCATCGTCACAAAATAATAAAAATAAACAAAGGTTTGCTTTCATCTCGGGAATCGAACTCTAATCTCATGATTCGAATTACGATCACTAATCAGCTATAAATTAATCGGCTATCGTCACTTTTCGGTTCATACTCATTATATTTGTTTTAGATTAATAGTAGTAGTAGAATAAATTATATCAACGATGGATACTAATAACTAATTAATTTTTAGAAAGGAGAATGACGAATGAATATATCATAAATCTATTCAATATGATGTATCAAAAATAATAATATGTCATGAACTATATTTTTTTTATTTTTGCTGGAGGAAGTCAAGGCTACTTGGATACGTGCGTGTATAAAGAAAATAATGAATTTTAATGAACCAAAGAGGTACATAAGGATCGTGAAACTTTGCGATCTATTCCCGCTAGCTACCCGTCAAGGATTTTGGGTAAAATTATAACAAGAATATATTTTTATTACATACGAACAGACGGTTAGACACAAAGAGTACTAGTAGTAATCTACTAATTCTAATTGACAGATTATGTAATTTATCCAACACAACTTACCCAATGAAATTATTTAATAAACGCAAGCAATTTATATCTGATACTTAGTTTACTACCAACCCCGTTTCCTCGGAATGTATAGAAAACACAAAGTAACAAATGTGAAACGGATGCAACAAATGTATTTAATAACAATAGTTAATTGAAGAAATCGAAATTAACACCAATTAATAAGTAATTTAAGTAACATTTTTTGATTATTGCGAAACCATTTGACCCTACAGGCGTTACCAATAAAATTGCAGTTAATATGTATACAGACGTCTGCGTATTTGGTTTATGCTTTTGTATATCTGAAACTTCTGTCGGTGACAGAACTACATATTTTGGTCCGGTATTTTTTCAAGATAATTATCCCGCCATCTGTCGGCAGCCATTGATGTTGTCATGGCTTCTCTTAATCGCCTCTTACGACACAAAACGAGAGAAAGAGTTTGGCAAAATCTTAGGCAAATACCAATACTACCTGGTCGTAAGCTGAAGGTATTAACACTGAACTAAGCACAACCTATGAACGAAATTTTTCCGTCATTGTTTGTGGATACATAAACAAAAATTTCACGCCATTCCCAATACAGCGGTAGACAGAGGTCTTGCCAATTAAGTCCTTTTGAACTACCTTCCACCGAAGACATTTTTTTTGACATAGTTATAGGAGGTGAGCCCGTCGTCGTCTTTATATTAATACACATTGCCGTTAATAAATTGTTACGGATTAAAAACCTAATCTCTTATTTCCTTAGTTTATTCGATTAAGTTTTTGTATTTGTAACCTTGCTATCAAAAGTAACAGTTGCAATTATTTAAAAGAATATAACAACTGATATGATAATCAATAATAATCTTTACGTACAAACACCTTGAACTCGATTTACCTTAAATTATGCGCAGATCGACTTCGAACAGGGGTTAAAACTAGTGTGTCGCAAAGGTTAATTTATAACTTGATGGTGTAAATACGGGGCCGGCTGTCGGGCTGGAGAGAGGCAGCACGCCCTTCAGCGGGGTCCGGCTATAAGTTCCGGTAGCGAACTGCGACGTGTTGCAGAGCTACGTTTATATGGATATGGTTTAGTACTTTAAATTAAAATTATATTAAATATCTTCATGCAATTCCCAATACAGGGGTAGAGAGGGGTCTAGTCTAGACAATTAAGTCCCTTCGATCCACCTTCCACCGAAGATATTTTCGGGACAACTATTCGGAGCGGCCCCAGACAGAGGTCAAGACAATTTTTGTCCTTTCGACATACCTTTCACCGAAGAATTTTTTTGAGGAGAACGTGATAGGTGGCGAGCCTGTCGCCGTCTAAGCCAAAGATATAAATCGTATATAAGTTTTTAAAAGTCACGATAGCCGAATTGTTGGGTGGTCGGAATTTCGAGCCGAGAGACCGGAGTTCGATCCCCAGGTGGCAGTACCAATGAGTTTTTCAAAAAACTTATGTACGAATTTCATCGTTGGCTTGGACATAAAGGCGGCGACAGGCTCACCACCTGTCTCGTTGTCCCGAAAATATCTTCGGTGGAAGGTGGGTCAAAGCGACTTAATTGTCTAGACTTGACCTCTGACTACCCCTGTATTGCGTGAAGATATTTATATTTATTTTATTATTTATATAAGTTTTGAAAAAAAATTATAGTTATCGTGACTTGATTTCATAAAATTCTCATTAATAGCATATTATATTAGTTAATGCCTCCTCCAGCTGCATTATTTCTTGTATCACTGGCATAAAACATTTGCATTCATTAAAACCTCATTTATTATGTGTGTGCATAGATTAAAATCTAATATTATTATTATTAGATATATTAAACCTAGCCATTTATTGTATACAAAGATAAGTTCAAGTTAAATGTACTTAAAAGTTTGGCAACGGGACGTTTTGTTTTATCTTTACGCATTTTCCCCATACTGGAGTAGACAGAGGTCTAGACAATCACATCCTTTCGACTCACGAAGGCAACAAGGCTATAGGGTTATCAGCTTACTTTGGTTTGGTATTTTTCGCCACTCATAATAAACTATTATGGTTAGGTATTTTTCATTGTACAAATATTTATTAAAATATTTTCTATGTTAATCATTATATACTAACATAACCAGATTTAGTTGTATTGATCAATTATTTAAACCACGGTACAAATTTTTATTTTTTTTATTACATATTATTTGTTATATAAGTTTTTGGTCACATTTTGTATAATATAAGATCACTATTAGAATTAATTAACAATTGCAATTCAAAGTAACGCCGGTAACAACAGCATGTATAGTTACATAATTCCTTACCACCATTGAAAAGGACTTCTTAACAATTAGTGTTAGGTATACCCGTTATATTACAGCCTACAGCATTGTGTCTAGAACCAATACGTAATTAAATCACACGGTGAAACAAAGAACACTTTTTTTTAAGTTAGTTAATCATTTCCCTCATTCCCTCATTTCTTAACGTAATACGACTTCTTGTAACCTTTGGCAATACTGAGCAATTTTTATGGTGTATGTAGGTGTGTCATACACGCGCACGAAGGTCATCGAACTGTCTCTTAGGGAATATTGTCGTATTTTATAATGTCAAGGATATATACGGGTGCGCCATCTTGAAATGTCACCACGACTCCGTAAACGTCACGTTTTTAGTGTAATTTTTTTATTATTTACTTGAGAACAACTTCCCATTCGAAGCTTAAAGTTTAAAAGTATTTAAAGTCATAGAAGTCGTTTCTGAACTTATCCGAGAATTTTCTATACGTTAGTTTTACTCGACTGAAGGTTAACCTAAAAGCTTAACGAACTCCGTGGCCGAACGGATCCGGTTTTCACGGTGTCGCCAGCTTTGTGATCCCGAGTATGATTCGCGTACGGGTCAACAAAGAAAATCTTTTTTCCAAATTTTCTCGGGTGATTATGGTACCTAACTTGTTACCGATTCCATAACACAAATTAACTTACTTTGGAATTAGAGCAATGTATGTGATACTGTCCCTATTTATGTATGTATAAATAAAAATAAATAAATATCTCCACGCAATTTCCAATACTGGGGTAGACAGAGGTCTTGTCTAGACAATGAAGTCCCTTCGACCCACCTTCCACCGATGATATTTTCGGGACAACGTGCCAGGTGGTGAGCCCGTCGCCATCTTTATGTCTTATGTATGTATTTATGTATCTATTTACTATGATTTATTATTTAAATAAAGCTTTTACGTTCTAACAAAACAAATGCCAGATGGAATGGAATGTGTCAACACCAATTTAACCATAGGGCAAAATTGTTGTTTTAATTAAAATAGATTTTGTTAAAATATGTTGTTAATATTAACAAATACAAATAATGTAACAAAATAATGTTAAATTAAATAGACGAAAGCGCAGCACTTTTGCGATTATAAATAGATATTACAGTCTACTTTCAATGTTAACATTAATTTTCTCCTTCATTCTTACATTTACACATTAACTTGTTAAAAGTTATAAAATGTAGCCTACTTATGTTAACACATTGCAAACATAAAGTAACTTTGAAACATATTTGACCTAGAAAAAGTTAAAAAAACACATTCCAGGCCAAACAGTTATGTAATTGCGTAAGTTAAACTTACACGTAGATGATCTTGATATGAGAACAAACATACAACACAGTATTATATGACTGATATCTCCGGACGAGATGATCCGGTAACCTAGTTAGTGGTGATCCTACTTTCAAAGCTAAGGGTTGCAGGTTTGAGTCCCGCAAGGCGTAAATATTTGTGTGATGATGATGAATATTTTTAATCGAATCATGTATATATTTATTTCAATATTGAATATTAATTCCGTGGTGTTATCGCCTTAAGAATGAGCCAACCACTTTCCTTTCCGTGGGTATCGTAAAACTCGCCTAGACAAAAGCAACCGCATCGAAAAACAACCAGATAAAAATAAGCAGACTTGTGACGGACAGCAGCGTTTAACGTGCAGAGTGTTTGGTACTGAGATCGCCAATCCGCTTGACATGCTTGGCGATTATGACAATATGGCGATTATCCTTCTTGAAAGAAACGCCTATGTTCTGCAGTGAACTTCTACTTGCCATTAAGTGAGTAAGTAAAAACAGATTAAAGCCATACCCAAGGAATATATAGTTAAAAAAATTTCTTCACGCCATTCCCGCTACAGGGTCTCTACAATTAAGTCTTTTCGACCCACCTTGCACCGAAGATATTTTTGGAAAAACACGACAGGTAGTGAGCCCGTCGCCGTCTTTATGTCCAAGCCAACGATATGAATCGTACATAGGTTTGTGAAAAAACCAATTGGTACGAGCCTGGGGAGCGAACTGGGGTCTCCCGACTCGAATTACGATCACTCAACCACTCGGCTATCGTAATCAAGGAATATATAGTTAAAAAAAATATCTTCACGCAATTCCCAGTACAGGGGTAGACAGAGGTCAAGTCTAGACAATTAAGTCTCTTTAACCCACCTTCCACCGAAGATATTTTCGGGACAACGTGACAGGTGGTGAGCCCGGTAATAGTTGATGCAATATTAAATGTCTGAGGTCTTCTTTGCGGGATTGACCTATGACCTGCAGTGGACTTTAGAGGCTCTTACGTATGTATGTATACCAATATATGAAGTCCCTAAGATCGGCATATACGTAAGGTGTGGGAACGGCTGTCGCCAATCCGCTAATCGGTTGTTGTAAATAAACCTTGATTCTACAAATTTCAAAAGACCAAATTTTTATGTCTTAATATTATGGCGTTGGCATCTGACGATACTCTTTTTTTTTTTTAAACAAATAAAGGGCATTTAATTTAGACCGATTCGATCCCGACCACGCACCTCTTACGCGCAAAGGTCGACGCGAGTGCGCAATAAATTAAATGCACGGTAACTTTGCGGAAATGCGCGATGGCAGAGCAATAAAAATAAGAAAAAAAAAACCTGAACACACCCGTTCCGTGAACTCGTGTGAAGTAACGTAATTACGCATTGAAATGTCGGTATCGGTGTCTTTGTGTTCGGATGGAGTTTGTAATAGGAGATCGTGGATTAAAACTGATCAGAATGTTTCCGTATTATCTAATCCTAGACTACAGTATATCTATATCAAAATATCTTCACGCCATTCCCAATACGAGGTTTGCCAGAGGTCTAGACAATTAAGTTCTATCAACTGACCTTCCACTTTATGGGACGGGAAGATATTTTATGGGACAGGTGGTGAGCTCGTCGCCGTCTTTATGTCCAAGCCAATTATATAAATCGTACATAAGTTTTAAAAAAACTCCATAGGTACGAGATTGAACTCTTGACTTGAATTCCGATCCCCCTCCACTCGGCTATCGTGACTACTCCAATCTATCTAAATAGATTTTTTCGTAAGATAAACACACAGCATTTAGAGAATCAAAAAAATCTTTACGTCATTCTCAATACAGGGGTAGACAGAGATCTAGACATTTAAGTCCTTCGACCCACCTTTCATCGAAGACATTTTTTTGTTCATGCCAACGATGTAAATCGTGGACGAGTTTCGAAAAAACTCAAAGAAAATTGTCTAGACTAGACCTCTATCTACCCCTGTGTTGGAAATTGCGTGAAGATATATATATATATATGTATATATATATATATATATATATATATATATATATATATATATATATATATATATATATATATATATATATATATATATATATGTATATATATATATATATATATATATATATATATATATATATATATATACATATATATATATATATATATATATATATATATATGTTAGTGTGATACCATTGGAATCAAGTTACGATTTGGCAATAGAATAAGGTTCTGGAAACCTTACCGTGGATATAGATTTTAGGACAACGTTACGCAAATCCAATCGCAAACCACTATAGGAATATTCTTACGAAATGAACTGGGCACGATGTATTAAAGCAATTTACACCGAAGTGTAATCCAAACATAGCCACGTAGCACATTACGTTTAGATACTAAAATAAATAAATATCTTCACGCAATTCCCAATAGAAGTCTAGTCTAGACAATTAAGTTCTTTCCACCGAAGATATTTTCGGGACAACGACACAGGTGGTGAGTCCGTCGCCGTCTTTATGTCCAAGCCAACGATATAACTCGTACATAAGTTTTTGAAAAACCCATTGGTACGAGCCTGCCACCTGGGGATCGAACTCCGGTCTCTCGACTCAAATTCCAACCATTCGACCACTCGGCAATCGTGACTGTTGAATTTTGTAATAAAAGTATCGATTTTATTTAAACGCGCCCCAGATTACAAAACGTAATACGCGTCGGCCTTAATTTCATTGACCTTCGCCTTAAAACTATTCCGTTTCATCTCTTTTAATTTATCATATTTACAAATTCTTATTATGAAACCGCGACGCGTCGACATTGGTGTAAACCGACGAAGGTCTCTTTAGTTGTCACGTGAAGGGAACGTAACGACTGCTCGTCAAATGTACGTGTTAAACAATACGAATATTTAAATAAAATGCTTCGTTATCCGTCTCATCGAAAGTTGCCACTTCCTTTATTCCGTTCTTTTGCTAAATCAAGGATCGTATTTCAAGGTTTCATAATATAAATTTCTGAACGTAAAACAAAGGAAATATTAAAAGATATTAACTATGATATGTTAATCCTTCTAGTTGAGTTTCCGTGTCAAATTCCTTTCCAGAAAAACTTTATAAAACTGATAATTTTATTTTGTATTTGTAACTTTTTAAAAACTTAGTTATTTGAAAAACTATTTGCGAGTTTAATGTTAAGTTTTGTTTGTTGAAGTTAAGTTTAATACCACTGTTAAGTACTTATATGATTTTTAAACCATTATTCTTTATACCTAATTCTATATGCGCATTCACACATGTTATACCATGCCTTCAACATCACGTAACGATAACGATTAAAATAGTGTACTGTAAATCGACGTCTCGGCTACTATAAAATTACATAAGAATAAATGTTTGCACTGTACAGATGGTCATTTTATAGCATTCCTTATTAACTCTTTAAGTACTGATCGCTCGTTTTCGGGTGAGCAGGAAACTTTTTAGGTGTTTATGGTCGTTTTTTTATTCAGTGGTTTTTTTCTCAAATTGCGTCGCAGTATACGAGATACCATATTAAAGCGCAATGCTGTTTCAGTTAACGTATGCCGCCTACGCGCGGAATTTCAGGTGCGGCATACTCGACTAAGGAAATCGGTTTACGAAATCGATTTTTAGAAGGTTTCTATGAATTTATTCGGCCGTATTAATTATTAGTGCGTACAGGCTAAAACAGTCTATAATACCTTAAAAAATAAAAATCTGTATAAAAATTATCTTCACGCCATTCTCAGTACAGAGGTAGACAGAGGTCTAGATAATTAAGTCGTTCCGACCAGCCTTCCACCGAAGATATTCTTAGGACGACGTGACAAGCTCTTGGCTCGGAATTCCGACCACTCAACCACTCGGCTATTGTGATTTTTTTATGTCTTCATGTGCAAATTAGACTTGAAGTCATCTATTTTGGAAAATGATTCATTTAATTAAAAGAATATATTTTGTATTTAAGTAGTGCGTATAACACACGACAAGGCCGCATTTAGATCAGAAAATTACTGAAGTTTTAGAGAAGCGAAAACGCTCTTCAAAAACTTCAGTTTTTCAGCCAAAGTCACGATAAAAGTCACGATAGCCGAGTTGTTGGGTGGTCGGAATTTCGAGTCGAGAGACCCGAGTCCGATCCCCAGGTGGCAGTACCAATGAGTTTTTCAAAAACTTATGTACGAATTTCATCGTTGGCTTGGACATAAAGGCGGCGACGGGCTCACCACCTGTCACGTTGTCCCAAAAATATCTTCGGTGAAAGGTGGGTCAAAGGGACTTAATTTTCTAGTATTGGGAATTGCGTGAAGAAGTTTTTCAGCCGCGTGGTAACCGCGTAAGAATATTGCCTCTCCCTTTCTTCCCGTGGGTGTCGTAAGAGGCGACTAAGGGAAACAGCTTTCAATATTTATGGCAGCCGTTAGATGGCGGGATAACCATCGCTAAAAAAATATCCAACCAAAATAATCTGATCAAAGATGGGCAGCATCGTCTGAGGTGCGAGCGGTCTGGTACTGCGATCGCCAATCCGCTTGTCAAGCGTGGCGATTATGGCAAATCCTCCCTATAGGAGAGGCCTATGTCCTTTAGTGGACTTTTACATACATAATATGTATGATATGTAATCCATAGACGATAGTACATGCGAAGCTAATGGCCCTTCGACTGTTCAATCTCGAAAGGTAGTCCCAAGGCTGTTACATTGTAATAACGTTATAGCAATAATTTCATTTATAACGGCTACTGACAAGGCGAATTGTAATGACATTTACACGTTGTTGCCTTGATGGTTATCACGAATGTAATTATACAATACTTTACCGTTGTTAAGATAGAAGTATTGAAAATAAATTGTAATCGGTCATAAAACGGGTTTGATTTTAGATATTTTAAATTATTTTGTTTACCCGACAGCCCAACGTTCGGGTGATCGAAATTTAAATCAAGAGAGTCATGCTCCATAGCCAATAAATTAGAATCGAGTAATAACGCGTAACGCTTTGTCTATTTTAAACTAGCTGCCCCCCGCGACTTTGCCCGCAGTTTAGCACTTAACGCGGAACTCTAATTATGTTTCTAAAATAAAAGTAGCCTATGTAACTCCTTATAACATTAGCTATCTGTCAGTGAAAGTCCTGTTAAAATCGGTCCAGCCGTTACAGAGATAAGCCGGAACAAACAGACAGACAAAAATTGTAAAAAATGTTATTTTGATGTATGTACCGTATATATTCATATACTCGTACATGTAGTAAAAAACGGTTATTTCAATATACAAACAGACACTCCTATTTTATTTATATGTATAGATTTACCGGACAGGCCGACACGCATTACCGGATAGGATAGGAGATTGAGTAGAATTTGAGTAGACTTCCATTTCCATGTAAAGACTCGTTCGAATGACGACCTCGAGTCGAGAGACCTTCGAGTGACACACGCACACACTTTCTACACGCAGTCTTTTCTCTGGTCTGGATCTTTGTGGAGGCTACTTTGTTTCTGATTCCATAACACTTTGGAATCACATCAATGAACGTCATGTTGTCCCTATCTATCCATGTGCGTATTTATTTATTCTATTGTTGATGTCAAATCTGCAACACTGCTCTTTAAACAGACCCTGATGTGAACTGTCACTTTGTCCCAAAAAAAAGTCTTCGGTGGACTGTGAGTCGAAATTACTTAATTGTCTAGACCTCTGTCTACCCCTGTATTGGGATTAGCGTGAAGATATTTTTTCCTCTTAGTTTTCCTTTTACCCATTTTCTCTTAATTTGCCTTTTACCCAATGGAAGGGTGTGGTTTGTTATGCCTTTTTCACTCTCAAAAATTTAGCAAATTAATCACATACTGGTTTCAAAATCCCTTATGTGACCGTGCTTCCGAAAGTGAACTTATATAATCATCCTTGAATATATGTCTTAAGAAGGTAGAGTAGATAATATTATCTTGTTAACATTTAAAGCACGTATGTGTTATTCAAGTCGCTTGGGTTTAAAAGAAATTTCGCTTTTTATATCATTCTGTTTCATTGTTTATTAGTTTGTTCTCGTTTTTGTACGATGTGCGTATTTATGCAAAATACTGTAGAACTTATTTCATTTTGAATTAAATGAATTTAGAATTAATTTATTAATTTTAATATTTGTGCTATTTTCTATCTTGCAATACCGAATAATAATAGGAAAGTTACCCGTAAAATTAAACCTTAACTAAAATACGGTAGCCGTGTGGTTGGGTATTTGAGATTCGAGTCAAGACACTCCAGTTCGATCTTGGTGATAGGCGCGTACCTATGGGTTTTAGTCAAAAACTTAGGAGCAATTTACATCGTTTACTTGAATATAAAGATGGCGGCAGTCTCACCACCAGTGCCGTTGACCCAAAAAATGTCCTCAGTAGAAGGTGGGTCGAAGGGACTTAATTACTTAGACCGCAGTCTACCCCAGAATTGGACTGAAGATATTTTTTTATAACTGAAACAAAGTCTGTTCTAATTTCCCAACAACTTCTTAATAACATGTTTAAAATAAATTTCAGCACCAAAATCCCGGCGATCATCAGTGCATATAATTCAATTACACCATAACCAAACAGAATGTAACAAAACAACACATTTCGTTACAAAATTAGCGAACAAACACAATTAGTCTCACTCGCAAAAAGATGTAACATGTTACGAAAAGAATTTTTCGCAAATCCGTGCAATTATTTAAAACCTCACGCCGCTAAGTGTGAACCGGGTCCTAAATATATTGCTATCAAGATGTACCGTGTATTACGTGAAAAGCGGATTAAGTTCACTGCAAAGAGTATGTAATGACTACGTTGTAAATCGCTCTATGACTCTATGATTATATACTCTTTGGTACACTGCAAAACGGATTGTTGGTAAATTTTGACACTTTTTCTTTTTAAAAATCTGTTATCCTACGAACATTCAAAACCACTCAAAGATCACGCTTTTAATTTTTCCCCCAAAAGAGCTCAGAGCAATAACTTAGTCGGTACTCACCTTGCTTAAGAAACTAAGGATTTTGGGCACGAATCTTTCTAGGGACGAACATTTTTTATTTAAATTAATGACACTACTTTTGAAGTACAACAAAATATTTATTTAAACTTATAATATTTACCTTTATCCAAACAATATGCTTCAAATAAAATCAATTAAATTAGAAGCACATTTAAAAATCCCAAAATTTATGACGCATGTCATATTTACAACCGCTATAATACATCATTTCGTAACAAAAGCCGCAACTCAAACCTGCCAGTAACTATCAGCTTAAAGTATTACACATGCATGCTAAGCGACGTAATAACAAAAATAAAAGTTCCAAATACAAATCATAATATATAACAGCTATAAATTTTACCAATAAAGTAATCCTCGTGGATGAGTATTGTGGCAACATCATTTTATTACTTTTAAAATCGCGCAGCCCTGGCACATAAATTCGCGCCGAATTATAATCATACATCTGATAGTGATGCGCTAACGTTGTTACAACACTAACATCTATGTATCCTTTATAACAGCAACTTATCGATATATCGAATAGAAACAAATATCCAAACGTAATATTGTAGAATAGTCACGATAGCCGAGTTGTTGGGTGGTCGGAATTTCGAGTCGAGAGACCCGAGTACGATCCCCAGGTGGTAGTACCAATGAGTTTTTCTAAAACTTATGTACGAATTTCATCGTTGGCTTGGACATAAAAGGCGGCGACGGGCTCACCACCTGTCACGTTGTCCCGAAAATATCTTCGGTGGAAGGTGGGTCAAAGGGACTTAATTGTCTAGACTTGACCTCTGTCTACCCCTGTATTGGGAATTGCGTGAAGATATTTTATTTTATTTTTTTATTTTTTTAATATTGTAATGGTAGAGTCAAAGTAGCAGCGAGTTAATATTATACTTTAGACAAGCTGCTCCCCGCGGCTTTGCCCGCAG
The DNA here is from genome assembly GCA_029286605.1 of Sericinus montela. Lineage (NCBI taxonomy): Eukaryota > Metazoa > Arthropoda > Insecta > Lepidoptera > Papilionidae > Sericinus > Sericinus montela. The sequence continues at coordinate 10,203,748 of JAGSMR010000044.1, forward strand.
TTTGACACTTAACGCGGAACCTTAATTATGTTTCTAAAATAAAAGTAGCCTATGTTACTCCTTACACCATTAGCTATCTGTCCGTGACAGCCATGTTAAAATCGGTCCAGCTGTTTCACACATTATCCGGAACAAACAGACAGACAGACAAACAGACAAAATGGTTAAAAATGTTATTTTGGTGTATGTATTCATATACATGTAGTAAAAACAGTTATTTCAATATAAACAGACTATATTTTATTTATAGGTACAGATATCATAAGTATATAATGTAAAAGTTTACTTAAAAAAAAAAAATTTTTATACCTTTGTGTTATATATTCGAGTCCTACAACGCAAGGAATAAATTGTCTAGACGTCTGACTACCCCAGTGGATTTACTGTTACTTTCTACCCTTATTCGACAATTCATTTGAAAAAATTATTCCCGCTTACACTCGAGACGTAACCTCTTTACGTACACGTAACAGAAACATTACAATACGCACCGATTAACTTTTAACCGGACCATTGTGTAATTAATCTAATGATTGATGGCATTATTACAGAACAAACTTACGCGCGAATAATCAACACATCTATACATATAAATAAAATTTAACTGTCCGTTTGTAATTTGGAATTAACGGCTTTTTACTAAATGCATAAGAACTTGTTTTACCGAACGTGTAACTTTTCAAAGATACGAACGTGTTAACTTTTCAAAGATACGAACGTGTTAACTTTTCAAAGATACGAACGTGTTAACTTTTCAAAGATACGAACGTGTTAACTTTTCAAAGATACGAACGTGTTAACTTTTCAAAGATACGAACGTGTTAACTTTTCAAAGATACGAACGTGTTAACTTTTCAAAGATACGAACGTGTTAACTTTTCAAAGATACGAACGTGTTAACTTTTCAAAGATACGAACGTGTTAACTTTTCAAAGATACGAACGTGTTAACTTTTCAAAGATACGAACGTGTTAACTTTTCAAAGATACGAACGTGTTAACTTTTCAAAGATACGAACGTGTTAACTTTTCAAAGATACGAACGTGTTAACTTTTCAAAGATACGAACGTGTTAACTTTTCAAAGATACGAACGTGTTAACTTTTCAAAGATACGAACGTGTTAACTTTTCAAAGATACGAACGTGTTAACTTTTCAAAGATACGAACGTGTTAACTTTTCAAAGATACGAACGTGTTAACTTTTCAAAGATACGAACGTGTTAACTTTTCAAAGATACGAACGTGTTAACTTTTCAAAGATACGAACGTGTTAACTTTTCAAAGATACGAACGTGTTAACTTTTCAAAGATACGAACGTGTTAACTTTTCAAAGATACGAACGTGTTAACTTTTCAAAGATACGAACGTGTTAACTTTTCAAAGATACGAACGTGTTAACTTTTCAAAGATACGAACGTGTTAACTTTTCAAAGATACGAACGTGTTAACTTTTCAAAGATACGAACGTGTTAACTTTTCAAAGATACGAACGTGTTAACTTTTCAAAGATACGAACGTGTTAACTTTTCAAAGATACGAACGTGTTAACTTTTCAAAGATACGAACGTGTTAACTTTTCAAAGATACGAACGTGTTAACTTTTCAAAGATACGAACGTGTTAACTTTTCAAAGATACGAACGTGTTAACTTTTCAAAGATACGAACGTGTTAACTTTTCAAAGATACGAACGTGTTAACTTTTCAAAGATACGAACGTGTTAACTTTTCAAAGATACGAACGTGTTAACTTTTCAAAGATACGAACGTGTTAACTTTTCAAAGATACGAACGTGTTAACTTTTCAAAGATACGAACGTGTTAACTTTTCAAAGATACGAACGTGTTAACTTTTCAAAGATACGAACGTGTTAACTTTTCAAAGATACGAACGTGTTAACTTTTCAAAGATACGAACGTGTTAACTTTTCAAAGATACGAACGTGTTAACTTTTCAAAGATACGAACGTGTTAACTTTTCAAAGATACGAACGTGTTAACTTTTCAAAGATACGAACGTGTTAACTTTTCAAAGATACGAACGTGTTAACTTTTCAAAGATACGAACGTGTTAACTTTTCAAAGATACGAACGTGTTAACTTTTCAAAGATACGAACGTGTTAACTTTTCAAAGATACGAACGTGTTAACTTTTCAAAGATACGAACGTGTTAACTTTTCAAAGATACGAACGTGTTAACTTTTCAAAGATACGAACGTGTTAACTTTTCAAAGATACGAACGTGTTAACTTTTCAAAGATACGAACGTGTTAACTTTTCAAAGATACGAACGTGTTAACTTTTCAAAGATACGAACGTGTTAACTTTTCAAAGATACGAACGTGTTAACTTTTCAAAGATACGAACGTGTTAACTTTTCAAAGATACGAACGTGTTAACTTTTCAAAGATACGAACGTGTTAACTTTTCAAAGATACGAACGTGTTAACTTTTCAAAGATACGAACGTGTTAACTTTTCAAAGATACGAACGTGTTAACTTTTCAAAGATACGAACGTGTTAACTTTTCAAAGATACGAACGTGTTAACTTTTCAAAGATACGAACGTGTTAACTTTTCAAAGATACGAACGTGTTAACTTTTCAAAGATACGAACGTGTTAACTTTTCAAAGATACGAACGTGTTAACTTTTCAAAGATACGAACGTGTTAACTTTTCAAAGATACGAACGTGTTAACTTTTCAAAGATACGAACGTGTTAACTTTTCAAAGATACGAACGTGTTAACTTTTCAAAGATACGAACGTGTTAACTTTTCAAAGATACGAACGTGTTAACTTTTCAAAGATACGAACGTGTTAACTTTTCAAAGATACGAACGTGTTAACTTTTCAAAGATACGAACGTGTTAACTTTTCAAAGATACGAACGTGTTAACTTTTCAAAGATACGAACGTGTTAACTTTTCAAAGATACGAACGTGTTAACTTTTCAAAGATACGAACGTGTTAACTTTTCAAAGATACGAACGTGTTAACTTTTCAAAGATACGAACGTGTTATTTAAATTAATGACACTACTTTTGAAGTACAACAAAATATTTATTTAAACTTATAATATTCACCTTTATCCAAACAATATGCTGCAAATAAAATCAATTAAATTAGAAGCACATTTAAAAATCCCAAAATTTACGACGCATGTCATATTTACAACCGCTATAATACATCATTTCGTAACAAAAGCCGCAACTCAAACCTGCCAGTAACTATCAGCTTAAAGTATTACACAGGCATGCTAAGCGACGTAATAACAAAAATAAAAGTTCCAAATACAAATCATAATATATAACAGCTATAAATTTTACCAATAAAGTAATCCTCGTGGATGGTATTGTGGCAACATCATTTTATTACTTTTAAAATCGCGCAGCCCTGGCACATAAATTCGCGCCGAATTATAATCATACATCTGATAGTGATGCGCTAACGTTGTTACAACACTAACATCTATGTATCCTTTATAACAGCAACTTATCGATATATCGAATAGAAACAAATATCCAAACGTAATATTGTAGAATAGTCACGATAGCCGAGTTGTTGGGTGGTCGGAATTTCGAGTCGAGAGACCCGAGTACGATCCCCAGGTGGTAGTACCAATGAGTTTTTCTAAAACTTATGTACGAATTTCATCGTTGGCTTGGACATAAAAGGCGGCGACGGGCTCACCACCTGTCACGTTGTCCCGAAAATATCTTCGGTGGAAGGTGGGTCAAAGGGACTTAATTGTCTAGACTTGATCTCTGTCTACCCCTGTATTGGGAATTGCGTGAAGATATTTTATTTTATTTTTTTATTTTTTTAATATTGTAATGGTAGAGTCAAAGTAGCAGCGAGTTAATATTATACTTTAGACAAGCTGCTCCCCGCGGCTTTGCCCGCAGTTTGACACTTAACGCGGAACCTTAATTATGTTTCTAAAATAAAAGTAGCCTATGTTACTCCTTACACCATTAGCTATCTGTCCGTGACAGCCATGTTAAAATCGGTCCAGCTGTTTCACACATTATCCGGAACAAACAGACAGACAGACAAACAGACAAAAATGGTTAAAAATGTTATTTTGGTGTATGTATTCATATACATGTAGTAAAAAACGGTTATTTCAATATAAACAGACTATATTTTATTTATAGGTACAGATATCATAAGTATATAATGTAAAAAGTTTACTTAAAAAAAAACTTAGTATCTCTTTTTCTCTCTTTCATTTATATTTTTTTAAACTGTGTTGTATAAAGTGACAAATATATAATATTAAATGTATTTTAATATTAACACTCTTTTACGCACAGAACATTTTAACAGGCAATTTTGTATAGAAATCAATTATAATTTTTTTACCACTCCTGGGCAAAAACCTCTTAAATGCCGAAATTATATTAAAAAAAAAAATTTTTTATACCTTTGTGTTATATATTCGAGTCCTACAACGCAAGGAATAAATTGTCTAGACGTCTGACTACCCCAGTGGATTTACTGTTACTTTCTACCCTTATTCGACAATTCATTTGAAAAAATTATTCCCGCTTACACTCGAGACGTAACCTCTTTACGTACACGTAACAGAAACATTACAATACGCACCGATTAACTTTTAACCGGACCATTGTGTAATTAATCTAATGATTGATGGCATTATTACAGAACAAACTTACGCGCGAATAATCAACACATCTATACATATAAATAAAATTTAACTGTCCGTTTGTAATTTGGAATTAACGGCTTTTTACTAAATGCATAAGAACTTGTTTTACCGAACGTGTAACTTTTCAAAGATACGAACGTGTTAACTTTTCAAAGATGTAACGACATTTTCCACAAACTATATTATGTACTAGCTGCCCCCCGCGGCTTTGCCCGCAGTTTAACACTAAACGCGGAACCCTCATTATGTTTCATCATAAAAGTAGCCTATGTTACTCCTTATAACATTAGCCATCTGCCAGTGAAATTCCTTTTAAAATTGGCCAAGTCGTTTCAGAGATTAGCTGGAACAAACAGATAGACAGACAAACGGACAGAATGTAGATGAAAGTTCGTCATCTATGCAGGCACTAAATAAAGCAATAATAATAATAATAATCATCATAATGGCCAATAAAAGTTCACTACAGAACGTAGGCCACTCCCCTACGGGATAGTTTGCCACAATCGCCCATCATGCCAAGCGGATTGGCGATCGCAGTACTAGACATCTTTCATCTTAAATATCATTTAAAATTTTAGCTTATCATTGGTCTCAGGAAAGAAGAAAAAATCGCGGATTTATTTAAATATTTTATTTAAGTTTTTAATTAATTTTAATAGATTAAGATATTTTACTTATTTATGATCAGATATTCTTTAGTTTTTTATTAGAAGAGATCACGTCTTATTTTACAACCTAGAAATAAGATTACTTTAAACAATAAAAAATAAAATACTTTACATTTATATACATATAAAACAATTTACGTTTTGTATACTAAGACGCCAATAGGCTCACCACCTGTCTCGTTGTCCTCAACGGTATTGATTGAAAGGAGGGAAAGATGTTGCCTAGACTTCTTTTTACCCCGGTATTTGGCATATGCGTGAAGATATTTATTTTAGAATCAATAAATATGTCCCATGCCAATGACAAGCTTCAAAGCTGTACCTAAAAAACAATCTTTAGTGAGAACCACCTTTTAATAAACACGAAATAACACTAAATAAAAAAATATCTTCAAACAATCCCAATACGGGGGTATAGGCAGTACAATAATAGATAGAGGTCTAATCTAGACAATTAAGTCCCTTTGACCCATCTTCCACCGACGAGATGTCCAAGCCAACGATTTAATTCAGGCGTTAAAATAAGGCGTAATTCATATAATTAAGCCAGGCTATAATATCTTCTAATTGATTGAATATTCTGTTTTTGGTTTCCAATTCTTACGCTCATCCCATAGACAGAGGTGAAGACAATTAAGTATTTTCGTAGCATTCACCGTAATCTATCAGGGAAAACATGACTGGTGGTGAGCTGTCTTAGTGTAATAATGATAGGGATCAGAATCCAAAACCTTTAGCCTCGATGTCTAGGTCACTAGCCTATTAAGTCTTCTATGCTTTTTGCCATTCACCATTACGATAGGCATAGTTTAGTCCTCATGAAGCAACCCACAATGAAATGTCGGCGTTTGATTCTCAAAAGAACGACTTACGCCAGCACTCTTACCAAATTACGTCGTCTAAATTCCGTACAAGTAACTTTATAATTGCCACAGCTCGAATGTTTACTTTAATAACGCATATTATTTCATAACGTATCCGCTTTCGTCAGCAATATTCACAAGCATGCCTCCATTTAAAACGCAAACCTTGAAGTAAGACAGGCACCACAAAACGCCTTAATTTCTTTCATGACTGCGTGTTACAAAATTAATTTATTTAGGACCATTGTTTGCTTTTGTTGTAATCGCTCCAAATTTTTATATGGAAATAAATATTTCAAAGCAACTGCATGCAGAATTCAAAGATAAATTTAAAAACCACACAATGTTTTTCGTATATAAGTTATTTTTTCGGTAATAGTAATAGAATAGATAGATAAGTCATTGTTGCACATAATATTACAGAACTAATTACAATTTCAGAGACCTTAACATTACAATCGGTGTTCATATCGTTTTAAACGATTTCTGCTTGGTAAACCGGGTATAAAAAGGAACATTGCTCAGTTAACAAGGATGGAACGCTATAAAAATGTAAAAACTGTCTTGCAATAGTCAGACACTCCTGAAAGAAAATATTTTGAAATAAAAAAAATAACTTCACGCCATTTGCAATACTGGGGTAGACGGTTGTCTAGACAATTAAATCGTATACAAGTAATTCCTTACTTGAATACGCTTTAATCGAAATGACTTTCGAAGTTGTCCCAAAAATATCTTTCATTTTTTATTTAAGATATTTTTCTTCTTTGCTAGATGTTTTTTGGACGTGACAGGTGGAGAGCCGGTCTCCGCCTTAATGCCCAAGCCAGTGGTGTAAATCGTATCATCCCCTGTCACGTAGTCCCAAAATATATCTTCGGTGAAAGGGGGCTTGAAACGACATAATTGTCTGAACCTGCCTACCCATTAGGAATGGCGACAAAATATTTTTAGACCAAAAAAACTAACGTTTTTCGCGTAATCTGAACAAGCAATTTGACCAGAAAAACTAATCTCCACGTAATACTTTTAAGGTCGTAAATATTACTGAATAGTCGGTTCATAAATTTCCTATTGCAAAAGTGAAATAAATAGCCTCCAATTATGCAGAAGTACGATAAATCATTACCGGTTATTACATAAATTGTACGGACAAGGTAGCCGGGTAATGGGCCAGGTTACAAACGCACTAATAACAGTTAAGAGCATTGCCCAGTAGGTAGTGGCCCATGCCTAGGAAGCGGTTAAGTACAGTTGCGGATTCGAATTCTACGCACTAACATGTATTGTATACATAATTGTTATATATAGACGGCATATCTTCTAAAATACACTAAGATTTTTCCATTTTAGTAGCCTGAAACACAGGTTGGTAGCGACCATGTAAATAAGTTGGTGTACTCCATGGATGAGATCCCGGATTCGATTACTAGATCCACTTTAAAAACACTTTTTCTGCATTTTATCTAGTCTGCGTCTTCGTGGTTACTTCTTTTTATCCGATTCCTAACGCAAAGGCTTTAGCTACTTTAGGATCTACGTGGGATTTACGTGATGTTGTCCCCATCTATGTAATTAAAGTTCTTATTAATATCTTCACGCAATTCCCAATACAGGGGTAGACATGGGTCTACTCTAGACAACTAAGTTCCTTCAACCCACCTTCCACCAAAGATATTTTCGGGAGAACGTGACAAGTGGTGAGCCCGTCGCCGTCTTTATGTCCATGCCAACAATATAATTCGTACATAAGTTTTTTGAAAAAACCATTGGTACGAGCCTACCAACTGGGAATCGAACTCAAACCTCTCGACTCGAAATTCCGAACACCCAACTACTCGGCTATCGTGACTCACAAAGTTACTTAAACCAATACTTCAGATCCATTCGACATTCGAATAATTCTATAATACTGTAACATCATAAAAGCGACATAAATTTCATCATTTGCCTAAACCGACAACGCGAAGTAGGGCAGTTTCATCACGCGTTCTTATTAAACCACGACTCAAGTGACCAACATAATAATAGTGCTGGTACCGGTACGGAAAACCAGTTCGGAGTCAGGTACGCGCGTAAAGGTTCCGTAAACAATAAAGGAACACTCTTTCTGTGAGCTGAATACGTCGCAGTTACGTCACTATGTTTTAAATAAACCGTTAACGTACATGATATTGTACCACTTAATAATTTTCACTATCTTTACGCATCTCTAAATAATGAGGTGGGCTGCGGAGTAGACAATTAAATATTTACGACTCACTATTTAACGAATCTCATTTTGGACAACTTGACCGGTGGTGTATTTATCAAATCTTTGTATCAAGGCAAGGGTATGTTATATTTTCATATACATGTCACTATAAACATCAATTACTCTATTATAAATATTGATATTCATCACACAAATGTTTATCGTTGGTAGGATCTGAACCCGCGGCCGTTAGCTGTGAAGCACCGACGTTACCAACTAGGCTATCGTGTTGTCAATAACATATTTGTGAAACGTTGCTTTTCTATTTTTTTAACGAAGCTTAGGATTACAGGTTCAAATTCCACCAAAGACAAACATTTGTAAAATAATTTTTGCTCGGATATCAGATAGGTACATAAATAGGTACAATATCACAAACATTGCTCTGATCCTGATCCCAAAGTAAGTAGCTGAAGCAACTGTTTTAGGGGTCACGAAGATACCAAAAACACCCATTAAGAGACTATGTAGAAAGTACTCTTTACATCGACCAGATCGGCAATCGAATCCGAGACCTCTGAGCTGGCGATACCATGAAAACATCTAAAAAAATCTAAAAGTAAAGACAACAAAACGTGAAGTTTAGATCAGACTGTGAATTATACTAACTCTTATTCACATGTTGTTGTTTTTTCTGTGTTGCTTTCAGATTCCGAATAAACGTTCTATCTATCTCTCTTCACCCCTTATGGCCTTCACGTGAATGCTGGAGGAGATGTTTTGAGTCAAATTCTTGATCCTTATAATATAATCAAGCTACAGACACATACAGGATACCTCTCGATAACTCATATTGGTGACGGGCAGCCAAGTCTAACTAGCGAGGATTGTAATGATTTCTTGTATCAGTCTCCCCCGTGACCACGGATGCTGTAAAGCATCCGAAACATCGGGAAGTAAAAAAAAGTTTGTAAAAACTAATAAAAAACGCAATAAAATCCGAAAATCGTTTTATTTAAAATAGCGAGGCTTGTGTTCTTTCGCCAATCTCGTCGTTCATAACAAATCTTCTTTACGGGGATGCGCCTATATACTTTTACAGGTCTAGTTGTAAATAAATAATAAATAAATAAATATATTCACGCAATTCCCAATACAGGGGTAGACAGACGTCTAGTCAAGAAAATTCAGTACTTTTGACCCACCATCCACGGAAGATATTTTCGGGACAACATGACAGGTGGTGAGCCCTTCGCCGTCTTATGTCCAAGCCAACGATAAAATTCGTACATAAGTTTTTGTAAAACCCATTGGTACGAGCCTGCCACCTGGGGATCGAACTCGGGTCTCTCGACTGGAAATCGCAACTACCCAACCACTCGGCTATCGTGACTTAGTCTAGTTAAATATGCAAAATGGGAACTACGATAAACGTAATAAATAAAGAAGTTTATTTCGCTTATATATTCTCCGTGAAATCCCATTACGAAACTAAGACAGATAAACAATGGAAACCGATGTATGTAATGTATGGTCCTTAAATGGATAAAAAAATAATCAACATGTTTCAATCAATTTGATTTGAAACATGTTTCAAACAATAATAACATGTGGCGAAAAGAAATTGGGTTGATTTGAGTAATTAGTTCGAGTGAGTAAACAAAAAACATGTTTCTGTAATATTTCAAAATGGCGATCGATAATTGTCATTAATGAGCCGTTATTTAATAATATCATAACAAATATTTCCGAAGCTAACACAATCGACCTTAATAAAATTACACAAACAATATGCAATAAGTAAGTGTTTAAAAATAATCCACATAAGTTTCTTTAAGTGTTAATAAGTAACGATAGCGATAGATAGGTGATCGGGATTCGAGTCAAGAGACGCGAGTTCGATTCCCAGGTGAAAGGCTCGTACCAATGGGTTTTTTTCAATAACTTAAGTACAAATTACATCTTTGACTTAGACTTAAACACGGCGACGGAGTCGCCACCTGTCACGTTGTCTTCAGTTAAAATGTCTTCGGTGGAAGGTGGTTCGAATGGACTTAATTTTCTTCTAAAAATGTATATTTCTTCATTAGTTTGTATGTCTTCTGCAGCTTAAAAATAAAAAATAAAATAAATATCTTCACGCAATTCCCAATCCACCACCACCTGTCACGTTCACGCGACAGGCTCACCACCTGTCACGCTGTCCGGAAAATATCTTCGGTGGAATGTGGGTCGAAGGGACTTAATTGTCTAGACTAGACCTCTGTCTACCCCTGTATTGGGATTTGCGTGAAGATATTTATTAAGATAATTTGTGCTGTACATTCTATGATTGTAAATTAAAATAAATAATAATTAAGAGTGCACCAACGCTTGGCACCTTTTCTTACTCATCGGACTGTAAAAGTACACAGCAGGACATACGTGTCTTCTGAAAGTCAAATTTGCCACAATTACCACGACTGGCAAGCGTATGGCGTTACTAAACAACTTGTATTTTAAATGCTGCATGTGACCATTGTCTGTTTTGGTGAGAGTAAACCTTTAACTTTTGAATTTTTGTTACTTCCATCTACGTGTTATTCTCGCATGTTATATATGTTATACATATTATATCTGCATGTTCGTGCTACAACAAGTAGATCTGTATAGAGTAACTCGTTCATAGGACGGTGTATACATAATGGCCTATTGAAGTCCACTTCAGGATATAGGCCTCTCCTATAGGGAGGATTTGCCATAATCGCCTCGATTGACAAACGGATTGGCGATCGCAGTAGCTGATCACACGCACCTCAGACGCTGCTGCCCATCTTCGGTGTGATTATTTTAGTCTGATATTTTTAGAGATGGTTATCCCGCCATCTATCGGTTGCCATAACGATATTCAAGGCGATTTTCGTTAGTTGCCTCTTACGTCACCCACGGGAAGAAAGGGAGCGGCAACATTCTTACACCGTTACCTCACGGTAACGGTGTATATATATACAATAAACGTAGGTGTGAACTAGGTGTTCACTCCCAAGCTATTTGTAGTAAAAATCATACCAAATTTTTGTATAATCATAAAACAAAAAGGTTTACCAAATAAGAAGGACACCTACGGAGTTTCTTTCACCTGTTTCTTCTCCGTTAGAAGAATTGTATTACGAAACGAAATCTACCACAGATTAAAATATGAGTATCGATAATCGAATGTATATTCTTATTTCGATAATTAAATGATTTGATTTGACATTTCTGTGTTGTGTTAGTGACAACAGTTTGTCGTTCTTTCTTCTTTTCTGATTCAACTGTCTTTTCCACAGATATTTCGTGAGCACGGTGCTGCAATTCCAGATACACAGAGCCCTGTGTCTGAGGACTGGTCAGTTCATCCCCGGGGATCCATCACGCCCACTACACAAATGTGACATCTATAGGAATCCAGAAGCCGGTAGAATATTGACGTAAGTGGTTTCTTCATACTATCTACAGTATAAAGAATATTGATCTCAACATTAAACAATACAGACTTACACCTCGGAATATTACAGATACTATTTCATATACTAATAATTATTAGATACATACACATATATCGGCCTGTTAAAGTCCACTGGAGGACTTAGGCTTCTCCCATAAGGAGGATTTGCCATAATCGCCACGCTTGGCAAGCGGATTAGCGATCGCAGTATCAGACCACTCGCATCTTAGACGCTGCTGCTCATCTTCGGTCTGATATTATTTGAGATCTCGCCATCTATCGGTTGCTATAACGATATTCAAAGCTGTTACCCACAGTCGCCCCTTACGAAGTCCACGGGAAGAAAGGGAGTAGCAATATTCTTACGCCGTTACCACACGGAACTTAATAGATACCGTAGTATTTAGACAGTATCATATTATAAATAAGTCCTGTTTGCAAACAGGTAATAAAACTAGAATAGTTTAACCAATTCTGCGAAAACTGCTGTTCACTTTACGGCCCTAAACGCCTGTCCCGGAAGAGCCTTAATTTTTGAGAGTTGCCTTAATCGCCAAATTTGACGTTTGGTAATCATATTGTGACGCCTAGGCGATCGCTACAGCATAAAACTTGCTCTTGGACGCTATTTGATGCCGAACTAAAATTATTCAATTATTTTTATACTCCTTTTTTGTTATTCTTTGATTTACGAATCACTTCCTGTAAAGCTTATAATTTATAGTAAATGTCCAAGGCATTGGCAAAAAAAGATCAATGGCAAAATACCAGACCACAAACAGATGTACAGAATTTAATAGACATTTGACGGGCTGCCGCGTCTAAGATGCAAGATGTCTCCTCCATTGCCAAGTACCACGATCGCCAATCCGTTAACCAACCGTGGCGATTCAATCGACATGCCGTTATGTATGTAGTTACTATATCTTTAGTTAGTTGCAAATTACGCACCAGATAGTCGATGCGCGCATAAAACGTAAAGAGTGCCTCGCGCTACAGCCGACGTCTGTCGCGGAGGAAATGATCAATTGACTTAAGAGCATCATGCGGGCTGTTAAAATACTCGTTAACTGCATTACTCTCCCTATATAAGGTCCCAGTTGATATCGGACCGGCGACCCTATAATATCCATTAGAGGCGGATGGTCAAAGAGAAATATTTCTTTTTAAATCTTCTCGCAATTTCACGCACGGCAGCCGAATGGTTGAACAATGTGTTCTTTCAACACTAAATAAAAGAATATCTTTACGCCATTCCCTGACAGAGGTCTGGACAATTAAGCACTTTCGACCTATTTTCCACCGAAGACATTTTTGGGACAACGTGAGACCGTTTCAGTCTTTATGTCCGCTTGGACATAAAGACTGAAACAATCTCAACAACTGATCTAACGTTATAATTCGTAGATAAGTTTTTGAAAAAAAAACCAATGATACGAGCCTTAGGGATCGAAGTCGGGTCTCTTGACTCGAATTCCGATCACCCAACCGTACCCCGTTCATCATCCGATCACCATCCGTTTTCAAAACTTTATATTCGCTTGGGCATAAAGACGGGGACAGGCTTATCACTTGCCACGTTGTCGACAGGACTAAATTGTGTGTCCCCTGGCTGCCTGTATTGGGAGATGCGTGAAGTACACTGTATAAACGTAATTTCATAGACAGAGATTGAAGTTCTTTCAACCCACTTTTCACCAAACCTTATTTGGGATAACGTGACTGGTGATGAGCCTTATTAAGATAATTATTGTTTTGTTAATTATTACATATAAACATATACTTATATACTTAGTTATTGTGATCAACGAACCACGTAAATAGAACAGAAACAGGCGAAAGAAACTCCCCAGTATCTTTCCTTGGTAAATATCATACAGTCATTTTTAAAAAAAGATTACAATTTCGATCGTAGAATAAATAGATCACGATTGACCGGATAGATTCGAGTCGAGGGACCTGAGTTCGATCCCCAGGAGGCAGGCTCGTACCAATGGGTTTTCAAAAACTTATGTACGAACTATGTCGTTGGTATGAACATAAAGACAGGCTCACCACCTGTCACGTTGTTCGAAAATATCTTCGGTGGAAGGTGGTTCGAATGGACTTAATTTTCTTCTAAAATGTATATTTCTTCATTAGTTTGTATGTCTTCTGCAGCTTAAAAATAAAAATAAATAAATATCTTCACGCAATTCCCAATCCACCACCACCTGTCACGTTCACGCGACAGGCTCACCACCTGTCACGTTCACGCGACAGGCTCACCACCTGTCACGTTCACGCGACAGGCTCACCACCTGTCACGTTCACGCGACAGGCTCACCACCTGTCACGTTCACGCGACAGGCTCACCACCTGTCACGTTCACGCGACAGGCTCACCACCTGTCACGTTCACGCGACAGGCTCACCACCTGTCACGTTCACGCGACAGGCTCACCACCTGTCACGTTCACGCGACAGGCTCACCACCTGTCACGTTCACGCGACAGGCTCACCACCTGTCACGTTCACGCGACAGGCTCACCACCTGTCACGTTCACGCGACAGGCTCACCACCTGTCACGTTCACGCGACAGGCTCACCACCTGTCACGTTCACGCGACAGGCTCACCACCTGTCACGTTCACGCGACAGGCTCACCACCTGTCACGTTCACGCGACAGGCTCACCACCTGTCACGTTCACGCGACAGGCTCACCACCTGTCACGTTCACGCGACAGGCTCACCACCTGTCACGTTCACGCGACAGGCTCACCACCTGTCACGTTCACGCGACAGGCTCACCACCTGTCACGTTCACGCGACAGGCTCACCACCTGTCACGTTCACGCGACAGGCTCACCACCTGTCACGCTGTCCGGAAAATATCTTCGGTGGAATGTGGGTCGAAGGGACTTAATTGTCTAGACTAGACCTCTGTCTACCCTGTATTGGGATTTGCGTGAAGATATTTATTAAGATAATTTGTGCTGTACATTCTATGATTGTAAATTAAAATAAATAATAATTAAGAGTGCACCAACGCTTGGCACCTTTTCTTACTCATCGGACTGTAAAAGTACACAGCAGGACATACGTCTCTTCTGAAAGTCAAATTTGCCACAATTACCACGACTGGCAAGCGTATTGCGTTACTAAACAACTTGTATTTTAAATGCTGCATGTGACCATTGTCTGTTTTGGTGAGAGTAAACCTTTAACTTTTGAATTTTTGTTACTTCCTTCTACGTGTTATTCTCGCATGTTATATATGTTATACATATTATATCTGCATGTTCGTGCTACATCAAGTAGATCTGTATAGAGTAACTCGTTCATAGGACAGTGTATACATAATGGCCTATTGAAGTCCACTTCAGGATATAGGCCTCTCTATAGGAGGATTTGCCATAATTGCCTCGATTGACAAACGGATTGGCGATCGCAGTATCAGACCACTCGCATCTTAGACGCTGCTGCTCATCTTCGGTCTGATATTATTTGAGATCTCACCATCTATCAGTTGCTATAACGATATTCAAGGCTGTTTTCGTTAATTGCCTCTTACGTCACCCATGGGAAGAAGGGGCGGCAACATTCTTACACCGTTACCTCACGGTAACGGTGTATACTCTGCTCTAATAAACGTAGGTGTGAACTAGGTGTTCCTCCCAAGCTATTTGTAGTAAAAATCATACCAAATTTTGTATAATCATAAAACAAAAAGGTTTACCAAATAAGAAGGACACCTACGGAGTTTCTTTCACCTGTTTCTTCTCCGTTAGAAGAACTGTACGAATTACGAAACGAAATCTACCACAGATTAAAATATGAGTATCGATAATCGAATGTATATTCTTATTTCGATAATTAAATGATTTGATTTGACATTTCTGTGTTGTGTTAGTGACAACATTTTGTCGTTCTTTCTTCCTTTCTGATTCAACTGTCTTTTCCACAGATATTTCGTGAGCACGGTGCTGCAATTCCAGATACACCGAGCCCTGTGTCTGAGGACTGGTCAGTTCATCCCCGGGGATCCATCACGCCCACTACACAAATGTGACATCTATAGGAATCCAGAAGCCGGTAGAATATTGACGTAAGTGGTTTTTTCATACTATCTACAGTACAAAGTACATTGATCTCAACATTAAACAATACAGACTTACATCTAGGAATATTACAGATCCTATTTCATATACTAATAACTATTAGATACATACATATATATATCAGCCTGTTAAAGTCCACTGGAGGACTTAGGCTTCTCCCATAAGGAGGATTTGCCATAATCGCCACGCTTGGCAAGCAGATTGGCGATCGCAGTATCAGACCACTCGCATCTTAGACGCTGCTGCTCATCTTCGGTCTGATATTATTTGAGATCTCACCATCTATCAGTTGCTATAACGATATTCAAAGCTGTTACCCACAGTCGCCCCTTACGAAGTCCACGGGAAGAAAGGGAGTAGCAATATTCGTACGCCGTTACCACACGGAACTCAATAGATACCGTAGTATTTAGACAGTATCATATTATAAATAAATCCTGTTTGCAAACAGGTAATTAAACTTGAATAGTTTAACCAATTAAAAAACGCGAAAACTGCTGTTCACTTTACGGCCCTAAACGCCTGTCCCGGAAGAGCCTTAATTTTTGAGAGTTGCCTTAATCGCCAAATTTGACGTTTGGTAATTATATTGTGACGCCTAGGCGATCGCTACAGCATAAAACTTGCTCTTGGACGCTATTTGATGCCGAACTAAAATTATTCAATTATTTTTATACTGTTTTTTTGTTATTCTTTGATTTATGAATCACTTCCTGTAAAGCTTATAATTTATAGTAAATGTCCAAGGCATTGGCAAAAAAAGATCAATGGCAAAATACCAGACCACAAACAGATGTACAGAATTTAATAGACATTTGACGGGCTGCCGCATCTAAGATGCAAGATGTCTCCTCCATCGCCAAGTACCACGATCGCCAATCCGTTAACCAACCGTGGCGATTCAATCGACATGCCGTTATGTATGTAGTTACTATATCTTTAGTTAGTTGCGAATTACGCACCAGATAGTCGATGCGCGCATAAAACGTAACGAAATAAAGAGTGCCTCGCGCTACAGCCGACGTCTGTCGCGGAGGAAATGATCAATTGACTTAAGAGCATTATGCGGGCTGTTAAAATACTCGTTAACTGCATTATTCTCCCTATATAAGGTCCCAGTTGATATCGGACCGGCGACCCTATAATATCCATTAGAGGCGGATGGTCAAAGAGAAATATTTATTTTTAAATCTTCTCGCAATTTCACGCACGGCAGCCGAATGGTTGAACAATGTGTTCTTTCAACACTAAATAAAAGAATATCTTTACGCCATTCCCTGACAGAGGTCTGGACAATTAAGCACTTTCGACCTATTTTCCACCGAAGACATTTTTGGGACAACGTGAGACCGTTTCAGTCTTTATGTCCGCTTGGACATAAAGACTGAAACGGTCTCGGTAACGGTCTAACGTTATAATTCGTAGATAAGTTTTTGAAAAAAAAAAACCAATGATGCGAGCCTTAGGGATCGAAGTCGGGTCTCTTGACTCGAATTCCGATCACCCAACCGTACCCCGTTCATCATCCGATCACCATCCGTTTTCAAAACTTTATATTCGCTTGGGCTTATGGGCCCAAGGCTATTGGGCCGTCTTTATAGACGGGGACAGGCTTATCACTTGCCACGTTGTCGACAGGACTAAATTGTGTGTCCCCTGGCTGCCTGTATTGGGAGATGCGTGAAGTACACTGTATAAACGCAATTTCATAGACAGAGATTGAAGTTATTTCAACCCACTTTTCACCAAACCTTATTTGGGATAACGTGACTGGTGATGAGCCTTATTAAGATAATTATTGTTTTGTTAATTATTACATATAAACATATACTTATATACTTAGTTATTGTGATCAACGAACCACGTAAATAGAACAGAAACAGGCGAAAGAAACTCCCCAGTATCTTTCGCCAGTAGGTATCCCCTTTTTAGTCATTTTTTTAAAAAAAAAGATTACAATTTCGATCGTAGAATAATTGGATCACGATAGACCGGATAGATTCGAGTCGAGGGACCTGAGTTCGATCCCCAGGAGGCAGGCTCGTACCAATGGGTTTTTCAAAAAACTTATATACGAACTATGTCGTTGGTATGCACATAAAGACAGGCTCACCACCTGTCACGTTGTTCCGAAAATATCTTCGGAGCATGGTGGGCCAAAGGGACTTAATTGTCTAGACTAGACCTCTATCTACCCCGTGGTGAACCCGTCGCCGTCTCAATGTCCAAGCCAACGATAAATTCGTACATAAGTCTTGGAAAAACCCATTGGTGGAGCCTGCCATCTGGTGATCGAACTCGGGTCTCTTGACTCGAAATTCCAGCCACCCAACCCGGCTCGAGACTTTTCCCTGTGGGTTTCTTAAAGGCGACTGATGGAAAAGCCTTTAATATCGAAATCACTTCCGAACAGACAGCGGGATATATTTTATACGTGTGGAGGCCTTTGACCCGCAGACCACTATAAATAATAAAGGAGGAACATAGCCGGAATGACCGTATAGTCACATAAGTCCCGATAGCTGAGTAGTTGGTGATAGGAATTCGAGTCAGAGACCCGAGTTCGATCCCCAGGAGGCAGGCTCGTACCAATGGGTTTTCAAAAACTTATGCACAATTTCAATCACTGACTTGGACATAAACGGCGATAGTCTCACCACATGTTATGTTGTCTCAAAAATGTCTACGGTAAAAGGTGGGCCAAAGGGACTTAATTGTCTAGACTAGACCTCTGTCTACCCCGTGGTGAACCCGTCGCCGTCACAATGTCCAAGCCAACGATAAATTTGTACATAAGTCTTGGAAAAACCCATTGGTGGAGCCTGCCATCTGGTGATCGAACTCGGGTCTCTTGACTCGAAATTCCAGCCACCCAACCCGGCTCGAGACTTTTCCCTGTGGGTTTCTTAAAGGCGACTGATGGAAAAGCCTTTAATATCGAAATCACTTCCGAACAGACAGCGGGATATATTTTATACGTGTGGAGGCCTTTGACCCGCAGACCACTATAAATAATAAAGGAGGAACATAGCCGGAATGACCGTATAGTCACATAAGTCCCGATAGCTGAGTAGTTGGTGATAGGAATTCGAGTCAGAGACCCGAGTTCGATCCCCAGGAGGCAGGCTCGTACCAATGGGTTTTCAAAAACTTATGCACAATTTCAATCACTGACTTGGACATAAACGGCGATAGTCTCACCACATGTTATGTTGTCTCAAAAATGTCTACGGTAAAAGGTGGGCCAAAGGGACTTAATTGTCTAGACTAGACCTCTGTCTACCCCGTGGTGAACCCGTCGCCGTCACAATGTCCAAGCCAACGATAAATTTGTACATAAGTCTTGGAAAAACCCATTGGTGGAGCCTGCCATCTGGTGATCGAACTCGGGTCTCTTGACTCGAAATTCCAGCCACCCAACCCGGCTCGAGACTTTTCCTGTGGGTTTCTTAAAGGCGACTGATGGAAAAGCCTTTAATATCGAAATCACTTCCGAACAGACAGCGGGATATATTTTATACGTGTGGAGGCCTTTGACCCGCAGACCACTATAAATAATAAAGGAGGAACATAGCCGGAATGACCGTATAGTCACATAAGTCCCGATAGCTGAGTAGTTGGTGATAGGAATTCGAGTCAAGAGACTCGAGTTCAGTCCTCACGTAGTAGACTCGTGTCAATGATTTTTATCAAAACTTATGCACAATTTCAATCACTGACTTGGACATAAACGGCGATAGTCTCACCACATGTTATGTTGTCTCAAAAATGTCTACGGTAAAGGTGGGTCAAAGGGACTTAATTGTCTAGACTAGACCTCTGTCTACCCCGTGGTGAACCCGTCGCCGTCTCAATATCCATGCCAACGATAAATTTGTACATAAGTCTTAGAAAAAACCCATTGGTGGAGCCTGCCATCTGGTGATCGAACTCGGGTCTCTTGACTCGAAATTCCGGCCACCCAACCCGGCTCGAGACTTTTTCCCTGTGGGTTTCTTAAAAGGCGAATGATGGAAAAGCCTTTAATATCGAAATCACTTCCGAACAGACAGCGGGATATATTTTATACGTGTGGAGGCCTTTGACCCGCAGACCACTATAAATAATAAAGGAGGAACATAGCCGGAATGACCGTATCGTCACATAAGTCCCGATAGCTGAGTAGTTGGTGATAGGAATTCGAGTCAAGAGACTCGAGTTCGGTCCTCACGTAGCAGACTCGTGTCAATGATTTTTATCAAAACTTATGCACAATTTCAATCACTGACTTGGACATAAACGGCGATAGTCTCACCACATGTTATGTTGTCTCAAAAATGTCTACGGTAAAGGTGGGTCAAAGGGACTTAATTGTCTAGACTAGACCTCTGTCTACCCCGTGGTGAACCCGTCGCCGTCTCAATGTCCAAGCCAACGATAAATTTGTACATAAGTCTTGGAAAAACCCATTGGTGGAGCCTGCCATCTGGTGATCGAACTCGGGTCTCTTGACTCGAAATTCCGGCCACCAACCCGGCTCGAGACTTTTTCCCTGTGGGTTTCTTAAAGGCGACTGATGGAAAAGCCTTTAATATCGAAATCACTTCCGAACAGACAGCGGGATATATTTTATACGTGTGGAGGCCTTTGACCCGCAGACCACTATAAATAATAAAGGAGGAACATAGCCGGAATGACCGTATAGTCACATAAGTCCCGATAGCTGAGTAGTTGGTGATAGGAATTCGAGTCAAGAGACTCGAGTTCGGTCCTCACGTAGTAGACTCGTGTCAATGATTTTTATCAAAACTTATGCACAATTTCAATCACTGACTTGGACATAAACGGCGATAGTCTCACCACATGTTATGTTGTCTCAAAAAATGTCTACGGTAAAAGGTGGAGCGAAAAGATGCAATTAGCCTCTGTCTACCCCGGTATTGGGAATGGCGTGTAGTTGTTTTTCTATTATTTTTTCTATTTTTTTACTATTCTTTATCGTTTTGCCCACTTACGAGAGTTAAGAGGAAAGGGTGTGGCAGATTCTTACGCCGATACCATACGACTACATACTTGTTGATTAATGGAAAAAACTTTACCAAAGTCATAACATCTGAGTTTCTATTTCTAAACACGTTCAGAAGTGAATGATACATAATTGCTTATGTAATGCGATCACTCCTAAGACTGGCCATCTTGTCATATACACTGGAAGTTTTATGCATTCGGTAACTGTCAACTAACGTATATGAATTGTATTGAAACAAAAAAAATTAAACATGGCTTTAATATAAAAAAAGAAATAATTTTCTTAAAATACGGTGTTAAGTATCTGGCATATTACAAAAACAATTCCGCCGGGTTGCGTTATCTTATCTCTTATTGCTACTTTAAATTGTTGTTTGTAAACATTTGCTACACATACGTGTAGAAATTAATATTTTTAATTACAGTCAGTATTATTTACTTTTTATTCAGAATCAATGAGCTGCAATTTTTAAATTTCGGATGTTGAGAAATTCGCGAACGTTATTACGGCTATAACATTATTTGCAACATTATCTAACCTTTTTTATTTATTTTATTTTATTATTGTTGGGAAAACTTATAGCTATTTATATAGTACCACATATACATAATAAATTATTAAAATATTTGAACGGTATATATTGGTACGGTATATAACGGTATATATATTGAAGTATTTTCTTGATTTGTCCATTTTAACACAGTAAATATGTCATTTGGAGCTTTATAATGTTTACCTATACCTTTTCAAACAAATTAAATTAAAATTAAATTAAATATCCTCACGCAATTCCCAATACAAGGGTAGACAGAGAGTTAGATCTAGACAATTAAGTCCGACCCACCTTCCACCGAAGACATTTTCGAGGCAACGTGGCCGGTGGTGAGCCCATAGCCGTCTTTACGTCCAAGCCAATGATATAATTCGTACATAAGTTTTTGAAAAACCCATTACTAAGTACCTGCGACTTGGGGATCGGTCTCGGGTCCCTCGACTCGAAATTTAAACCACCCAACCACTCGGCTATCGTGACTTTTTTAAACAAATAACATAAAACAAAAAGCATGATGCATAATCATTATTAACCACGATATTATTTCATTTCGCAAATACAGTGAATTACTCAACCCGTCTAGACTATCATTCATATAAATAATTGCATGTAACGAAATTTAATATCGCAAGTATGGATTGTAACGGTTGCGTAGTCTTGGCGATTTGGATCAACAAACGATTTAATGAGATGACATGGCGGCTAATTGTGGCAGAATACGGACATCGTATGGTATGAAATATTTGTATTATTCCATAAACTGTGTTACCCAAATTACCGTAGTCCTATGTGAAATTTACTTCGGTGTAATTTCTGTTAAATATTGGAAGTTATATACATCATAGTCAAAATCCCAAAATGCCAAAAAAAAAAAACAAATCCCCAAGGCATGTACCAATGGGTTTTAAAAAAAAACTTTTGTACGATTTATATCGTTGGCACATAAAGACGACAGATCTACGAACTGGGGTCTCTCGACTCGAATGCCGATGCACCCAACCACTCAGCTATCGTGATTAACGATAAAAGCCCACCTAAAAGAATTTATCATTACTTAACTTACAGAGCTTTAACTTTGTAGTCATTAAAAAAATTAAATCAAGATAGCCGAGTAGTCACGATAACCGAGTGGTTGGATAGTCGGAATTTCGAGTCAAGAGACCCGAGTTCGATCCCCAGGTGAGAGGCTCGTACCAATGGGTTTTTCAAAAACTTATGTACGAATTATATCGTTGGCTTGGACATAAAGACGGTGACGAGATCACTACCTGTCACGCTGTCGCGAAAATATCTTCGGTGGAAGGTGGGTCAAAGGGACTTAATTGTCTAGACTAGACCTCTGTCTACCTCTGTATTGGGAATTTCGTGAAGATATTTTTTTAAAGAAATTATCATTAATTAACTTACGTACTTTAAACTTTGTAGTAATTAACAAAATTAAAAAAAATATAGTAAAAGTATTTTAAGCTCCATTTGTAAAAATAGATCCTATATCCATTTACATTAAATTGTCTACAATAGTATGATATAGGAAACGTCTATCAGACGAAGGCTGCATTAACCCGTACATAAAAGTTTTTAGGTTGACCAAAGTACTTCCGGTCTGGCTTTACGACTTCCGTCATTCGTAAGCTATTCACACAGTATGGATGATGAGAAATTAAAACCTTTGCTTAGTATTGGTTCAAAGTAGGTCGAAAGTCTGGACCTCTGTGTACCCCAGTATTCTGAATGGCGTAAAGATATATTGTAAAGAAAAATATCTTCAAATAATTCCCAATATTGGGTAGAGAGAGGTCTAGACAATTATTCCTTTCGACCCACCTTGCACCGAAGACATTTTTTTGGGACAACGTGACAGGTGGTAAGCCTATCGCCATCATTATGTCCAAGTCAACGATGTAAATCGCACATAAGTATTGAAAAAATCTATTAATTCTAATGCCTACCACCTGGAGATCGAATTCGGTCTCTAGAATCGAATTACGATCACTGAACCATTCGGGTATCATGACTATTAATGTTATTATTGGTTTATATTTAAGTATTAGTATGTTAATTTATTATTTACCACCTTCCACAGTCCAATATTGTAATATAATTAACAGAGGTTGTCTAGAATATATCCCTCTTTAGCGATAAGACCACTTATTTGTATCTACCTCTTTCCTTTGTTTCTAGTTTCTAGTATTGGTTAGTAGTATTCAAGTCACGATAGCCGAGTGGTTGAGTGGTTGGAATTTCGAGTCGAGAGACCCGAGTTCGATCCCCAGTTGGCAGGGTCTTAAAAAATTTATCTACGAATTTTTTCTACGAAGTCGTTGGCTTGGACATAAAAGACGGCGACGGGCTCTCCACCTGTCACGTTGTCCCGAAAATATCTTTGGTGGAAGGTGGGTCAAAGGGACTTAATTGCCTAGACTAGATCTCTGTCTACCCCTGTATTGGGATTTGCGTGATGACATTTATTTATACCTAGTATTGGGAATGACGTAAAATGTATTATTTAATAATTATCTTATAGTAATATTAAGTGTGCTGCCTCAAAAACACCAAATATCGAGTATAAGCAACAAATAAGTTGCGTTGTAAATCGTAAAGAGATATCCGGCATGTCCAGTGAACTAGAAACAGATCGGCTTACGGGAAAGTGGTCCAGCCCGCGACATGATCTAGGAAGACCGTGAGCTTTCAGGCCAAATCGTTTGCATAAGCCGTATCGATATACCGGGCCGAGTATTGTCTTACGTTAGTTTTATATAGAGCATTGTGTAATCTAAGTTACTTGTGCTAGTGTACTGAATGTTTAATAATAAATTCATACAAATAATAAATAAAAAAAAATAAAAAAATGTCATGCAATTTTTTTATTGATTTTAAATTATATAAGTCTGTATTGATTTTAAACAGTCAATATGTATGTAAAAAAGTCACGATAGCCGAAAGGTTGGGTGGTCGGAATTTCGAGTCAAGATACTCGAGTTCGATCCCCAGGTGGCATGATCGTACCAATGGGTTTTTCAAAAAACTTTTGTGCGAATTATATGGCTTAGACATACAGACGGTGACGGGCTAACCATCAATCACGTTGACCCGAAAATATCTTCGGTAAAAGGTAGGTCGAAGGGACTTAATTGTCTAGACTAGACCTATGTCTACCCCTGCATTGGGAATTGATTGCCTGAAGATATTTTTTTTATAAGTTATGCTGAACTTTTTTGTCGCTAAATTAGACTGAATGAATGAACGAATGAAAAAACATTTATTCAGCACAAGTAAAAATAATAACAAGCATAACCAAATAAAAAAATGAAAAACAAAATTGGGCCAAAAAGGGGTTGGCTCAGCATATGCTAAGCAAGGAAAATCCCGCTCAGCGCTGATTTTCAGCCAAATAACCTCGTCATTGGCGTAACGAACGCCGCATGTTTTTTATTTAGTTAGTGCTAGCTAACTGAAGGGACACATACGTAAGTTACATACCATATAACTTATATTATAAATTAACGGGCAATACTTAAAAGTATAAATACACACATTATATACACATACAATACAATAATAAAACTAAAGGGCTAAATAATGTAACTAAACATGTAATAAAATAGTAACTAATATATAAATATCAGTGTTAAGTTGCAATAATTTAAAAAAATAATAATTATACTTAAAGCAGGTTTTAGGGAATAGTAACACGAGCACTAAAGAAAGATCTTAGTAAAAATGCTACGTTATATTATGGAAAAATAGTGTTGGAAGTCTTCATGTTGCCTTTGCGTCTCGATGAGGAATTTTCTTAGTTTTAATTTAAATATGTTAATATTCTTGACAATTCTAATTGGCGGTGGAATTTTATTCCAACGTTTTGAGGCAGCGTATCTGAAACTGCTTCGAGACGATTAATTAAATTAAAAAAATTCAATTCACACGGGCGGGATTTGAACCCGCGACCTTTGCCATACCGTGTCAACGCTCTTACCTCCGAGCCACCGTGAGCCCATGTCTGTAGAAATTAAAAAAAATCTCTTTCATTTAATCATTAAAAATATCTCCGCGTATTTTTTCTATTCGTCCCACATTTCACTGAAGACATTTTTTTGGCCTCGTGGGCTACAAAACTCTTATGGAGTTGCTTATATATACTCTACAGGAAAGAGGCCACCCTTTCTAAGGAAAACGTACAATAATCGTCTCATCCGAGAAGCAGCATCCACTTTTTTTGGTATCCATTAGTATATTCAAGGCTTTCCGTTAGCCTTAGTGATTGGGTAATCAAAATTCGAATAAGGGGACCCCAGTTCGATCTCTAGGAGTTGGCTCGTACCATTCAATTTTTTGAAACTTATAACTTAACTTATGTACGATTTTTATAGTTGGCTTGGACACTAAGATGGTGGCATGTTAGGCAGTCCCAAATAAGTTTCGGTTATATGTGTGTCTAAAGTCAGTATGGAAATGAAAACGTAATAACATGATTATATTTTAATTACATATTGACGACCTCTGTAATCGTGTGGCGTAAACAACTGTTTTCATGGTGGCCAGCACTAAAGTCGTGGGTTCAACTCCCGGCCGGATGAAGAAAACACTTTTTCTTCATTTGACTGATTCTAGATGTTTGTGATACTTTCGTTCTGATTCCTATTAAAGTAAGCAGCTTAAGCAGTTGTATCATACAAGTACTTAAGCTGCTTACTTTAGGTTCAGAGCAATGTATGTATGTTCTCCCCATCTATGTATGCATTATATGACCGTGTGGTAATAGTATAAGAATATTGCCACTCCCTTTCTTCCCGTAGGTGTCGTAAGACGCGACTAAGGGAAACAGCCTAGAATAATGTAATAGCAACCGATAGATGGCGGCATAACCATCACTAAAGAAAAGAGATCAAAATAATCAGACCAAGATGGGCAGCAGCATCTGAGGTGCGAGTGGTCTGCTACTGCAATCGCCAATCCGACTGCCAAGCCTAGTGATTATGGCAAATCCTCCCTATGGAAGAGGCCTTTGTCCTCCAGTGGACTTTAACCGGCCGTTATGTATGTATGTTTGTATGTGTGTATGTATGTATGTATGTATGTATGTATGTATGTATGTAAGTATGTATGTATGTGTATGTATGTATGTATGTATATATGTATGTATGTATGTATGTATGTATATGTATGTATGTATGTATATATGTATGTATATATGTATGTATGTATGTATGTATGTATATATATGTATGTATGTATGTATATGTATGTATGTTTGTATGTGTGTATGTGTGTATGTATGTATGTATGTATGTATGTATGTAAGTATGTATGTATGCATTACTATGTATTTATGGATATATGTATACTTATGCTTGTTTGTTATGACAAAGATACAATCTTTTCAAGTACTGATCGTCGGGTCTAACTTACACAAATTTTCTTTTCAGACGTCTGATGGAGCGTGGATCCTCAGCGCCCTGGGCTCAGATCCTGCAAGAGAGTATCGGCGAGGCGAGGCTAAGTGGTGAAGCCTTGAGGGACTACTTCAGACCTTTGGAGTTGTGGCTGCAAAGTGAAAACTTGCGAACCGGAGAGTACCTTGGTTGGAGTTACGATGGAGATTACTGCAAATTCAGGTAATTTCCCTTGCATATTTTATCAACTCAAAGCGGCAACAGCGTCTTAACATTTCACCTCTTTGTTTGCTATCTTTTTTTTAAAACAAATAAATAGACCGAGTGGTTGGCTGATCGGAATTTCGAGCCCACTCGGCTATCGTGACTTTCATATGTGGAAAAAGTAGTTTTCTACATTGACCCGTCCGGGAACCGAACCTGAGACCTCAGAGTTGGCGACACAATGAAAACCTGAGGGTACGCCAGTCGTCCACGGACGTGTTTCCGAGGGTGTCTTAAGAGGTGACTATGGGAAACAACCCTGAATACCATAACGGCAACCGACAGATGGTGGGCCCGTGAGCAGCTGCGTCTATGATGCCAGATATCTGGTACTGCAACGCCATTGTTACGTCATTATGGAGAATCCTCCTTACAGGAGAGGTTTATGTCACCCAGAGGTCTTTTATCTATGGAAATAGGATACGTTACCCACGGGACGATAATGGATTATAAATTCTTAAACCGCCACTACGACGATGCGACGGGGATAGGCTCACCATCCCATCACTTTGTACCAAATAAGCTCCGGTGGAAAGTGGGTCTAAAACGACTTCATTGTCTAGACCTCTACCTACACCGGTAAGGGAAATCGCGTGAGATTTAAAAAAGATAAGTCCTTATCAGCAAAAAGAATCACTAAAATCATAATCAACGAAAATATTTTTTCCCACACAGCACATGAATTCCTAACCCTCTTAATTTGATATCGTTTGAAAATTATAAATGTAAACAAACATTCAAAATGTCAAGGTTCGATTTCGAAAAATGAGAAGACCGTTACGAATAAGACGAATATGGTAATTGAGTTAGATCACCAATGAATATTCAGAAGGTCAATCAAATTCTGCCCTTCGGACAGCTGCAAAGGTCAATGCACTGCGTTAACATACACTCTTGACCTATAGTTACACAAACATATGCTTGGCAATACTATAAAACGCAGTATTTTTACATAAAATTGATGTAACTGTGTAAATAAATAAATATATAAATAGATAGGGACAACATCACATACTCCGATCCTAATGTAAGACACCAAAGCACTTGATGTGTGAGAATCGGAAACAACGAAGGCACCACAAACACCCGAGAAAATGTAGAAAAAGTGGTTTTTCTACATTGACCCGATCGGGAATCGAACACGGGACCTCGAGATGGCGTCACCTTGAACCGAGTGTTTACGCCACTCGTCCACGGAGGTCATCAATGTTATTCATTGTGTGAAAACGTTCTGAGAAAAGTCTCGATGAAGTACGTCTGAGTATTGTTACAATTAATATTGTACTCCTGTCAGGCCAACTATTATTACTTTTTTAATTTGTTGTTACCTTTTTTTACACAGTGATGTACCGTGTATTAACTGTGTAAGAATATTGCCACTCCCTTTCTTCCCGTGGGAGTCGTAAGAGGTGACTAAGAGAAACAGCCTTGATTATCGTTACGGCAACCGTTAAATGGCGGGATAACCATATCTAAAAATATCAGACCAAAATAATCAGACCGAAGATGGACAGCAGCGTCTGAGGTACGTGTGGTCTGCTATTGCGATCGCCAATCCGCTTGCCAAGCGTAGCGATTATAGAAAATCCCCTCAAAGGGAGAGGGCTATGTCCTGCAGTGGACGTTTATAGGGCGTTATGTATGTATGTATGTTGCAATAAATGATTATTATTATTAATAAAGCGATGTAAGTATGCTTGTGTGTGTCTTATGTGTACACTGACTATATATACTCTCTTCCCGTGGCAACATCCACAGAGGTGTGGATTTTATTTCGTGAAGGAAAAACTTTTATACACATCCGTTCCTGGTTTAGGAGAACCAGGAAGCTGTGGTAAAGGTATCCCATTTCTTAAGAAGAACAACCGCATACAGTCTAGAAACAACAGAAAAACAGAAATACAGTCTAGAAGAACTGGGGTGGAAAGAGACGACTTAGGGTACGACAGGCGGCGGCACAACCATCTTGAAAACTATCATAGAAATAACAACATGGGCGCAACAACAGTAGCGCCTAGGGCAGCACCTTCGCGTATAAAACTGCGATCTTCTATTCGCTTGCTGAGCTTAGCGATTGTGCTTGTCCTCCATTAATTAACCTATACCCAATTAACCTTTTGCCGATGACTTCTGGGACAACATGACAGTTGGTGAGCCTGTCGCCGTCTTTATGTCCAAGCCTACGATATAAAACGTACATAAGTTTTTGAAAAAACCCGTTTGTATGATTCTCGGGTCTCTCTTAACTCGCATTCCCAAAAAGTTATTGTGAAATTTATAATATGTAATGATATCGTTATAAAATAAAGATTTTAAAAAATCTACTGACTCTTACGTAATTCGAACCTGTGACTAATTTTTTTATTTACTTACAGCATTGAGACCGCTGGCCTCCAGGTCTACGGTGGATTTTACAACGCAGCGAAAAGAGGATATGACGTCACCAGCTTCATAACAATTCTATTGACTTCCATGATCACTACTGCAGTTTATTACCGTTGACGATAATTATATATTTGTGTGTATATTATTTTTAATGAAGCGCTGTGTCTACCCGAGCCTTCGTTATATTCTATTTATGTTGAGGGAAATTGTATTGTATTCTTAATAACTAAAGTATATTTTGTAAATATTATTCTTCAATTGTGTACTTAGTTTACACATTAATAAATTTGTATCTACAAATCTTATCTTTCATTTTACTAATGCCTGGGTGATCTAGCTTTAATTGATGTTAACAGACGGCGTTATAACTTTTATAATAAATGAAATAAATAAATATCTTCACGCAATTCCCAATACAGGAGTAGACAAATGTCTAGTCTAGACCATTAAGTCCCTTCGACCCACCTTCCACCGAAGATATTTTTGGCGTCACGTGACAGGTGGTGAGCCCGACGCCGTTTTTATGTCCGAGCCATCGATATAATTCATTCGTAAGTTTTTAAAAAACCCATTGGTACGAGCATGCCACCTGGGGATCGAACTCGGGTCTTTTGACTCGAAATTCTGACGACTCTACCACTTTTTATACCACACGACTTTTTATCCGTATAACTTTTAATAAATTATTTAAACAATTTAGTATTTTTATCATGTCATCAACCACTTTATAAATAAATAAATAAATAAATGCATTGACAAGGACAACATCACATACAATGTTCTGATCCTAAACTAAGCAACTTAAGCACTTGTATTATAGTATCAGAAACAACGAAGATACCACAAACATCCAGACCCGAGAAAATGTAGAAAATGTATTTTGTACATTGACCCGACCGGGAATCGAGTCCGGTACCTTAAAACTGGCGACACCACGAAAACCAGTGTGTACACGCAGGTTATCAAATCGTCATCATTTGGACTAAGATGAAATAACCTGGATATCTTAATTAAAGTACTCGTAAGAGCAGATTTCTAGGGTTTAAATAGGAACGCTGTATAATTTTGCATTTGAATAATGCATTTTAAATAAAATAAATAAATAATACTTCAATTTTCTCCGGATCTACTGGACCGATCTAGTTGAAATTGTGTACCAACACATTTCTCCCAGAGGTGTGGCGTGAATAGACGAAATCTAAATATACGGGTAACTTTTGGGGGTTAGCACGTATGAAGTAATAGATTGCAGAGAAAGATAAACTTCTGGTTCTAGACTTGAATTACAGAAGATTTTTTTAACTCTATGTACGTGTAAATAATTCCTTAAATAGTGTATGTGATTGTATGTATGGAATATATGTATTTCCTGAATGCAGCATTATATCTTCTTCTCCTTAAATATAAATAAGTATAGTTATTTCTTTGGTTTAAAACACTAATCCATGAGAATACATATTCATATATTCAAACAAATATCCACGTGTGGAATACGAATGATATTCATCACTCGAATGTTTATTTCAAGCGGAATTCGATCTCGAAACTCTTAGCTTCGAATGCAGAACTCAGAAAACAATCACCTTCAACTAGGCTATTGGGTCCTCCAATAAGTGTATTTTCGTATAACTTACACTAAAAATAAGGAACAGAGTAAAGAGAGTGTAGTACACTGTATAATGTGTATACACTTATTATGGCGTGAAAAACCAGCAAAAAGACCACCATAATAAGTGATAGACAATACCAGCAAACCACTTATTTTTTTTAAAGTTTACAGATGCGTTTTCATCCACCACAACTGACAGCCTCCTAGCCAATAATTAAAACATATAGGTTATAAGTCAAAGTGTTACTTTTTTAATTAACAACGTTTAACGTCTGTGTAACTCAAAACAATGAGGTAGACAAAGGTCTAGACAGTTAAGACCTTTCGATCTACCTTACCGTGACAGGTGGTGAGCCTGTCGCCGTCTTTATTTACAAGCGAACGTCGTAAATTCTACATAAATTTTGAGTGATCGGAATTCCGGTGGCGGGGATCGGTGTCGCGACGTAAATTTTTCTATTAAATAAATGTTATATTAACAATAAATTAATATAAAAAAATCTATCGATTGTTGTACTTATAAATGAAAACCATGCGGGCAGAGCCCAAATTATTAGATACACTTATAATTTGTCACTCTGATGGTCAATTCGTTCAATTTTATCCTCACACCATCGAACAGTGATCGACATTGATCATACAAAATGAAAATCTACTAAGACTAGTGGATTGCACTGGCTTTGCATGCTTTTATATCATACTAGCTGACCCGCAAACGTTGTTTTGCCATATAAAAATAGGGGTTGATCGAAGGGTTTTATGTATTTTAATATCATTAAAAATATTTAAAAATAAAAAATTCATAAAATAAATAAATAAATAAATAAATAAATAAATAAATAAATAAATAAATAAATAAATAAATAAATAAATAAATAAATAAATAAATAAATAAATAAATAAATAAATAAATAAATAAATAAATAAATAAATAAATAAATAAATAAATAAATAAATAAATAAATAAATAAATAAATAAATAAATAAATAAATAAATAAATAAATAAATAAATAAATAAATAAATAAATAAATAAATAAATAAATAAATAAATAAATAAATAAATAAATAAATAAATAAATAAATAATACTTCAATTTTCTCCGGATCTACTGGACCGATCTAGTTGAAATTGTGTACCAACACATTTCTCCCAGAGGTGTGGCGTGAATAGACGAAATCTAAATATACGGGTAACTTTTGGGGGTTAGCACGTATGAAGTAATAGATTGCAGAGAAAGATAAACTTCTGGTTCTAGACTTGAATTACAGAAGATTTTTTTAACTCTATGTACGTGTAAATAATTCCTTAAATAGTGTATGTGATTGTATGTATGGAATATATGTATTTCCTGAATGCAGCATTATATCTTCTTCTCCTTAAATATAAATAAGTATAGTTATTTCTTTGGTTTAAAACACTAATCCATGAGAATACATATTCATATATTCAAACAAATATCCACGTGTGGAATACGAATGATATTCATCACTCGAATGTTTATTTCAAGCGGAATTCGATCTCGAAACTCTTAGCTTCGAATGCAGAACTCAGAAAACAATCACCTTCAACTAGGCTATTGGGTCCTCCAATAAGTGTATTTTCGTATAACTTACACTAAAAATAAGGAACAGAGTAAAGAGAGTGTAGTACACTGTATAATGTGTATACACTTATTATGGCGTGAAAAACCAGCACAAAGACCACCATAATAAGTGATAGACAATACCAGCAAACCACTTATTTTTTAAAGTTTACAGATGCGTACATACATGCGCATCGTTTCCTCTCAGCTTTTATTTAATTGCCTGATAGTAAAAAAGCTTAGTTGCTGCTATTTTTTTTATTCTTTTATTAATGATAAATACATATATAGATAGGGACAACATCATATACATTGCTCCGATCCCAATGTAAGATGCTAATGCACTTGAGGTATGGGAATCGGAAATAAGGAAGGCACCACAAACACCCAGACCCGAGAAAGTGTAGAAAAAGTGTGTTTCTACAATGGCCCGTCCGGGAATCGAACCCGAAACCTCGAGATGGCAACACCTTGAAAACCGACGTGTACGCCACTCGTCCACGGAGGACGTCAAAATTAGGAAACAGAGGGTTCGAATCCCGATAAGGGAAAACATTTAAAAAGAATATTAGTCTTTGATGTTTATGCATAGACATATGATTATTACTCATTATATAATTAACGTTAAGTAAGTATAAGTTAATGTGTATGTGTATGTATGTATGTATGTATGTATGTATGTATGTATGTATGTATGTATGTATGTATGTATGTATGTATGTATGTATGTATGTATGTATGTATGTATGTATGTATGTATGTATGTATGTATGTATGTATGTATGTATGTATGTATGTATGTATGTATGTATGTATGTATGTATGTATGTATGTATGTATGTATGTATGTATGTATGTATGTATGTATGTATGTATGT
Source organism: Sericinus montela (assembly GCA_029286605.1). Classification (NCBI taxonomy): domain Eukaryota; kingdom Metazoa; phylum Arthropoda; class Insecta; order Lepidoptera; family Papilionidae; genus Sericinus; species Sericinus montela. Next base: position 10,237,395 of record JAGSMR010000044.1, read on the forward strand.
ATGTATGTATGTATGTATGTATGTATGTATGTATGTATGTATGTATGTATGTATGTATGTATGTATGTATGTATGTATGTATGTATGTATGTATGTATGTATGTATGTATGTATGTATGTATGTATGTATGTATGTATGTATGTATGTATGTATGTATGTATGTATGTATGTATGTATGTATGTATGTATGTATGTATGTATGTATGTATGTATGTATGTATGTATGTATGTATGTATGTATGTATGTATGTATGTATGTATGTATGTATGTATGTATGTATGTATGTATGTATGTATGTATGTATGTATGTATGTATGTATGTATGTATGTATGTATGTATGTATGTATGTATGTATGTATGTATGTATGTATGTATGTATGTATGTATGTATGTATGTATGTATGTATGTATGTATGTATGTATGTATGTATGTATGTATGTATGTATGTATGTATGTATGTATGTATGTATGTATGTATGTATGTATGTATGTATGTATGTATGTATGTATGTATGTATGTATGTATGTATGTATGTATGTATGTATGTATGTATGTATGTATGTATGTATGTATGTATGTATGTATGTATGTATGTATGTATGTATGTATGTATGTATGTATGTATGTATGTATGTATGTATGTATGTATGTATGTATGTATGTATGTATGTATGTATGTATGTATGTATGTATGTATGTATGTATGTATGTATGTATGTATGTATGTATGTATGTATGTATGTATGTATGTATGTATGTATGTATGTATGTATGTATGTATGTATGTATGTATGTATGTATGTATGTATGTATGTATGTATGTATGTATGTATGTATGTATGTATGTATGTATGTATGTATGTATGTATGTATGTATGTATGTATGTATGTATGTATGTATGTATGTATGTATGTATGTATGTATGTATGTATGTATGTATGTATGTATGTATGTATGTATGTATGTATGTATGTATGTATGTATGTATGTATGTATGTATGTATGTATGTATGTATGTATGTATGTATGTATGTATGTATGTATGTATGTATGTATGTATGTATGTATGTATGTATGTATGTATGTATGTATGTATGTATGTATGTATGTATGTATGTATGTATGTATGTATGTATGTATGTATGTATGTATGTATGTATGTATGTATGTATGTATGTATGTATGTATGTATGTATGTATGTATGTATGTATGTATGTATGTATGTATGTATGTATGTATGTATGTATGTATGTATGTATGTATGTATGTATGTATGTATGTATGTATGTATGTATGTATGTATGTATGTATGTATGTATGTATGTATGTATGTATGTATGTATGTATGTATGTATGTATGTATGTATGTATGTATGTATGTATGTATGTATGTATGTATGTATGTATGTATGTATGTATGTATGTATGTATGTATGTATGTATGTATGTATGTATGTATGTATGTATGTATGTATGTATGTATGTATGTATGTATGTATGTATGTATGTATGTATGTATGTATGTATGTATGTATGTATGTATGTATGTATGTATGTATGTATGTATGTATGTATGTATGTATGTATGTATGTATGTATGTATGTATGTATGTATGTATGTATGTATGTATGTATGTATGTATGTATGTATGTATGTATGTATGTATGTATGTATGTATGTATGTATGTATGTATGTATGTATGTATGTATGTATGTATGTATGTATGTATGTATGTATGTATGTATGTATGTATGTATGTATGTATGTATGTATGTATGTATGTATGTATGTATGTATGTATGTATGTATGTATGTATGTATGTAGATAAAGGTCTAGACAGTTAAGACCTTTCGATCTACCTTACCGTGACAGGTGGTGAGCCTGTCGCCGTCTTTATTTACAAGCGAACGTCGTAAATTCTACATAAATTTTGAGTGATCGGAATTCCGGTGGCGGGGTAAATGTCGCGACGTAAATTTTTCTATTAAATAAATGTTATATTAACAATAAATTAATATAAAAAAATCTATCGATTGTTGTACTTATAAATGAAAACCATGCGGGCAGAGCCCAAATTATTAGATACACTTATAATTTGTCACTCTGATGGTCAATTCGTTCAATTTTATCCTCACACCATCGAACAGTGATCGACATTGATCATACAAAATGAAAATCTACTAAGACTAGTGGATTGCACTGGCTTTGCATGCTTTTTATATCATACTAGCTGACCCCGCAAACGTTGTTTTGCCATATAAAAATAGGGGTTGATCGAAGGGTTTTATGTATTTTTAATATCATTAAAAAATATTTAAAAATAAAAAGTTATTACATTAGTTTTATTTAAAAATATATTCAACTTTGCCAAATATTATAGTATTTCTTTTAAGCACTCCAACTAAGTTGCAATGCTTCTTTCTGGAGCTGTACAACTATAGTTGGTTGGCAGGCCCGAACCTGCGACGTCTTTTTTCGCAGTTCGCACCCTAAACCATTACGCTATTGCCGCTTGACAGATATTCTATTTTTTTTATATCTTAACGCTGTATCCTAATACTGCGCTAAACAGAGGTCTAGGCAATTTCAGTCCTTTCACCGAAACCTTTTTGGGACGACGTGATAGGTGGTGAGTTTGTCGCCGTCTTAGTGTTCAAGCCAACGGTGCAATATACTTATATATATTTTCATTGACTCATGTTTAGATATACATATAAACATACAAGAATCGAGTACAAACATTCATATCGTCTTCTATATCCGGGCCGAATACTTCAAATAAAGATGTCCCTGGAGAACCGTTCTCTTGCTGATAATTTAAATAGGGGAAACTCAACAGAAAACTTGAATGGATTTAACTTGTCAATTTATAGGTGGGTACATACATGCGCATCGTTTCCTCTCAGCTTTTATTTAATTGCCTGATAGTAAAAAGCTTAGTTGCTGCTATTTTTTATTCTTTTATTAATAATAAATACATATATAGATAGGGACAACATCATATACATTGCTCCGATCCCAATGTAAGATGCTAATGCACTTGAGATATGGGAATCGGAAATAAGAAGGCACCACAAACACCCAGACCCGAGAAAGTGTAGAAAAGTGTGATTCTACAATGGCCCGTCCGAGAATCGAACCCGGAACCTCGAGATGGCAACACCTTGAAAACCGGCGTGTACGCCACTCGTCCACGGAGGACGTCAAAATTAGGAAACAGAGGTTTATCGATAAGAGAAAACATTTAAAAGAATATTAGTCTTTGATGTTTATGCACAGACATATGATTATTACTCATTATATAATTAACGTTAAGTAAGTATAAGTTAATGTGTATGTGTATTTATTTGGCATCATTTTAAATATGTTTGTGATCGCGCGTGCTTGAACTATTTTAATGGCACCGACAGAATGCCGTTTCTTTGCTGCAATCCAGCAATACATTCTATTTTAATTTGTAATTTTTAGCTATTACTTTTATGTGTATTGTTTTGTGGCATCGAATGAATCTACATTCTTTATTTCTCTCTTTTATTACGTATTTATAGATCATATGCTATGATTAAATTAATTTTAAAGATCTTTTAAGATTAATTACTAACTTATTTTAACAATAATTACTAACTACAAATTATAATTATTACATAGCCAAGGATGATGATGCAAAAGCAACCCAATATGTTTTATTTCCCTATACTGGCGTAGACAGAGGTCCGTACAATTAAGTCCGTTTGAACCGCTTTCACCAGAAACCTTTTTGGGACGACGTGATAGGTGGTGAGTTTGTCGCCGTCTTTATTTACAAGCGAACGACGTAAATTCTACATAAATTTTGAGTGATCGGAATTCCGGTGGCGGGGATCGATGTCCCGACGTAAATTTTTCTATTAAATAAATGTTATATTAACAATAAATTAATATAAAAAAATCTATCGATTGTTGTACTTATAAATGAAAACCATGCGGGCAGAGCCCAAATTATTAGATACACTTATAATTTGTCACTCTGATGGTCAATTCGTTCAATTTTTATCCTCACACCATCGAACAGTGATCGACATTGATCATACAAAATGAAAATCTACTAAGACTAGTGGATTGCACTGGCTTTGCATGCTTTTATATCATACTAGCTGACCCCGCAAACGTTGTTTTGCCATATAAAAATAGGGGTTGATCGAAGGGTTTTATGTATTTTTAATATCATTAAAAATATTTAAAATAAAAAAGTTATTACATTAGTTTTATTTAAAAAATATATTCCAACTTTGCCAAATATTATAGTATTTCTTTAAGCACTCCAACTAAGTTGCAATGCTTCTTTCTGGAGCTGTACAACTATAGTTGGTTGGCAGGCCCGAACCTGCGACGTCTTTTTCGCAGTTCGCACCCTAAAACCATTACGCTATTGCCGCTTGACAGATATTCTATTTTTTTATATCTTAACGCTGTATCCTAATACTGCGCTAAACAGAGGTCTAGGCAATTTCAGTCCTTTCACCGAAACCTTTTGGGACGACGATAGGTGGTGAGTTTGTCGCCGTCTTAGTGTTCAAGCCAACGGTGCAATATACTTATATATATTTTCATTGACTCATGTTTAGATATACATATAAACATACAAGAATCGAGTACAAACATTCATATCGTCTTCATATCCGGGCCGAATACTTCAAATAAAGATGTCCCTGGAGAACCGTTCTCTTGCTGATAATTTAAAATAGGAAAACTCAACAGAAAACATGAATGGATTTAACTTGTCAATTTATAGGTGGGTACATACATGCGCATCGTTTCCTCTCAGCTTTTATTTAATTGCCTGATAGTAAAAAGCTTAGTTGCTGCTATTTTTTATTCTTTATTAATGATAAATACATATATAGATAGGGACAACATCATATACATTGCCCGATCCCAATGTAAGATGCTAATGCACTTGAGATATGGGAATCGGAAATAAGAAAGGCACCACAAACACCCAGACCCGAGAAAGTGTAGAAAAAGTGTGATTCTACAATGGCCCGTCCGGGAATCGAACCCGGAACCTCGAGATGGCAACACCTTGAAAACCGGCGTGTACGCCACTCGTCCACGGAGGACGTCAAAATTAGGAAACAGAGGGTTTATCCCGATAAGAGAAAACATTTAAAAAGAATATTAGTCTTTGATGTTTATGCACAGACATATGATTATTACTCATTATATAATTAACGTTAAGTAAGTATAAGTTAATGTGTATGTGTATTTATTTGGCATCATTTTAAATATGTTTGTGATCGCGCGTGCTTGAACTATTTTAATGGCACCGACAGAATGCCGTTTCTTTGCTGCAATCCAGCAATACATTCTATTTTAATTTGTAATTTTTAGCTATTACTTTTATGTGTATTGTTTTGTGGCATCGAATGAATCTACATTCTTTATTTCTCTCTTTTATTACGTATTTATAGATCATATGCTATGATTAAATTAATTTTAAAGATCTTTTAAGATTAATTACTAACTTATTTTAACAATAATTACTAACTACAAATTATAATTATTACATAGCCAAGGATGATGATGCAAAGCAACCCAATATGTTTTATTTCCCTATACTGGCGTAGACAGAGGTCCGTACAATTAAGTCCGTTTGAACCGCTTTCACCGAAGAAATTAATTGGGGACTAAGTGACAGATGGGGAGCCTGTCGCCGTCTTAGTGTTCAAGCCAACGGTGCAATATACTTATATATATTTTCATTGACTCATGTTTAGATATACATATAAACATACAAGAATCGAGTACAAACATTCATATCGTCTTCATATCCGGGCCGAATACTTCAAATAAAGATGTCCCTGGAGAACCGTTCTCTTGCTGATAATTTAAAATAGGAAAACTCAACAGAAAACATGAATGGATTTAACTTGTCAATTTATAGGTGGGTACATACATGCGCATCGTTTCCTCTCAGCTTTTATTTAATTGCCTGATAGTAAAAAGCTTAGTTGCTGCTATTTTTTATTCTTTATTCTGTATTCTTTATTGTACACATTAAAATAAATATACAGTAAAATTTATGTAATAAAAATGTACAAAGGCGAGCTTAACCCTAACAAGAGGGAGTATTTATAATAGATAAGTTATTTCTTCTTCACCGAAAACTTTGAAATAAAAAAGTTATTACATTAGTTTTTTATTTAAAAAATATATTCCAACTTTGCCAAATATTATAGTATTTCTTTTAAGCACTCCAACTAAGTTGCAATGCTTCTTTCTGGAGCTGTACAACTATAGTTGGTTGGCAGGCCCGAACCTGCGACGTCTTTTTTCGCAGTTCGCACCCTAAACCATTACGCTATTGCCGCTTGACAGATATTCTATTTTTTTTATATCTTAACGCTGTATCCTAATACTGCGCTAAACAGAGGTCTAGGCAATTTCAGTCCTTTCACCGAAACCTTTTGGGACGACGATAGGTGGTGAGTTTGTCGCCGTCTTAGTGTTCAAGCCAACGGTGCAATATACTTATATATATTTTCATTGACTCATGTTTAGATATACATATAAACATACAAGAATCGAGTACAAACATTCATATCGTCTTCTATATCCGGGCCGAATACTTCAAATAAAGATGTCCCTGGAGAACCGTTCTCTTGCTGATAATTTAAATAGGGGAAACTCAACAGAAAACTTGAATGGATTTAACTTGTCAATTTATAGGTGGGTACATACATGCGCATCGTTTCCTCTCAGATTTATATTTAACTGCCTGATAGTAAAATAGCTTAGTTGCTGCTATTTTTTTTATTTTTTATTAATAATAAATACATATATAGATAGGGACAACATCATATACATTGCTCCGATCCCAATGTAAGATGCTAATGCACTTGAGGTATGGGAATCGGAAATAAGGAAGGCACCACAAACACCCAGACCCGAGAAAGTGTAGAAAAAGTGTGTTTCTACAATGGCCCGTCCGGGAATCGAACCCGAAACCTCGAGATGGCAACACCTTGAAAACCGACGTGTACGCCACTCGTCCACGGAGGACGTCAAAATTAGGAAACAGAGGGTTTATCCCGATAAGAGAAAACATTTAAAAAGAATATTAGTCTTTGATGTTTATGCACAGGCATATGATTATTACTCATTATAGGTTATATTAATCACGAATGCCGAGTTGTTGGGTGATCGGAATACGAATCAAGAGACCCGAGTTCTACACCCAGTGAGTAGGCTCGTACCAAAACTTACGTAAGATTTATATAGCTAGCTTTGACATGACGACGTACTTGCTCACCGCATGTCACGTTGTCGCAAAAAATGTTTACAGTGAAAAGTCGGTAAATAAAAAATTTTTAATGGTCTCGACCACTGTCTACTCCATTGGGAATGGCGTGAAGATTATTTCTAAAACTACCAGATTCCCTCACGCTGTTTTCCCACCGACGTAAAAACTCATGGTAAATTCAGAAATAAAAATAGTTTTTAACAATTTTAGTGGTGCTGAAACGGGAATCAAAACTGGTTTACTTTCGTATAAATCTATCACCCTGACAACTAGGTTAGAGTCTAATTTTAGTTTTTTGGTAAGATATTATAATAGCACATACCTGCTTAAACCATTATCACTGGTCAAATGATGTAGTATTTTATTCTTTATTCTGTATTCTTTATTGTACACATTAAAATAAATATACAGTAAAATTTATGTAATAAAAATGTACAAAGGCGAGCTTAACCCTAACAAGAGGGAGTATTTATAATAGATAAGTTATTTCTTCTTCACCGAAAACTTTTAAAATAAAAAAGTTATTACATTAGTTTTTTATTTAAAAAATATATTCCAACTTTGCCAAATATTATAGTATTTCTTTTAAGCACTCCAACTAAGTTGCAATGCTTCTTTCTGGAGCTGTACAACTATAGTTGGTTGGCAGGCCCGAACCTGCGACGTCTTTTTTCGCAGTTCGCACCCTAAACCATTACGCTATTGCCGCTTGACAGATATTCTATTTTTTTTATATCTTAACGCTGTATCCTAATACTGCGCTAAACAGAGGTCTAGGCAATTTCAGTCCTTTCACCGAAACCTTTTTGGGACGACGTGATAGGTGGTGAGTTTGTCGCCGTCTTAGTGTTCAAGCCAACGGTGCAATATACTTATATATATTTTCATTGACTCATGTTTAGATATACATATAAACATACAAGAATCGAGTACAAACATTCATATCGTCTTCTATATCCGGGCCGAATACTTCAAATAAAGATGTCCCTGGAGAACCGTTCTCTTGCTGATAATTTAAATAGGGAAAACTCAACAGAAAACATGAATGGATTTAACTTGTCAATTTATAGGTGGGTACATACATGCGCATCGTTTCCTCTCAGCTTTTATTTAATTGCCTGATAGTAAAAAAGCTTAGTTGCTGCTATTTTTTTTATTCTTTTATTAATGATAAATACATATATAGATAGGGACAACATCATATACATTGCTCCGATCCCAATGTAAGATGCTAATGCACTTGAGATATGGGAATCGGAAATAAGAAAGGCACCACAAACACCCAGACCCGAGAAAGTGTAGAAAAAGTGTGATTCTACAATGGCCCGTCCGGGAATCGAACCCGGAACCTCGAGATGGCAACACCTTGAAAACCGGCGTGTACGCCACTCGTCCACGGAGGACGTCAAAATTAGGAAACAGAGGGTTTATCCCGATAAGAGAAAACATTTAAAAAGAATATTAGTCTTTGATGTTTATGCATAGACGTATGATTATTACTCATTATATAATTAAAGTTAAGTAAGTATAAGTTAATGTGTATGTGTATTTATTTGGCATCATTTTAAATATGTTTGTTATCGCGCGTGCTTGAACTATTTTAATGGCACCGACAGAATGCCGTTTCTTTGCTGCAATCCAGCAATACATTCTATTTTAATTTGTAATTTTTAGCTATTACTTTTATGTGTATTGTTTTGTGGCATCGAATGAATCTACTTTCTTTCTTTCTCTCTTTTATTACGTATTTATAGATCATATGCTATGATTAAATTAATGAATGAATGAAAATACTTTTATTGTACACCACGAAATCGAAAAACATTAAAAATTAAAAACTAAAAATCTGTACAATATGTATATTTATATATACATCCATGTTCAGAGTATAAACATTTTTATCAGAATTCGAACCCGCATCACATGGCTTCGTAAGCAGCGTCACAACCAACTAAACTATCGGGTCCTCATTTTGTTCACAACCAAATCATTAGTTGCTGAGATCTGAACCCAACCTGCTGCCATATCATACCGTTACTTCGGCGGGGTATTGATATGCCCAAAGTAAATATTTTACTGGGAATTGGCAAATGTACGAACATTTGCCAATTGCCAGTAAAATAAATATATATATATATATATATATATATATATATATATATATATATATATATATATATATATATATATATATATATATATATATATATATATATATATATATATATATATATATATATATATATATATATATATATATATATATATATATATATATATATATATATATATATATATATATATATATATATATATATATATATATATATATATATATATATATATATATATATATATATATATATATATATATATATATATATATATATATATATATATATATATATATATATATATATATATATATATATATATATATATATATATATATATATATATATATATATATATATATATATATATATATATATATATATATATATATATATATATATATATATATATATATATATATATATATATATATATATATATATATATATATATATATATATATATATATATATATATATATATATATATATATATATATATATATATATATATATATATATATATATATATATATATATATATATATATATATATATATATATATATATATATATATATATATATATATATATATATATATATATATATATATATATATATATATATATATATATATATATATATATATATATATATATATATATATATATATATATATATATATATATATATATATATATATATATATATATATATATATATATATATATATATATATATATATATATATATATATATATATATATATATATATATATATATATATATATATATATATATATATATATATATATATATATATATATATATATATATATATATATATATATATATATATATATATATATATATATATATATATATATATATATATATATATATATATATATATATATATATATATATATATATATATATATATATATATATATATATATATATATATATATATATATATATATATATATATATATATATATATATATATATATATATATATATATATATATATATATATATATATATATATATATATATATATATATATATATATATATATATATATATATATATATATATATATATATATATATATATATATATATATATATATATATATATATATATATATATATATATATATATATATATATATATATATATATATATATATATATATATATATATATATATATATATATATATATATATATATATATATATATATATATATATATATATATATATATATATATATATATATATATATACTGGCGTAGACAGAGGTCCGTACAATTAAGTCGTTCGACCCACCTTCCACCGAAGATATTTTTGGGGAAACGTGGTGGTGAGCCCGTCGCCGTCTCAATGTCCATGCCAACAATATAATTCGTACATAAGTTTTTGAACCCATTGGTTCCAAAAAAACCCAAACCCCTGCCACCTGGGGATCGATCTTGGGTCTTCTGACTCGTAATTCCGACCACCCTACCACTCGGCTATCGTGACTCTGTTGTTCTTTTACTGCACTCAGTTTCCCAATAGTGGTATAGACAAAGGTCTAGGCAATTAAGTCCTTTCGACCGGACAACGTGACAGACTCTGAACATGGATGTATGAATGAATGAATGAATGAATGAAAATACTTTTATTGTACACCACGAAATCGAAAAACATTAAAAATTAAAAACTAAAAAATCTGTACAATATGTATATTTATATATACATCCATGTTCAGAGTATAAACATTTTTATCAGAATTCGAACCCGCATCACATGGCTTCGTAAGCAGCGTCACAACCAACTAAACTATCGGGTCCTCATTTTGTTCACAACCAAATCATTAGTTGCTGAGATCTGAACCCAACCTGCTGCCATATCATACCGTTACTTCGGCGGGGTATTGATATGCCCAAAGTAAATATTTTACTGGGAATTGGCAAATGTACGAACATTTGCCAATTGCCAATAAAATAAACTCTTATAAGTTAGTAGGTAAGGTAAGGTAAAGTTAGTAGGTAAGGTAAGGTAAAGTTAGTAGGTAAGGTAAGGTAAAGTTAGTAGGTAAGGTAAGGTAAAGTTAGTAGGTAAGGTAAGGTAAAGTTAGTAGGTAAGGCACATGTATTATTGAATCAGAAGCAATGTTTGAACCACAAATGCTTAGACTTTGTCCCGACTGGGAAAAGAACACGGGACCTCAGATATAGCCACACCTTCAAAACTGGTGCTTTTTTGTATTATGCATTTCAAAGCTTTTTGGATATATGAGAGAGAGAGAGTATAATAAATAGAAGAACAGCATCACTATAGTTGATGTTAAATATGTTATTGTCCTTTTCTTGTCACGACAGCCGAGCAATAGTGTGATCACAATTCGAGACTCGACTTCAATCAGGTGGCAGTCGTCGTCGTCGTTTTTTCAAAACGTCGACGTTTTCCCAAAAATGTCTTCAGTAGAAGACGGTAGGAACACAATTGTCTAGACCTCTGTCTACCCCTGTATTGGGAATGGCGTGGAGATATTTCTTTTTGTCTGGTGTAGTCCAGAGTTTCCCGTGGATAACGTGGAAAAGGCTCTAAGAGTCACAATGTCTATCGATAGATCTATGGTACAATTATGTTCATTTTCTTAATTTCTTTATAAAATACAATTTATTTATTTAAGAAATGTTATGTTTTAATGTAGATATAATTTAAATAATTATTTTATTGTTAATTACATAAATTTTTATTTAATGTGGAAGAGCAGCTTCTCTTAATACGTGCATAATTTTGCTCAAAATCCAATTTTCACTTATAACATGTATGCAAGTGTTAAAGAAAATTAATATTATTGTTATGTTTTAATGTAGATATAATTTAAATAATTATTTTATTGTTAATTACATAAATTTTTATTTAATGTGGAAGAGCAGCTTCTCTTAATACGTGCATAATTTTGCTCAAAATCCAATTTCACTTATAACATGTATGCAAGTGTTAAAGAAAATTAATATTATTGTTATGTTTTAATGTAGATATAATTTAAATAATTATTTTATTGTTAATTACATAAATTTTTATTTAATGTGGAAGAGCAGCTTCTCTTAATACGTGCATAATTTTGCTCAAAATCCAATTTTCACTTATAACATGTATGCAAGTGTTAAAGAAAATTAATATTATTGTTATGTTTTAATGTAGATATAATTTAAATAATTATTTTATTGTTAATTACATAAATTTTTATTTAATGTGGAAGAGCAGCTTCTCTTAATACGTGCATAATTTTGCTCAAAATCCAATTTTCACTTATAACATGTATGCAAGTGTTAAAGAAAATTAATATTATTGTTATGTTTTAATGTAGATATAATTTAAATAATTATTTTATTGTTAATTACATAAATTTTTATTTAATGTGGAAGAGCAGCTTCTCTTAATACGTGCATAATTTTGCTCAAAATCCAATTTTCACTTATAACATGTATGCAAGTGTTAAAGAAAATTAATATTATTGTTATGTTTTAATGTAGATATAATTTAAATAATTATTTTATTGTTAATTACATAAATTTTTATTTAATGTGGAAGAGCAGCTTCTCTTAATACGTGCATAATTTTGCTCAAAGACAGATGTCTAGACAATTAAGTCCGACCCACCTTCCACCGAAGATATTTTTGGGACAACGTGACAGACTCTGAACATGGATGTATGAATGAATGAATGAATGAATGAATGAATGAATGAATGAATGAATGAATGAATGAATGAATGAATGAATGAATGAATGAATGAATGAATGAATGAATGAATGAATGAATGAATGAATGAATGAATGAATGAATGAATGAATGAATGAATGAATGAATGAATGAATGAATGAATGAATGAATGAATGAATGAATGAATGAATGAATGAATGAATGAATGAATGAATGAATGGAAGTGAATGAATGAATGAATGAAAATACTTTTATTGTACACCACGAAATCGAAAAACATTAAAAATTAAAAACTAAAAAATCTGTACAATATGTATATTTATATATACATCCATGTTCAGAGTATAAACATTTTTATCAGAATTCGAACCCGCATCACATGGCTTCGTAAGCAGCGTCACAACCAACTAAACTATCGGGTCCTCATTTTGTTCACAACCAAATCATTAGTTGCTGAGATCTGAACCCAACCTGCTGCCATATCATACCGTTACTTCGGCGGGGTATTGATATGCCCAAAGTAAATATTTTACTGGGAATTGGCAAATGTACGAACATTTGCCAATTGCCAGTAAAATAAATACTTATAAGTTAGTAGGTAAGGTAAGGTAAAGTTAGTAGGTAAGGCACATGTATTATTGAATCAGAAGCAATGTTTGAACCACAAATGCTTAGACTTTGTCCCGACTGGGAAAAGAACACGGGACCTCAGATATAGCCACACCTTCAAAACTGGTGCTTTTTTGTATTATGCATTTCAAAGCTTTTTGGATATATGAGAGAGAGAGAGAGAGAGTATAATAAATAGAAGAACAGCATCACTATAGTTGATGTTAAATATGTTATTGTCCTTTTCTTGTCACGACAGCCGAGCAATAGTGTGATCACAATTCGAGACCCGACTTCAATCAGGTGGCAGTCGTCGTCGTCGTTTTTTCAAAACGTCGACGTTTTCCCAAAAATGTCTTCAGTAGAAGACGGTAGGAACACAATTGTCTAGACCTCTGTCTACCCCTGTATTGGGAATGGCGTGGAGATATTTCTTTTTATCTCGTGTAGTCCAGAGTTTCCCATGGATAACGTGGAAAAGGCTCTAAGAGTCACAATGTCTATCGATAGATCTATGGTACAATTATGTTCATTTTCTTAATTTCTTTATAAAATACAATTTATTTATTTAAGAAATGTTATGTTTTAATGTAGATATAATTTAAATAATTATTTTATTGTTAATTACATAAATTTTTATTTAATGTGGAAGAGCGGCTTCTCTTAATAGGTGCATAATTTTGCTCAAAAGGGAAATCCAATTTTCACTTATAACATGTATGCAAGTGTTAAAGAAAATTAATATTATTGTTATGTTTTAATGTAGATATAATTTAAATAATTATTTTATTGTTAATTACATAAATTTTTATTTAATGTGGAAGAGCGGCTTCTCTTAATACGTGCATAATTTTGCTCAAAAGGGAAATCCAATTTTCACTTATAACATGTATGCAAGTGTTAAAGAAAATTAATATTATTGTTATTATAACAATAATATTTATTAACCCAAGACGCTGCTTCCCATCATGCTTCTTATTATTTTTTATCTGTTTTTTTTTTACTGGTTATCTCATCTTTCGATCGCAATTACGATATTCAAAGGCTTCAATCACCTCTTACGACACCCACCATCAGAAAAGAGTGTGTACACCGGTAAAATAACCAGACTGGTAACTAGCAGTAGCGACAAAGTTAAAAGGTATCTGGTACTGAGATCGATATAGTCGCTTGCTATAGCTTCGCATCTTAAACCGTTCTATTCTGTTTTGATATTACGTTTTTCGTGATAGTTATAACCATACATACAAAACATACATAACGGACAGTATGACGAATTAAGTCTTACTTAAAGACTTAAAGTAGTCATACTGTCCGCCAAACAGACCGAGAGTAAAGACAGACCTTTCCCTTTGCTAGGAGGATTTGATATAATTGATGACCTTTTTGGATGAGCGGTGAACACACCTCATGGTGTCGCCAGTTCTGACATCCCGGGTTTTATTCCCCGTTTGTGTCAATCTAAGTAACACTTTTTCTACATTGTCTCGGGTCTGGGTGTTTGTGATACCTTCGTTGTTTCTGATTTCATAATACGTGCATAATTTTGCTCAAAAGGGAAATCCAATTTTCACTTATAACATGTATGCAAGTGTTAAAGAAAATTAATATTATTGTTATGTTTTAATGTAGATATAATTTAAATAATTATTTTATTGTTAATTACATAAATTTTATTTAATGTGGAAGAGCGGCTTCTCTTAATACGTGCATAATTTTGCTCAAAAGGGAAATCCAATTTTCACTTATAACATGTATGCAAGTGTTAAAGAAAATTAATATTATTGTTATTATAACAATAATATTTATTAACCAATGAATGAATGAATGAATGAATGAATGAATGAATGAATGAATGAATGAATGAATGAATGAATGAATGAATGAATGAATGAATGAATGAATGAATGAATGAATGAATGAATGAATGAATGAATGAATGAATGAATGAATGAATGAATGAATGAATGAATGAATGAATGAATGAATGAATGAATGAATGAATGAATGAATGAATGAATGAATGAATGAATGAATGAATGAATGAATGAATGAATGAATGAATGAATGAATGAATGAATGAATGAATGAATGAATGAATGAATGAATGAATGAATGAATGAATGAATGAATGAATGAATGAATGAATGAATGAATGAATGAATGAATGAATGAATGAATGAATGAATGAATGAATGAATGAATGAATGAATGAATGAATGAATGAATGAATGAATGAATGAATGAATGAATGAATGAATGAATGAATGAATGAATGAATGAATGAATGAATGAATGAATGAATGAATGAATGAATGAATGAATGAATGAATGAATGAATGAATGAATGAATGAATGAATGAATGAATGAATGAATGAATGAATGAATGAATGAATGAATGAATGAATGAATGAATGAATGAATGAATGAATGAATGAATGAATGAATGAATGAATGAATGAATGAATGAATGAATGAATGAATGAATGAATGAATGAATGAATGAATGAATGAATGAATGAATGAATGAATGAATGAATGAATGAATGAATGAATGAATGAATGAATGAATGAATGAATGAATGAATGAATGAATGAATGAATGAATGAATGAATGAATGAATGAATGAATGAATGAATGAATGAATGAATGAATGAATGAATGAATGAATGAATGAATGAATGAATGAATGAATGAATGAATGAATGAATGAATGAATGAATGAATGAATGAATGAATGAATGAATGAATGAATGAATGAATGAATGAATGAATGAATGAATGAATGAATGAATGAATGAATGAATGAATGAATGAATGAATGAATGAATGAATGAATGAATGAATGAATGAATGAATGAATGAATGAATGAATGAATGAATGAATGAATGAATGAATGAATGAATGAATGAATGAATGAATGAATGAATGAATGAATGAATGAATGAATGAATGAATGAATGAATGAATGAATGAATGAATGAATGAATGAATGAATGAATGAATGAATGAATGAATGAATGAATGAATGAATGAATGAATGAATGAATGAATGAATGAATGAATGAATGAATGAATGAATGAATGAATGAATGAATGAATGAATGAATGAATGAATGAATGAATGAATGAATGAATGAATGAATGAATGAATGAATGAATGAATGAATGAATGAATGAATGAATGAATGAATGAATGAATGAATGAATGAATGAATGAATGAATGAATGAATGAATGAATGAATGAATGAATGAATGAATGAATGAATGAATGAATGAATGAATGAATGAATGAATGAATGAATGAATGAATGAATGAATGAATGAATGAATGAATGAATGAATGAATGAATGAATGAATGAATGAATGAATGAATGAATGAATGAATGAATGAATGAATGAATGAATGAATGAATGAATGAATGAATGAATGAATGAATGAATGAATGAATGAATGAATGAATGAATGAATGAATGAATGAATGAATGAATGAATGAATGAATGAATGAATGAATGAATGAATGAATGAATGAATGAATGAATGAATGAATGAATGAATGAATGAATGAATGAATGAATGAATGAATGAATGAATGAATGAATGAATGAATGAATGAATGAATGAATGAATGAATGAATGAATGAATGAATGAATGAATGAATGAATGAATGAATGAATGAATGAATGAATGAATGAATGAATGAATGAATGAATGAATGAATGAATGAATGAATGAATGAATGAATGAATGAATGAATGAATGAATGAATGAATGAATGAATGAATGAATGAATGAATGAATGAATGAATGAATGAATGAATGAATGAATGAATGAATGAATGAATGAATGAATGAATGAATGAATGAATGAATGAATGAATGAATGAATGAATGAATGAATGAATGAATGAATGAATGAATGAATGAATGAATGAATGAATGAATGAATGAATGAATGAATGAATGAATGAATGAATGAATGAATGAATGAATGAATGAATGAATGAATGAATGAATGAATGAATGAATGAATGAATGAATGAATGAATGAATGAATGAATGAATGAATGAATGAATGAATGAATGAATGAATGAATGAATGAATGAATGAATGAATGAATGAATGAATGAATGAATGAATGAATGAATGAATGAATGAATGAATGAATGAATGAATGAATGAATGAATGAATGAATGAATGAATGAATGAATGAATGAATGAATGAATGAATGAATGAATGAATAATTATTTATTAATGGCAATGTTTGGCAAGCGGATTGGCGATGCAGTACGCCTTGTACTTTAGGTACTTCTGCCCGTCACAATTCTTCTGAATTTTTGATCTGGTATTTCTCCATCATTTCTGGTAACCATTATCATTTTACTCGGCGACGGGCACACCATCTGTAGCATTGTCCCTAAAATATCTTACGTGAAAAGTAGGTCGAAAGGTCTTAATTGCCTAGACCTCTGTCTACTTTTGTATTGGGAATGGTGGGAAGATATTCATTTATTTATTTTAATTGTTATTTTAAAATATTCTTCTTAGTCGCCTCTTACGAAACCTTCACGAAGCGAGGAGTAGTTTTTTCTTAACACTAATTTCACATGAAAACTAATTAAATGAAATAAACTAAAATTATTTAAGAGCCACGAATAGAAACAGAATACAGATTAATAACTATTTTTAGCTAAATCTCGCTAAAGGGTGGGCAAAAAATTTAAAAAGCACGTTCCCTATTTCCAAGAACTTATCGAAGGCCTCCAGACGTGTATTTTTTCCCCGAGCCCCAATCAGTCGCCCACAGCATCCCAGTACACTCCCGACCGCACCGAGTGACGCGCGTCCTCTCATTCCTGTTCTCCTGGTACCTAATAACTGTGTTTTAGGGGTGTTTTTGTGTATTTTGTGCATCTTCTATAAAAACACACAGGTTCGTTATTTGTTTTTATTGTTTAGTTTTAATGTTTTTATGGTTAGTTAGTGGAGCTATAATAAAGTCCATAGATTATTAAAAAAATGTAGATACTGTTTAAAATATGTCAGATTCAAAAACTAACGCATGTCTTAAAGACTGTATGTCTTAAAGACTGTATGTCTTAAAGACTGTATGTCTTAAAGACTGTATGTCTTAAAGACTGTATGTCTTAAAGACTGTATGTCTTAAAGACTGTATGTCTTAAAGACTGTATGTCTTAAAGACTGTATGTCTTAAAGACTGTATGTCTTAAAGACTGTATGTCTTAAAGACTGTATGTCTTAAAGACTGTATGTCTTAAAGACTGTATGTCTTAAAGACTGTATGTCTTAAAGACTGTATGTCTTAAAGACTGTATGTCTTAAAGACTGTATGTCTTAAAGACTGTATGTCTTAAAGACTGTATGTCTTAAAGACTGTATGTCTTAAAGACTGTATGTCTTAAAGACTGTATGTCTTAAAGACTGTATGTCTTAAAGACTGTATGTCTTAAAGACTGTATGTCTTAAAGACTGTATGTCTTAAAGACTGTATGTCTTAAAGACTGTATGTCTTAAAGACTGTATGTCTTAAAGACTGTATGTCTTAAAGACTGTATGTCTTAAAGACTGTATGTCTTAAAGACTGTATGTCTTAAAGACTGTATGTCTTAAAGACTGTATGTCTTAAAGACTGTATGTCTTAAAGACTGTATGTCTTAAAGACTGTATGTCTTAAAGACTGTATGTCTTAAAGACTGTATGTCTTAAAGACTGTATGTCTTAAAGACTGTATGTCTTAAAGACTGTATGTCTTAAAGACTGTATGTCTTAAAGACTGTATGTCTTAAAGACTGTATGTCTTAAAGACTGTATGTCTTAAAGACTGTATGTCTTAAAGACTGTATGTCTTAAAGACTGTATGTCTTAAAGACTGTATGTCTTAAAGACTGTATGTCTTAAAGACTGTATGTCTTAAAGACTGTATGTCTTAAAGACTGTATGTCTTAAAGACTGTATGTCTTAAAGACTGTATGTCTTAAAGACTGTATGTCTTAAAGACTGTATGTCTTAAAGACTGTATGTCTTAAAGACTGTATGTCTTAAAGACTGTATGTCTTAAAGACTGTATGTCTTAAAGACTGTATGTCTTAAAGACTGTATGTCTTAAAGACTGTATGTCTTAAAGACTGTATGTCTTAAAGACTGTATGTCTTAAAGACTGTATGTCTTAAAGACTGTATGTCTTAAAGACTGTATGTCTTAAAGACTGTATGTCTTAAAGACTGTATGTCTTAAAGACTGTATGTCTTAAAGACTGTATGTCTTAAAGACTGTATGTCTTAAAGACTGTATGTCTTAAAGACTGTATGTCTTAAAGACTGTATGTCTTAAAGACTGTATGTCTTAAAGACTGTATGTCTTAAAGACTGTATGTCTTAAAGACTGTATGTCTTAAAGACTGTATGTCTTAAAGACTGTATGTCTTAAAGACTGTATGTCTTAAAGACTGTATGTCTTAAAGACTGTATGTCTTAAAGACTTAAAGTAGTCATACTGTCCGCCAAACAGACCGAGAGTAAAGACAGACCTTTCCCTTTGCTAGGAGGATTTGATACAATTGATGACCTTTTTGGACGAGCGGTGAACACACCTCATGGTGTCGCCAGTTCTGACATCCCGGGTTTTATTCCCCGTTTGTGTCAATCTAAGTAACACTTTTTCTACATTGTCTCGGGTCTGGGTGTTTGTGGTACCTTCGTTGTTTCTGATTTCATAATACATGTGCTTGAACTGGTTATTTTGGGATCAGAGCAATGTATGCGATGTTGTCCCTGTCTGTGTATGTATATAAATACATACACAGACAGGGACAACATGCTCAATGCTCTGATCTAAAATATGTTAATAATAAATAAATAATTATTTATTAATGGCAATGTTTGGCAAGCGGATTGGCGATGCAGTACGCCTTGTACTTTAGGTACTTCTGCCCGTCACAATTCTTCTGAATTTTGATCTGGTATTTCTCCATCATTTCTGGTAACCATTATCATTTTACTCGGCGACGGGCACACCATCTGTAGCATTGTCCCTAAAATATCTTACGTGAAAAGTAGGTCGAAAGGTCTTAATTGCCTAGACCTCTGTCTACTTTTGTATTGGGAATGGTGGGAAGATATTCATTTATTTATTTTAATTGTTATTTTAAAATATTCTTCTTAGTCGCCTCTTACGAAACCTTCACGAAGCGAGGAGTAGTTTTTCTTAACACTAATTTCACATGAAAACTAATTAAATGAAATAAACTAAAATTATTTAAGAGCCACGAATAGAAACAGAATACAGATTAATAACTATTTTTAGCTAAATCTCGCTAAAGGGTGGGCAAAAATTTAAAAGCACGTTCCCTATTTCCAAGAACTTATCGAAGGCCTCCAGACGTGTATTTTTTCCCCGAGCCCCAATCAGTCGCCCACAGCATCCCAGTACACTCCCGACCGCACCGAGGTGACGCACGTCCTCTCATTCCTGTTCTCCTGGTACCTAATAACTGTGTTTTAGAGTGTTTTTATGTATTTTGTGCATCTTCTACAAAAACACACAGTTCGTTATTTATTTTAATTGTTATTTTAAAATATTCTTCTTAGTCGCCTCTTACGAAACCTTCACGAAGCGAGGAGTAGTTTTTCTTAACACTAATTTCACATGAAAACTAATTAAATGAAATAAACTAAAATTATTTAAGAGCCACGAATAGAAACAGAATACAGATTAATAACTATTTTTAGCTAAATCTCGCTAAAGGGTGGGCAAAAATTTAAAAGCACGTTCCCTATTTCCAAGAACTTATCGAAGGCCTCCAGACGTGTATTTTTTCCCCGAGCCCCAATCAGTCGCCCACAGCATCCCAGTACACTCCCGACCGCACCAGTATCTCCTCTCATTCCTGTTCTCCTGGTACCTAATAACTGTGTTTTAGAGTGTTTTTATGTATTTTGTGCATCTTCTACAAAAACACACAGTTCGTTATTTATTTTAATTGTTATTTTAAAATATTCTTCTTAGTCGCCTCTTACGAAACCTTCACGAAGCGAGGAGTAGTTTTCTTAACACTAATTTCACATGAAAACTAATTAAATGAAATAAACTAAAATTATTTAAGAGCCACGAATAGAAACAGAATACAGATTAATAACTATTTTTAGCTAAATCTCGCTAAAGGGTGGGCAAAAATTTAAAAGCACGTTCCCTATTTCCAAGAACTTATCGAAGGCCTCCAGACGTGTATTTTTTCCCCGAGCCCCAATCAGTCGCCCACAGCATCCCAGTACACTCCCGACCGCACCGAGGTAAAGACAGACCTTTCCCTTTGCTAGGAGGATTTGATACAATTGATGACCTTTTTGGATGAGCGGTGAACACACCTCATGGTGTCGCCAGTTCTGACATCCCGGGTTTTATTCCCCGTTTGTGTCAATCTAAGTAACACTTTTTCTACATTGTCTCGGGTCTGGGTGTTTGTGATACCTTCGTTGTTTCTGATTTCATAATACATGTGCTTGAACTGGTTATTTTGGGATCAGAGCAATGTATGCGATGTTGTCCCTGTCTGTGTATGTATATAAATACATACACAGACAGGGACAACATCGTATACATTGCTCTGATCCCAAAATACATAATTATTTAATAATAAATAAATAATTATTTATTAATGGCAATGTTTGGCAAGCGGATTGGCGATGCAGTACGCCTTGCACTTTAGGTACTTCTGCCCGTCACAATTCTTCTGAATTTTTGATCTGGTATTTCTCCATCATTTCTGGTAACCATTATCATTTTACTCGGCGACGGGCACACCATCTGTAGCATTGTCCCTAAAATATCTTACGTGAAAAGTAGGTCGAAAGGTCTTAATTGCCTAGACCTCTGTCTACTTTTGTATTGGGAATGGTGGGAAGATATTCATTTATTTATTTTAATTGTTATTTTAAAATATTCTTCTTAGTCGCCTCTTACGAAACCTTCACGAAGCGAGGAGTAGTTTTTTCTTAACACTAATTTCACATGAAAACTAATTAAATGAAATAAACTAAAATTATTTAAGAGCTACGAATAGAAACAGAATACAGATTAATAACTATTTTTAGCTAAATCTCGCTAAAGGGTGGGCAAAATTTAAAAAGCACGTTCCCTATTTCCAAGAACTTATCGAAGGCCTCCAGACGTGTATTTTTTCCCCGAGCCCCAATCAGTCGCCCACAGCATCCCAGTACACTCCCGACCGCACCGAGTGACGCGCGTCCTCTCATTCCTGTTCTCCTGGTACCTAATAACTGTGTTTTAGGGGTGTTTTTGTGTATTTTGTGCATCTTCTATAAAAACACACAGGTTCGTTATTTGTTTTTATTGTTTAGTTTTAATGTTTTTATGGTTAGTTAGTGTAGCTATAATAAAGTCCATAGATTATTAAAAAAATGTAGATACTGTTTAAAATATGTCAGATTCAAAAACTAACGCATGTCTTAAAGACTGTATGTCTTAAAGACATGACGCGAAAAACGTACTTAAGTTTATTACTTTAGAAATTACAGAGAATAATCATTCTTATTCGTGTAAAAAGCTTATTAAACTATCAAAGATATTCCTGAACTATTTAATCTCATATAAGTTTCAGTAAGTAAAACTGTATCACATTCACATATCACATTCACATTATCTGGGAACCGAACCCGGGACCTCAGACCATGCGATACCATGAAAATCAATATATACGTAAGTCGTCCACGGAGGTCGTCAACATTTATTAAATATTTTTAAAAGGTTGTAACTAATTAAATAAAAATGCATATAATCGATAATCTCTGATACATAATCTCAAATCATTATAATCTCTAATCCGACCTTCAATATTTCTACAAACTTGTGCAATGTGACCAGTTATTATTTCACTACCCGCTTATATAAATATTTGTTATGTACTATTATGAATTAAGTTCACACTAAACACTAGTTGTGCTAACTTGTCATACAGTACATATATCTTAGACGCGCCATGAATCGAAGCCTATTTGGGACAACGTAACAGGTGGTGAGCCAATCGCCGTCATAGCTATTCCATCGTTAGATGGTAAATTTTTATATAAATTAGCCCCTTTAGTCATATCATTGTCTAGATCTCTCATTTTATTACAAATATATGCGTGTTAAATTTTTTATTGTTTGATTACTTTTAAAGAATGACAAGCTTTAAATGATGCGAATCAATTAAGAAAAAAACCAAAATAGGAATGAAATAAGGATTATAACGATACAACACTTTGAAAGCTTTCAAAAGTTTTTCTTACACAAATTACTTATAATTTCACCTGTTGTCCCAAACAGGCTTTTGTGAAAATTGGGTCGAAAGGACTAACTGTCTAGACCTCTGTATATGCTTGAGAAAAAAACATACTTAAAATACATACATAAACATATAACACATGTATTTATTTATTGTTACTATAACACTCCTGTTTAAGACAGTCGTTTAAAACAATACATCAATAACCATAAAAGTTCGTGACTAAATAATTAATTTTATAAACTCTGCACTATGGATATGGTGTTCAGTTTATAAAATGTTAATTCAGATACCAAACGAATTGTCGTCACATGAACGCCATATTTAATGATAAATTGCTTTAACGAGCGCACCATGCGCATGCGCTCGCTTCGAATTAATGTTAATTATGTTTAATTTAATGTCACAATGATGAAGGGCTGGTAAAAGTTTTCGTAAATTAATTCTTTATGTAATAACTTCCAACGGCTAAGTTCCAAGTTACTAATAGGTAGAATCTGTTTTTCTCTTTCTTCTTGGTAATTAAATCATTTATCGTATTGAGAAAATACATTCGTTTATCGATAGATTAACAATACTTTATTTGCAGAAACAATATTATGTTAGTATTTACAATGCTTATTAACTAAAAACTATTATAATCGTAGAGCCTCACTCCTAGTGGCGTATATATTTATATATACTTTATCGATAGACATATTTAATCTACCATCGTTTCGTAATGAGGTTCCTCTAATGTAGAAGAAAACTCTCTTTTGGTACTCTTAATTTTAAGATTATACAAAAATATGATATGATTTTTTCTAGAAGTAACTTGAGAGCGATCACCTCATTACCGGGGGTTGCTGTCATTAATATATTCATTTATATTATAATAACACTTCCTGATATGAGGAATCGAACCCGAGATCTCAGAGCTTGTTACACCAAGAAAACCAGTGCATACGCCACTGGTCCACGGAGGTCGAAGAATCGCGGTTATATAAAAAAAAACATATAGAGAAAGTATCTTCACACAATTTCCCATTAACTGAGGGCAGGCAGAGGTCTAGACAATGAAATCCTTTTGTCCCACATTGATAATTTGTGTGAAGAATATAAACGAATGTTTATACTAGAGTCATTAAATGTTTATATGTATATATGAAAAATTTATCTATGCAAATACATATGTATGTATGTGCATTGTAGCGTTAGCTTGGGCACTGAAACGGAGATAGGCTCACCTGTCACGTTGTCCCAAAAATGTCTTCGGTGAAAGTTTGATCAATAAATACCTAATTGTCTGAATCACTGTCTAAACCAGTATTGTGGATAGTGTGAAGTTTTTCCGTCGATATTTTATTTTTTAATAGTTTTTTTTCCTGCTGTTCGCGCCGGCCAATAAAAGTTATGTTATAAGTTTTTAGACTTATCCTGGTAGCTGTAAATAAATAATAAATATCCTCACGTATAGTCCCTGACAGGGTAGCCAGGGAGAACAGATCTCCAACTGTCACAATCCTCACATACCTCTTTTGAAACATACAATGGTTTTATTTATCCATGCACATCTAGGTATCTGTGTACTCGTACTCTTGACTTGACATGCTTTTCGTAAGTGATTTCCCGCCTCTTTCTTCCGCAGCCTAACTTTCACGCTACATATTTTCTTCACCATTCCGTCTTCACTCATACATAACAAAGCGACAATAGCCTAATACTTTAAGGTACGGACTGCGAAATATAACGTCACAGGTTCAGGCACACCATTCAAAGATTGTTGTGAACCAACTCCAGGCAAACATTGCAGCTTCGTTGGAGTGGTTAACAGGAGCACTAGCAATGTTATTTGGCATTGCTAGCATTCTTTAAAAATATATCAGCTATCTATTACCGATGTTGTACTATCAATCAAACCATCAAACATACATAGCGTGTTTTGTCAGTTAACATTCAAATGTAACTAGGCCTAATAGGGGGGACCAAACAGCGTTCTTCCGTCCGTCCATTACTATACAAATTGCTTGTAAAATATGTCGTAAATCTAACAGTCCGTACTGATATCCTGTGTTAAATAAAAATATCTCTACAGTAGTTTCGCTAGGCGATGTCTATTAAGGGTCAATGAACTCTAGTGCAATTTTATAGACGTTATTTTTTGGCACTGTCGCAAAAAAGATGTGTAAAGTACTGAGTATCAGTGTATTTGTTCAGTGTTCTATCGTGTCGCGATATGCCGTGAGTTGTCGTTTGAAGATTATTAACTCTTTTTCTAATTCATGCAGTAACATCAGCAACTTTTACAAATCTCATCGATATCAAATTTGATATTCGGATAGTTTCGGAGGTTTTTAATTTAATATATTTACGTAATGATACATAACTTACACACCAATTAAACCAATAATAGAGATGGCAATGACGTCTGTCCTATGTCTGTCGATAATCTATTCGAATCCAATTTACATAAATATAAAGATGTAGAACTAAATGAAGAGAGACATAAGAGGCAGCTCCTTATGTACCATATTTATTAGGTTATAGACGTCATAATTTTTTTTTACTTAGGATGAAGCGACCCTCTTACTGATTGTGCCAAATAACAGTATTGTATTTCGTGTGTAAAGGACTGTGAATTCTCCCATCTCCATTACACTTTTATTATTTACTTACTTGCAGCTGGTAGAATACTGGGAAGCCACAAACACAAAAAAGAAGAAGTAATTTACACATATTTTCCAAATATCAACATATATGAATTAGCACTGCATTGAAAACATGAACGATTGAATGATATATTTTATTGTACCAAACAAACAATTAAATAACAACAAACGTTGCATAAATTAAATGAAGCTATTTTATTTATTCATCGACTTAAAAATTAGTATTGGTTCTCGATTTACAGCGATGAAATAAGCAATACACACTACGTTGATATCCTAGGAAACTCGATAGGGTAAACTATTCATGCTATACTCAAGATAGAACTGATTACGATTATACAAACTATTCCGAGTTCAAGTAGGGACTTATTACTGGCTGATAGGATGACCATTTTTTTCTTTGTTTTTCTTTATAAAAAAACTAAAAAACAATTTGTTCTATATTTGCAAACTCCCTCGACTTATGCGGTCGCTTCGGAAATTCTAACTCTATTACAAACCGTTTACAATTCAAAAAAGAGGTCGTCGCCTCGATTGATAAAACCGATGGCATCTCAGCGCATCCTGCCTAACAATTGATGCGCATGCGAACACGTGTCGGCGGCTGCGCTAGTGTGCGTGACCAAGTAATATTAATGTTGGTCTATTTACAAATGTGCGTGTAAAGTAGAGATTGCGTCGCTGTAATATTTAATATAACGCACATCTTTTTGTTAACTTCACGCTTACTATACTGGAGTAGACAATTAAGTCCCTTTGACCCACCTTTTACGAAACCTGTTTGACACAACATTGGAAGTGGTGAATCCAACGTCTTACTGTCCGATCTTACGGTACAATATATGTATTACTTATACAGAATCCTATTTTAAATAAATCCATGACGAAGTGCTAGTAAAATTACCAATTTTGTCCAACACAGGAAATTATTGCGAGGATAACGGATTGATTTTTTTATCTTGACATAATTTAGTATTGGGGTAGTCAGAGGTCTTGGTAATTACGTCATTCTGACCCACATTTTACCGGAGACTATGAAGACCAACGTGACAGCTAATGAGCCCATAGTACATATACAGGTGTTAATAATTTGATTTATATCTATATGTTCTACCGCAATAGCATGCAAAATTTAATAAAATTGTCAGTATGTCATCAATTACTGTTATTACAAGATGTCATCAGTTTAATGTTATTCATTCATTGTACATTAACTTATACTTATAAGAAATTATTGATAACAATGATTATACAATTCATTACAAAATTAAATTACACATAAAAAAATTACAATTAATTAAGAAATAAGATTTTGATGTCACAGTAGCATGTGAATTACAGTTTAATTATTATTTATAAATAAAAGAACCTTGGTTTTTCTTTGTCTTTCTTTTCTTACAATAAAGCATAAATAAATAATAATATTACAGGACACATGTTAAGATGGTAGTATAGCATACAAAAAATAGATTAATGTTAATTATTTAAAACATGTCAAATACTCTTTATTAAAAACGAACAACTAAATGTAAAAAAATCCACACAGAACAATTAAAACCAATTACATGGAAACACCTCCACTTTATGTATTTTAATGGCTGTAATTACACAATGTTCTTAATATTAATAATTTTAATTTAAAGCTATTACTACTACTAATACTACTATTATTCACACATAGGTTAAATCAATCACTAATGTCTGTGCAAAAGAAACTCCTGTGTTGAGTAAAAACAATGACCAAGTAGCGAAGCAAATAACCTTTTTTTAAATAAAGTTCTTGGCAAGGTTTTTATACTGTCGGGAATTCTATTATAAATTTTTATTGCCATGCAAAATGCATTATTGCTAAACAAGTGCAACCTATGTTTAGGTATATATAATTTATTTGGATACCTGCTATTATTTTTTTAAAACTTTGTCATGTGAGGGAAATAACTGAGGGTGCCAGACTGTACGTGACAGATTGATAATCTCTTTTTTTTTCTACTGAGAAATGGCAAGCGCTTTTTCTATAACTTCTCTTGTGTCCACTGTCAATAAATAAAATAACAGAAAAAAATAATAAATAAATACGTATATAGATAGGAACAATATCACATACATTTTCCGATCCCAATGTAAGAAGCTAAAACACTTGAGGTATGGGAATCGGAAACAACGAACCCCACCCGAGAAAATGTAGAAAAAGTGGTTTTCTTCATTGACCCGTCCGGGAACCGAACCCGGGACCATAGCGAGATAACGACACCTTGAAAACCGGTATTTTTAAGTCGTCAAAAACTATATTATTAAGGCATAAAAATATTTTCACCTGCGCAGGAGCTTAATCTATGATAGAAATATATGAAGCGGTTTTACAAGTTACTATTATGACATACAACTATGTTACTTAGCACTAACTAATGTAGCTTTCCTAATGCATACATAATACACATACATGCATACATAAAAACATACATATCGGCCTGTTAAAGTCCATTGCAGGACATTGGCCTCTCCCATAGTGAGGATTTGCCACGCTTGGCAAGTGGATTGGCGGTCTTAGTACCAGACCCGGACCTCAAACGCTGTTGCCCATCTTCGGTCTGTTTATTTTTTCCTAATGCAACGTTAGTATATTTTTTTACTATAGCAATATTGTGTGCTAGTTAGATCGTACCATCATTAGTTTTGGAGATAATATCAAAATTATAAACTTACTAATAAACCTACTTTAAGTCTTGTATGTGACATCAAATATCACATGCTGTAATATACGTGATAATATCAAATAAATAATAATAAATAAACAACATTGTCACGGTAGCCGTGTAGTCTGGTGGTCGGAATTCGAGTCAAGAGACCCGAGATCGATCCACAAGTGGCAGGCTCGTACCAATGGGTTTTTTCGAAAACTTATGTACGAATTACTTATGTACGAATTATATCGTTGACTAGCACATTAAGACGGCGTCGGGCTCACCACCTGTCACGTTGTCCCAAAAATGTCTTCGGTGGAATGTAGCTCAAAACGACTTAACTGCCTAACCCTCTGTCTACCCCTGTATTGGGAATGATGTGAAGCTATGTTTTTTTATAAAGATTAGATATAAATATATTCACGCAATTCCGGATATAGGGGTAGGAAGAGGTCTAGTCTAGACAATTACGTCCCCGCCTATTTATTTAGTATTATTTACTTCATATTATTACGATAATACAACATGTGTTACTTGGTTCGAACAAAGGACAACATCTTACAGCCTTCTTAAGCTTTTCCTATTCCTACACGATGTAGCACAGCCATTATCAACTAGAATAATTTAATTATTACGAATTGCAGTAAAGTTGTTACGAAACTAACTAATATCCCACGCCCGTTGACAATTAAGTCCGATGCCCTCTTCGCGCCCCCCCCATCCTGCTCAGTTATTTGACCCTGCAGCATACTATTTGACTATTATTGTGTGAATGAACTAGTCATAAAGTTGTACACGCTCCCCCAGCCGCCGAATATAGCACCGAAATTAAGCCCCTACCATTGGACAGGCTTGAAAAAACTTCTATGTCAAAATAAAAAAAAAGATATAGCATTATATAGTATGTGTAAGTCTATAGTAATGTTATAACATTCTACGCACAAAGTATGCCATTTCAGATGCGTCTCTCCCCATGGGTACTGAAAGATATTTCAGTTCAGGAACACGTAGTGCCCTAGTACAAATATTCAATTTTAATTATTTTTGATTTTGCTCTGTGTACATAAATAAATAAATAAAAAAGTTATTGACTATATATATTATTTATATTCGTCCTTAATTTTCTAAAAAAAACTTACAAAATGGCAGCCCACATCGATTAGTGACTTTTATAGTAAAATTTTTGAATATCTTAACGTTTTGTTTACATTACGTAAGTACGTATTAGTATTTTAGTAGGGATCTCAAATTAATAATGAATTATTGCTCTTAGTCTATTTTTGCAAATAAATAAATAAATATAAATATCTTCACGTAATACCCAATACAGGGGTAGAGAGAGGTCTCGTCTAGACAATTAAGTCCCTTTGACCCTCCTTCCACCGAACATCTTTTCGGGACAACGTGACAGGTGGTGAGCCCGTCGCCGTCTTTATGTCCAAGACAATGATATAATTCGTACACAAATTTGTGAAAAACCTGGGGTTCGAACTCGAGTCTCTCGACTCGAAACTCTGACCACCCAACCACTCAGCTATCGTGACTTTACCTGCATTATCGCAAATAAATGATTTATTGATTGATCATGTAAGCCTACTTGTATGCCTGGTGTAAACCCAAGTAACCAAAAGGTTTTTAACAATTTAAGCAATATCATATAACATAACAAACTGCAATGCTTGGATCTGGAGTGGTTTACGACAATAGTCAAATGTCGGGCCTGAACCTGCGTCGCTATGTTTCTCAGTCCGCACCCTTGATCACTAGGCTATTGACTCTACTTTAGGCTTACATAATCGTGGGTTTACGCCCAGGTATGTCGGGATCGACAATCGTCTAGCGATTAACAAATCCTATTAATATAGGATGTGATATTATTTTTAGTATATTTAAACTTAAACTGACCGCGACTTCACTGGACCGGTGTAGAAATCAGCCTATATCCCTCACCGGACACTTAAATCAAATCTACATCCGTTAATGTAAATTATATTTGAGATCTTAGAGGTACCGTGCATTCAGGGATGAAGGAACCCTATTTCCAAGTTATAACTATGTAATGTAATGTATGTATGTCTGTATGTAATGTATCATGTTTCATATAAATAGATACAGCCGTTTAGGACTGATTGAATTTCTTAGTCAATTATCCAAATTCATAAATAACCTAGCGGAACTTATTGACCTATTGGCTCCTCTTCTGTCTTAGGAATGGATGGTAACATTTCTGAGACCCTGAGACATTATATGTTGACATTTCTCATGTAGAAAATTTTATATAAAATAACTCTTTCAAAATTGTTTTGTTTTCCTTTGCAAGAGAATTTTTAAATTATATATTTATTCATCTTTAGATTTCAATATTCTTTGTTGACTTTTTTACGTGTGACGTGATGGATGTCATAGTAGAAGTAATAAAGGATAAATAAATAATAATAAATATATACATACCATTATGTTCACGATAGCCGAGTGGTTAGGTGGTCGGAATTTCGGGTCAAGAGATCCGAGTTTGATCCCCAGGTGGCAGGCTCGTACCAACGGGTTTTTCAAAAAACTTATGTACGAATTATATCATTGGCTTGGACATAAATACGGCGAAAGGCTCACCACCTGTGACGTTGTGCCGAAAATATCTTCAGTAGAAGGTCTACCCCTGTATTGGGAATTGCGTGAAGATATTTAAGAATTTATTTTTTATTTATACATACAAAAAATCACATACATTAATCTGATCCCAAAGTAAGCCCTTGAGCGTTTGTCATATGGAATCAGAAACAAGTAGGATGCCACAAACACCCAGATCCGAGAAAATGTAAAAAAGAGTAATCTACATTGACCCGACCGGAGATCGAACCCGGAACCTTTGAGATGGCGAAATCATAAAAACTGGTGCGTACGTCATTTGTCCACGGAGGTCGTCAAATATATGTAATAGATAATAGTTATCTTTTGTTATATTATTATTTATTTATCTTTTGTTATTTAGAGAACTTCCCACGTGCAGTGAAGCTTCCGCAAGTGAACTAATACCAAGATGGACTGGAGTAACTTCGAGTGAAGTTGAAAAATGCGATTGTCTACGGTCGCGTTACGGACTATAGAGACCCAGTTATGGTGTGTGGTGATTGTGGTAGTGGTGGCGATGGTGGCGGACGTGGCGAGCCTGGACGGCCCAAACGTGTGCATGGTGAAGCAGAAGTAAGTTGAACTGACCCCACTTAGTAGTAATGAAACACGTTATGCATTATCTTGCAATATACAAACTTTTATTGTTCATAAAGTGGAGTAAATTATAATAAAATAAAATATCTTCACGCAATTCCCAATACATGGGTAGACAGAGGTCGTGTCTAGACAATTAAGTCCCTTCGACCCACCTTTCACCGAAGATATTTTCGGGACAACGTGACAGGTGCTGAGCCCGTCGCCGCCTTTATGTCCAAGCCAACGATATTCGTACATAAGTTTTTGAAAAACCCATTGGTACGAGCCTACCAAGTGGGGATCGAACTCGGGTCTATTGACTCGAAATTCCGATCACCCAACCACTCGGCTATCGTGACTGAGCCGAAATGATAATGATCCAACCATTCGGTTGGGTGATCGGCATTGGAGTCAAGAAACCCGAGTTCGATCCCATCTGGCAGGCTAGTATCAATGGATTTTTTTCAAGAACTTATGTACGATTTATATCGTTGGCTCAGACATAGAGACGGTGACACGATCACCACCTGTCACGTTGTCCCAAATAATGTCTTAGGCAGGCGGTGGGTCGAAAGGACTTAATTGTCTAGACCTCTGTCTACCTCAGTATTGGGGAATGACATAAAGATAATGTATAAAATATCCCAATTTTTTTATAGAATGGAGTGACATGACAGAACTAAATTCATATTTTTTATGATAGATTATAAATTGCTATTGAAAATGCCTAACAATATTTAGACTAATAATTAGCAAACATGAGTATTGTAAAAGTACGATAAGGAAATACATAGAGAAATACATCGACGACCGTTATTGATCCAATAGCCGAATTGGTAGTGAAAGTGTCTTCGCTGCTAAGGGTTACGGGTTCGGGTCCCGCTAGAGGCGAACTTTTATGTGATAAATATGAAAATCTTCTTGAGTCGTGGATGTTTATATGTATGTATATATTAAGTCACAGATACTTATATTAATATAAATTGGACACTACGACGCCCACCACCCGTCACATTGTCTAAAATACACTTCGATGAAAAGTGGGTCGAAACGAATGCATTGTTTACAACTCTTCCTTCCTCTGTGTGGGAAATGTCATGAAAATGGAAAAAAATATTTATTATACGGCGTAAGAATATATTTTAATTAAAAAAACACGTACCAATGTGTTTTTTTTTCTGCTTTCTTTGTGATCGTAGCCGGGTGGGTCTCTTGACTCGAATTCTGATCACACAAACACATTTTTAAACAATAAAGAATGACCTTACCTTACCTTACTCGGCCTTACTGGGTAAATAAGTCACGATGTGACTTATTTATCCAGACCCGAAAAAATTAAGAAAAGGCCGTTTTCAAATCATCTAATTCTCATCTCTCAAATGTCATCATTACTCTCTCTCTCTCAATAGTCATAGTATGTACTAATGAACTTAATAATAACGAACTTAATCCTTTCAGATACAACATAACTAAACGCGTGAAATACCGTGCACCGATGTCGGTCCGTACATACGTGTGGTGCTTCTCCGTGCCACCAAGGTGCTCGCATTGGAGCACGGAAATCAAAGACCTCACCAGATTAGAGGTATTTTAAATTATAAATTCATTTATCGAGGCTTCATGATAAACATAAAAAAACAGATTCTTATACAAACGTATTTACTTAAAATAAAACAAAAAATAATAAATAAATAAATATAATAACGCAATTCCCAATACAGGGGTAGACAGAGGTCTAGTCTAGATAATTAAATCCCTTTGACCCACCTTCCACTGAAGATATTTTCGGGACAACGTGATAGGTGGTGAGCCCGTGGCCGTCTTTATGTCCAAGCCAACGATATAATTCGTACAGAAGATTTTTTGAAAAACCCATTGGTACGAGCCTGCCACCTGAGAATCGTACTCGGGTCTCTTGACTCAAAATTCCGACCACTCGGATATCGTGACTTTTATCTTTATTTAGTTAAATCGCAATTTTATCTTATCGGCCTAAGAATATGCCACCCCCTCTCTTCTCGTGAGTAAGAGACATTGATAATATCAACGGCTACAGACAGATGGCGAGATAACTAACTCAACAAAATACCGGAACAGAATAAACAGACCGGCGACGGGTAGCAACATCTAAAGTGCCTGGTACTTGGGATCGCCAATTTACTTGGCAATATTGGCGATCCCATCCACGTCTCTCCGTGGAAGGGATCGCCACGCTTACCAAGTGGAGGCTCTGCTCATGGCCAGCATTGTACTATTACAGGCCGTTATATAAACATTCATGACTCTGACTTTCTTTTACCCAGGCACAAACATTCAAATTAATTATACAAATGTTTTACTCGTTTTGGGATTCGAACCTTCAACCCTCAGCTCAGCCTCAGCAGCAGTCGCCTGATTATAATTTGTAACAAAACAACAAAAAAATCTGACAAACCGTTGATGTCAAGTTTATTACTTGTAATAAGAAAATTAGTGGAAAAGTACAACAGTTTGAGTATTGCTCAAATCAGATATGATATTCCATCACTCGACGACAATCGTTGCTATCAACTGAAATGTCTCATTAATATTTTTTCCAGACCGAGGAGCGAACAGCTGAAGTCGCAGTCTGCTGTCCGGGATACAAAATGAAAGACGTATCGTGCGTACCAATCTGTCCGCACGGAAAGACCGGGCCTAAGTGTTCAGATGGTAACTCATAACTGGGACTCATTCTTTATTCATTATTTTATTTTCACTAGTCAGAAAGTCTAGACAATTAAGTCCATCTTCTTTTTTACAGCCAATCAAAAGTACAGCATACACAAAATTTTATGCAAAGAACAATTCTTAGCCACCTGCATCCATCACCTTCCTGCAACATTTTGCAAGTCATCATTCCATCTCGAATGGCTTAGTCCTTACAACGTTTTTTTTCACCTGAACTTTTTTGAAACGACGTGACAGGTGGTGATCCTATCGCCGCCTTAGTGTCCAAACCAAGAGAGTGTTTCCATAATCGTGACGCTTGGCATGCGAAACTGCGATCGCTGTACCAGACACCTCACACCTTAAACGCAGCTGCCCGTAATTAGTTTGCTGAGTTTTTATCTGATATTTTTTTTTAAACTGTTATTCAGCCTTAATATAGAAATTAGTGTTTTTAAGATCTACGTTTGGGATTTAAGGGGGTGATTGTTCTTATGCCATAACCACACCGAAATGCTGGTAAAACATGTAACCTAGATCCCAATTAGTAAGTTTAAATATGGTAGATGCTTTGGAGTCGTCTGGGTTTAGTACCACCCTCATATTATAATTTTTATTGAAAAGAAAAGAATATGGCGGCACTACGGCTCCTCTGTTAAATAATAAATACATACCTAATACATACATTGTTACATTTATTTTTTATTTCAAATTATTTATTTATTTGCAAGAACATAGTACATTTACATTGACTCAGGCAAATCACATACATTGCTCTCTCCTAAAGTAAGTAGCTAAAGCACTTGTGTTATAAGTAAATGATAAATAAATAAATATGTTCACGCAATTGCCAATACTCGTATATAAGTAGACAAAGTCTAATCTAGACAATTAAGTCCCTTTGACTCACTTTCCACCAAAGATATTTTCGGGACAACATAACAGTTGGTGAGCCCGTCGCCATCTTTATGTCCAACCCCTAGATATAATTCATACACAAGTTTTTGAAAAACCCATTGGTACGAGCCTGCCACTTGGGGATCAAACTCGGTTCTACGGTACGCCACTCGTCCAAGGAAGCCATCATAATGAAAAAAAAACAATCTCTGAGATTATTACAATGTGGTGTTAGGAGTGGCAACCATGTACTGGCAAATACATTGTAGGACGGCCCCCCACAAGATGGAGACTGCATAATTTTCCGGAGGGTCGATGGATGCAGATGGCACAGGGGCGCTCTATGTGGCAATCTTTTGGCGAAGGCCAATGTTCAGCAGTAGACTTCTGATAGTCTTTTTTTATAGAAATCTCAGGCAAACGATTAAGTGGCTCACGTGATGGTAAGTGATTACCGCCGCCCATGAACATCCGCAATACCAGAGGCATAGCAGATGCGTTGCCGGCCTTAGAGTCGCACGCAGAAGTTTGTTAGACTTCTACTTCACGCCGATATTCTGCGAGGTCGAGCCGGCCCATTCATGCAATAACAAAAGCTGATGCGTGGCTCTACCACTGTTTCTGTGATGACAATGATGATAATTAAATTGATACGATAGATTTTAAAAAATAAAATTTTAAAAAATATCTTCTCGCAATTCCCAATACAGGGGTAGACAGAGGTCTAGTCTAGACAATTAAGTCCCTTCGACCCACCTTCCACCGAAGATATTTTCGGGACAACGTGACAGGTGGTGAGCCCGTCGCCGTCTTTATGTTCAAGCTAACGATATACTTCGTACGTAAGTTTTTGAAAAACCCATTGGTACGAGCCTGCCACTTGGGGATCACACTCGGGTCTCTCGACTTGAAATTCCGACCACCCAACCACTCTGACTTTGCGATAGATTTCATTTTCATTTTATTGTTTTTACAGACTGTCCACCACATAAATGGGGTCCGAATTGCGTCAATAATTGCACGAGTTGCGCAGACCACGGCACGTGCTCGCCTGTAACTGGGAAGTGTGAGTGCGAAGAAGGATGGCAAGGTGAGAGGTGGGTTACCACTCTTGATAATGAATACTATAAAGGAGGTTCTTCAGGTTTTTGACTTCACATACAATCATGTCTTGGAAACTAGATTAATTTAGCAGGAATGCTATTATTTTTAATTCTAGGCTCATGTGATATATTTAGTCCAATTTACGTGGCCTAAGTTCAAATCCCGGTTCCAAAAAATGTTCTACTGTAAGAGGTGGTTATTCATTGTAAGGAAAGATTAATGTGTAAAATATAGTTTACTTCATTTCATCTTCATTTTCATGCTTAATATTTTGATGATTTCAAATTATATTTGTAAGGGAATAGGTAAATTATTGTCAAAGATAAATTTCTTATAAACCTATTATTACTTTTACAGTTGTGAAATTCGCATGCCAACCACTCCAGCCACAACAACTATGAAGGAGGAAATACTAACAACAACAAAATCCACAATTAATACTAATTCTCCACCAACTACTGGAACATCTATCATTAGAAACACTGTCAATAATGCATCCACTCTCAGTAGCACTATTGTAGAAATGACTACTTTGAAAAAATTGCTAACCTCTGACAGTAGTTCTAAGTCTACTAGCACAACTATTACTTTCCCTATCACCACTACTTCTGCTATATCGGTACCTAGAACGAATCGTCATCCTTTAAAAGAACCAGCTACAAGTGAACGCACTGTGGAAGACACTGTGAGAAACAACGTAATAGATTATACGACAGAATGGGGAAATCCAAATGAAAGTATACAAAGTACGGTCACATCAAACAAAGCCACACCAACCTCAAATGCTAAACATTCTACGACATCATTTGTTACAACTCCAACTTCTGAAACTACAATGCAAGATACGACTATAATACGGGTAATTGCAAAAACAATTTATAATAGAACGGAACCATCCATTGGAATTGAAACTACAACGCCATTCACAACTACAGTTTTACCTTCATCAACGAAAAATATGAGAAGTGAACATATCGCTTCTGACTCAACTACTGATACAAAAACTGGTACGACTCCTGGTACCGTACAAACTATAAATAACTTTATTTCTACATCTCAGTCGAATGGTACGTCTAATGAAAAGGAATCCCTAACTAAAGCAGACATCACAAGAAAACCAGAGTCCACAGTAAGAACATCGACTACTACAAAATTAAAACCAAAAGAAATCTGGATCAAACCAACGCAGA
The DNA here is from genome assembly GCA_029286605.1 of Sericinus montela. Taxonomy (NCBI): domain Eukaryota; kingdom Metazoa; phylum Arthropoda; class Insecta; order Lepidoptera; family Papilionidae; genus Sericinus; species Sericinus montela. The sequence goes on from JAGSMR010000044.1 coordinate 10,275,866, forward strand.
AAGGTGAATCTACAATCATCGATTTTAAAATCAAACCAAACAATGAATTATCGCATTTAAAACATCGTGGTGCATTAAAAAAAGAGATAACATCAGAATTAACGACGCCAAGGACTATAATTGTTTCTATTATACCTACATCGGTGTCATATTCCACTTTCAAAAAATTAGCTCTTACAACTTCTGCATATTTCACAGCGAGGATTACTAATTCGAAATTAAACAGAACTGAAAACGGATTAACCTATTTAATGGTATCTCATACTTCTTTACCACCTTTCATCAAAAAAGTTATACCTAGTACAAATTCAAGAAACAGTACCTCTACTTCAACCTTTACACCAACTATTTCAAGCTCTAACAATGTGACAAAACCTATATCAGTAATAAATAAAAAGGGAAATACATCTCAAACAACTATACTTATGTCTAAAACAACTAACAGCATGAAAAGCATGGATGGAAGTGCTTTGAGACAGAATTCTTCTAGCTCTTTAACCACAGTTTCGTCTTCAATTAACAGTCTTGCATTAGTGAATGAAACCGTAACTGAGAATGAAACCAGGAAACCTACAGAAAAACCATTAATGAGATACACTACTGATGTTTCAACCAAAGCTGTGATAAAATCATCTACACAAAATCCTAGGAATATTTCACGAAATGTTACTAATCAACTAATTGTTAATAAAAAATCAATCGAAAGCCCTTCAAAAACAACAGAAAAAACTAACGAATCGACTATTAATGTTACTAAAGTTTTCAATTCTAAACATTTAAACACAACCGAGGAACCAATGGAAGATGAAACCTTTCATATTTTGACAGAGCCAGAGCATATAACCGCAGTGATGAGCGAGAAAGAGCGAGATAGATCTTCGATGGACTTAATATCAGTTGTGAGCATAGCTGGTGGGGTGATGATGGCCATAATAACAGTGGCAGTGATGATTGTTATGGTTGAACGTTGCAGACGACCTCGGTTCGATGACCTGAGGAAGGTCAATGACATACGAATGCAAGTAATGATCGATAACAGTGACGTCCCACCACCATACACGAGAAGCATCTTCCATACACCATTACCAGGTAAAATAGCTTCGTCTAGTTCGCCTATAACCTATAAGTATTGTAACACTAAGAAATTTGTATTTATTTTATTTATTTATATCTTTATTGATACCTGATAAAAGGTAACAGTGGGCGGACTTTATGCCTTATAGCATTCTCTACCAGTCAACCCTGGACGAAACAGAGAATAAACGGCAGGTGTGTTAAGTGGGTATAATTATCTCAATATATAATTTTTAATAGATATATACTCAAATATTAATTTATTACATAAATATACATATACCATGCATTTAGAAATATACTTACATATTCATATATACACATATATACACATATATACATACATATACATATCAACACAACCAGCTACTATACTAAAAATAAATAAAAGTACATAACGTTAAAAATACTTAGTAGTAAACACTAACATACATACATAATGGCCTATTAAAGTCCACTGCAGGGCATAGGCGTCTCCCATAGGGAGGATTTGCCGTAATCGCCACACTTGGCAAGCGGATTTGCGATCGCAGTATCAGGCACCTCGCACCTTAGACGCTGCTGCCCATCTTCGGTCTAGTTGTCCCGCCATCTATCGGCTGCCATAACGATATTCAAGGCTGTTTCCCTTACGACCTCTTACGACCTCTTACGACACTCACGGGAAGAAAGGGGGTGGCAATATTCTTACACCGTTACCACACGCTGGTAAATACTGGTATATATGTAAATGTCGAAATAATATAAATATTTTGAACAATTCCACCAGTCCATACCTAAAATCCCATATCCTGTGTAGTGAATGATGATAAGACAAATACCTACATAGATAAATATTCATATATTCATATAAACTTACTTTACTAGAGTATAATCATATTACATAATAATGAAATATAAACATACGTAGACAGGGACATCACAAACATTGCTTTAATTTCAATGTAATTAACTAAATAATTTGTTATGGAATCAGAAACAACGAAGTTACCACAAACACCCAGACCCGTGAAAATGTATAAAAGTGGCCATGAAAATGTTTCTATTGATCCGTACGGAAATCGAACCCCACAGACCTAACGACAAATAATTGGAATTCAAACCCTCAACCTTTAGCTTCGAGGGTAAGATCACTAAGCTATCGGAACATCAGAATGAAAAAACATACATTTATAGCAGCGCTTTTTCTACGTATATACTACATTTATATATATTATATATTTCAACATCTCAGTTTTATCGATTATGCTCTTCTCACTCAAGAACCATATTAATATATTATATATCATACTAACATGTTTTTTTTTTTTTTTTGGAAATTTATATCGGAGACAACTCAAAATGAAACAAATATGTAGTCTTCGTTCAAAGATTCTTTCAAAGAAAGAAGAAATTAGCTCCACTATAAATATTTATAACTAGAATTATTTTTATTCTTTACAGCACATTAAATACACTTCTGAACCTATACCACCAAAATTTACCGGAAAAAAAGGTCCAGAGCCACCTTTTTATATATTTCTGCAAAAATTATTTAAGTTTATTGACGTGAGTAGGCTAGTCATTTTACATGCAATTTCAACAACACCAATGTCGGCCCATTAGCTCAGTTGGTTAGAGCGTCGTGCTAATAACGCGAAGGTCGCGGGTTCGATCCCCTCATGGGCCACGAAAATTTTTTGATTTTTTGTAACTTATTTTCATTGTTTTTTTTTTATTTTCAGAACCACCACCTTCAGAAAAATGTCACTATCAACCAATTTCAACTTTAGACCGAAATCTGAAACAATTTATGCGTCCAGTGGTTGTTCAAAGTATTTCCCCAATAATGTTGGAAAATTTTAGAGGTACGTTTGAGAAATAAAAAAGAACTTTATTTTTCTTCTTTGATGAATAATAATATGTATATTAATGAGTACAGCAATGAAATAAATAAATTAATTTAATGTATTGAATTAAAACAAAGTTCAATCATTGAAGCAAAATCACTTAGTTTTATCTTTTAATTTTCATTTATATGTTATATTTATAATTATTAATTAAATTAAAAAAATGGTATGCCGCCCTCTGTTGAAACTAAGCGCAACTAAATTAGTATAAAATTATGTTAAAATTATAGTGTTACAAAATTTATGAATTTTAATAAAAGATGTTTAAAAGCTGGAACACTTTAAATACTAACATAATGTTATGATAGTTCCTGTTGCATTCACCAGTTTTATACATTTGAACTTATTGGAAGTAGGTAGTGATTAATATGTAAATGGTGATTATTCGTTGAGTTCTCAATGTACAACCCATCTAAACTACTACTAGTTTATACGCGTTGTTCTCTATGACGTATAGATGGCGTTTATAACATTTTGGTATATTTATTCATCTATATATTATCTATCTTATTTATCTTCACGCACAGTCTCTGACGAGGTAGTACATTGTCTAAATTCTATTTCTAGGAATCTTAGAATGTCATTACGATCATCTGCCACGACGGAATCACGATTTCGGAACGATGCCAACCCGTTTGGTATCAGCGCCATCTATGAGCTATAGCCAGGAACTACGAAGTCATAAGTCGAGGTCTGTTAACGATTCAGCCATTGACGCGATGAGATGTGAAGCAAAATTGGATATTATAGATTCTACAACATCAGAGCCATTGTATGCTGAAATTCCATGCTGGCGACCGCCATCTGAACATGCTGTAGAAGTGGTAAATGGCGAAGCAATAACAGAGTTATAACAGATATTTACGTTTAAAGATGCAGCACATTTCTATAATGTCCGATAGATGTCACTATTTAAGCTTTGTTTAATGTTTAATTAGATTTTTAGTAACTAGCTTAATGTAACTAGATTTTTAATAATTATTAACTTATGCCAAAGACATTACAGTACTCTGTTTGTGCAAGGAATTAATATATGATATTTGAAATCAAATTCGGCCTTTTTATTCCAACCAAAGTGCACGCCATTGCTTATGCTTCCCTTTATACTGGATCTTTGATATTCTCTCGCTGTTCATTGCTGTAGTAACTCGCTATTATCCTATCCTTTGAAATGTCAATCTTTGAATAAAAAATTACTGAGATTGTATTGTTTTGTGGTTTCAGTGCGGTATTTATCACTCTTCCTATTAGTGTCGTATGCAGCGACTAACCTTTCAAAATAATCAATTAAAATATATACATAAAAGGGTTCTATATTGCAATACTGTCTTGATTAGTTCACTTAATGGGCTGTAGAGGTCAACTGCTGGATGTGAGTTTCCTGCAATGGGCATATATTTATACATTGGTGAACTGTGGAGGGAATGTGCTGTCTGCTACATTGTAACAAAACACTCATGAAGCATGGCAGGTATCTTCACGCCGTTTCCAATATAGGGGTAGACAAAGGTAGCAACAATTAAGTCTTATCGACCCACCTTCCACCGAATTTTTTTGGGACGGTGGTGAGCCCGTCGCCGTTTTTATGTCCAAGCCAACGATATAAATCGTACATAAGTTTTTATGAACAATCCATTGGTGCGAGTCTTGATCCGAACTCAGGTCTTGAGACTCGAATTTCGCTCACCCAACCACTCGACCTTTCTTGTGAAGACCTCCTTTATCGTGACTATTTTGTGAAGCATGACTGGTATTTTTTTTTTTATAGAAAAGGGAGGCAAACGAGCAGGTGGCTCACGTGTTGGTAAGTGATTACCGCCGCCCATGTACACCCGCAATACCAGAGGCATAGCAGATGCGTTGCCGGCCTTAGAGTGCCCCGCCCCAGAATTGGGGGAGGGGGGTGTGTGGGCCTCCGGTTACCTGCACTCACCAGACGAAACGCAGAAGTTTGTTAGACTTCTACTTCACGCCGGTATTCTGTGAGGTCGTGGTACTTCCCCGGTCGAGCCGGCCCATTCATGCAACAACAAAAGTTGATGCGTGGCTCTACCACTGTTAAAGTTTACACAACATACATACATAACATTAAACGTAGTGCGTATTGTAGTTTTTAAACCTCCGTCATGACTTTAACTCAAACTTGAAAGCACGTTCATGCAGAAACAGGATATGGCATGACTCTACCACGTGTACAAGGTAAGAAAAGAGAAACAAAGAAGGAAAGATCAATATTTATTCGATGCTACTCCACAGCACAGATAACATATAATAGTCACGATAGCTGAGTCGATGGGTGATCGGAATTCGAGTCCAGGTTCGTAATTGGATTTTTTTAAACTTATGAATGATATATACGATTTGATTCGACATAAAGACGGCACCAGCCTCACCATCTGTCACGTGGTCCCAAAAAATACCTTCGATGAAAGATCAGTCGAAATGATGTAATTGTCTAGACCTCTGTTTGTGATACTTGGGACGTATTGAGAATGGCGTGAAGATATTTAAGTATTTTAAAGCATCCGACTTAGCAATACGCTGCAGCAATGTTGCTACAGCGCTGATATTCTGTCGCTGCATTTTTTTTTAAAAAGAAACAAAATTATGAACGAACCTAAATAAAGAAAACAAATATATGAATCAATGACCTCCTTAGGTAAGTGAAGTCACACCGGTTTTCATTGTGTCGCTAGTTCTGAGGTCCCGGGTTTGATTCCCGGCCGGGTTTAGGTAGAAAACACTTCTTCATTTTTTTGGTGCTTGTGGTACCTTCGTTGTCTCTGATTCCATAACATAAGTGCTTTAGCTACTTACTTTGGGATCAGTGCAATATTTGTAATGTTCCTACCTTTGTATTTATTTATTTACTAGCTATCTCCCTCGGCTTTGCCCGCGGTTTAACAGTTTAACGTGGATGTGTACATTCATATACATGTAGTAAAAAACAATTATTTTAATGTTACAAACATACATTGCAATTTTATTTACATTGCTAGATTATTATTTATTTAAATACAAAATAATATTAATGTCAATGACTAATAATTCTAGTTTGCTTCTTTGTATATATATTTCATAAATATTTATTTACAGAAAAAATTATGTTAATATTTACAATACTTATTAATTAAAAACTATCATAATCGTAGAGCCCTACTCCTCGTGGCATGGTACCAAGAACGCTGGCTGCATTTCCACGTTGAATGGCTAGACTTAACCGTTGAGCGAGAAAAGAACCAGCCCTCTTGTCACCAGCGGCAACAATAAGTCGCGGATACAATTCCTTTAGAAACTGCATCGCGCGGGGACCCCACGGACCGATTGTCTCTACGGCAAATGGAACAAATATATAGTCTCCTTTCAAAGACTCATATTTACGCTATTTACCCGATTCAGCTGACTCTGATGCCGCCCCGGCCCTTATCGAAGTACCCTTGATATGAGAGGCCGCTAATATATCGACGCAAGTTGCGTCCCACATAAGAGCTTTGCCTCTCTCCCAAGGGACTAAAGTCAAGCCGTCGGATCTCTTACCATCCTCCCAAAATATTCCACAAGGCTCTAAAACCGATGGAATATTTATGGAAACAAGAGCCCTTCGGATGACTTCATTCAAGGAACCGTGACGAGATAGTCTGCCGGCACTTTTTTGGTGACAACTCATGAACACTGTGTACGGAGGCAAGGAAAGCCGGCAGCGCAATATTTGAAACCTCTCTTATACTGATACCTCCAAATCTAACAGGTAAAGTAGCTTGAGTCCAGCTAGATGAGACGAAAGATAAATTTAGAATTTTTCCAAAGCTATTTTGAGATTAAGGTCAATTTGTTTTAAAAAATCAGAACATTTCCATCCTGGACTCGAGCGGAGTAAATAAGTAAATTTAGGAACAAGAACGTAATATTTTAAAATAGTAAGCGCTATATGAGAATTTAGAATATACAGTTTATTAACATGTTCTAAAAATTGATCAAATTTTACTTTCAAAAGAGGTTTCATACTCTCTATAAATAATGGCGCTCCAAGGAGATAAAGAGAATCCGCCTCAGTTACTTTAATGCCAGGAGATATATTGTTAAAATTTTTCACAACCTTCTTCAGCAGGGTTCATCTGTCGAGGGAGTTAAAGGCATTCCTAAGGTCAACTTTCAAGAGAACATCTGTTTGACAATTAAAAAAGTACGCACTGAATGTACAGCTGCCTAACAACCTCCTCTGCTACTGAAGCCTAACTGAATAGGCTGAAATTTTGACTTTAGATCGGAGGTTATGTGCCTACATGCTAATTTAGAAGTTAAATGTCTAAAAGTGGAACCAACAGCTATAGGGCGGATACCATTATCTTTTTTTTAAAGGCACATAACCTTGCTCCATATATGATTTTAACAAAATTGGGATTTACGTTGCCAGAAAGCATAAAATTACTTAATTTTGTTATGTCGCCCAAAAGAATTCGGCCGGCGTCACCGGTGGACGCGCTTACAAGATCTTTCAGATGTTGAGGCGTAATTCCGTCAATGCCGCCGGCAGAGCCATTTGAGAAAGATATAATTACCTCTAAAGTATCTTTTTCTGAAACTTGTAATGGCTGCTAAGAAGGATCAGGAGGCGACGGTAGAAGCAAGGAGGAATTGGCCTTAGGATGCTTCTGATGTTAGCTTTCAAGGGTGTCCGCATTGTGAGGCGCCAGTATATCATCTGAAAATAAAATACGCGATGCGTTTTTTAAATCTCCATCCATAACTTGAGACTCGACAACTTTCTTTAAATCAAAATTGTGTGGTCTTGGAGCTACGGATGTATCAATCGGTGAATCAAAATTTTGAAAAGAATTGTTTTTAAGCTGGGACGTAATTGACTTACGTCCCGTTTTGTCAAAATGAAAATGAAATAATGCAAAGTAAAATAGTTTTTGCCAACTAGTTACAGTGTTAAAAGTAAAACAATTTTGAATGGTATTTGCTTTGTATTTATTTATTAATTTTGAATGGTGTTTGCTTCTTTTATAAATATTGGTTTTTTAGTTGTAAGCTGCAATATGTTCTAATTCAAATTCCAACTAATATACGTTTTTATTTTGTACATACACAAAACGTAGCGCGGGTTGACTTAGATAATAAATATACAATCGTTTCTATTTTCCTCCAAACACAGATTTATTAAACTAAATATCGAAAATTACCCAGACTAATGACATCACCAGCTTTGATATGTTCTGAGAAATCTAAAACTAAAGGTCAAATGAATCAGTTTGTCATAGCTGAAGTAAAACAAGTTCCTGTCATCTATCGGACCTCCGTGGACGAGTGGCGTACACACTGGTTTTCATAGTGGCGATAGCTCTGAGGTACCGGGTTCGATTCCCATGACATGTCAATGTAGGAAACTACTTTTTCTATATTTTATCGGGTCGGCGTGCTTGTAGCACCTTCGCTGTTTTCGATTCCATAACACAAGTGCTTTAGCTATACATCGGAACAATATCACATGCACTGATTCCAAATGATCAGAGCATGATGTTGTTCCGATGTATGTGTCTGCCCATTTTATAAAACCAAACGAAACAAACAGGCTCTCGACCATATTACAGATCGACGGCGGTTAGAGATAAAGTTTATATGGATAATTGGACAGCAGTGATCAGAGATAAAATTTACTACGGATATCATGTCATATGGCTACACTGAAAGACAAAATTACCCGAAACAGTGACGGGCAGCCGCGTGAAATTGCGAAGTATCCGATGCAAAGATCGTCAATCCGCTTGCTAAACCTGGCCGTTGTAACAAAAAGCCTTGAATATTCCCATGGCTACTGATAGATGGCGGGATAACCATATTGATAAGTACCAGATCAAAAATTATCATTTCAATGACTTGCAGCAGCATCTAAGGTGGTACTCCGTCTGATACTGCGTTTGCCAATCCGCTTGCCGAGCATTGGTACTAAAAGGCCTATATCGTACAATGGATTTTAACAGGCCGTTATGTATTTATGTATGTGGTCACTTACATCAGCTGATCAGGTAGCTTCTTTGTGCCATTTTCCTATAAAAAATATCTAAAATTAATGGTGATATGGCGACGATTACCGTGGATGAGTGTCGGATACATTTGTTTGCATGGTGTCACATTCATGTCAGATCAATTTAGGAAAGATTTTTTCTATATTTTCGCGGGTCTGGATGTTTGTAGTACCTTCGTTGTTTCCGATTCCAAAACACAAGTGCTTTAGCTACTTACTTTGCAATCTGAGGAATGTATGTGATGTTGTTACTATGTTTGTATTTGTTGGATACATACGTATACTTAAAAAGAAGAGGTCATGTGAACCAGTTGACAACTAATGAACTACAAAAATGTAGACAATGCCATAATGTTATACCAGAAATTATGTAGGTCTTTGTGAAATAAATAAAACAGTGCCATTTATTAATATAGTGTTGGCATAACAGATTAAACTTCTAGCAAAGCTGTATGTGCAAAACATGATTGCATTATCTCATAGCTTCCTATATTATGACGACATTTTAACCTACCGGAATTAGTGATCCGTGAGTAACGATTATAAATTAATAAACAATACAAATAAAATAAATAAATGAATATAAATATCTTTACGCAATTCCCAATACAGGGGTAGACAGAGGTATAGTCTAGACAAAGTCCCTTCAACCCACCTTCCACCGAAGATATTTTCGGGACATCGTGACGGGCGATGAGCCCGTCGCCGTCTTTATGTCCAAGCCAACGATATGATTCGTACATAAGTTTTTGAAGAACCCATTGGTACGAGTCTGCCATCAGGTGAACGAACTCGGGTCTATTAACCATCCAACCACTCGGCAATCGTGCCTCTTTTCTTTAGGAATTTTTGTTATATTATTCGGCGATAATCTACCTTTCTATACATAAAACTATTTTTAAAATCGGTTAAGTAGTTTAGGCGTGAAGGCGTTACAAACAAACAAACATACATACTCACTTTCGCATTTACAATAATAACTTAATAATTTTATAATAAGTTAATAAGAGCCCAAGAGTGAAGGCCGAATAAAGAAAAAAAATTTAAAAGGGGTCGAGGTAGGCCGAAACTAATTTTCGAAGATCATGTTAGCAGATTGATCGAAGAGTAAAGGAGGCCTACCCATGCGTGTATCTAGAAAATGAAAGGAAGGGAGGCATGTAATGATCGTGACACTTGGCGATATATTTCCTCTAGCTACTCTCTCAGGAACTATGCGTGAATATATTTATTATTATATATTGATACGGAACCAGCTTACAACAGAGCTTATTCGCGTCTTATCAAACTATATATCTCGGTTAGCACTGCAAATAATAATGTCACAGTCATTCCGATTGCTTGAGAGTGCGCAAGTCTATGCTGATTGACAGAGGTAAGTTTAGTCATGAGTTAAAATTAACGTTTCTATCATAGAATTCATGGACGACTTACAAATATGGAAGCCGTCTGATGGAAAATTTAGAATCGACAATGAATACGTACGGTACGGTATATTACGGTTTAATCATTTTTATAGGATGAATGAAATGTTTCAATGAATATACTTTTTTTTAGTTTTCACTTAAATACTATTAATATTTGAAATCGGTAGAATTTTTAAATAGTAATAACCTAATCGAAATATATTTTGATTTTATGTTAAAAAATAATACTATTTTTATATATGTACATACATATAAAATACAATATCTTTACGCTTTTCCCAATACTGGAACAGAGGTGAAAATTAAGTCTCTTCGACCCATCTTTCAACGAAAACATTTCTTATCTACAACAATATAAATCGTATATAAGTTTTGGAAAAACTATTGGTACGAGCCTACCACCTGGGAATAGAACTCGAGCCTCTTTACTCAAATTTCGATCATCGAACCAATCTATCGTTACTATTTTGAATCATAGATATCTTTCTGTTGCGGCCAAAACACTTTAAACCTCTTTTAATTGTTGCTAAAAGATTAAAATACGACTGCTTTGTACAGTAAATTTTAACATATAAAAATATATTCACGCCATCTAGTTTAGACAATTAAGTCCCTTCGACCCACCTTCCACCGAAGATATTTTGGGACAACGTGACAGGTGGTGAGCCCGTCGCCGTCTTAATGTCCAAGCCAACGATACGAATCGTACATAGGTTTTGAAAAAACCCATTGGTACTAGCCTGCTACCTGGAAATCGAATGCAGGTCTCTCGACACGAATTCTGATCACTCAACCACACGGCTATCATGATTTTCCACATAAAGACAACATATAATTCCATAGATAATATGATCATTACTTAGTATTATTCTACCGTGCGAACCCACTCAATTAACGTCTACTAAAATATATTTTTTTCTATCAATGATTAAATAAACGATCAAGTAAAAGTCACGATAGCCGAGTGGTTGGGTGGACGGAATTTCGAGTCGAGAAACCCGAGTCCGATCCCCAGGTGGCAGGCTCGTACCAATGGGTTTTTCAAAAACTTATGTACGAATTACATAGTTAGCTTGGACAAAAAGGCGGCGATGGGCTCACCACCTGTCACGTTGTCCCGAAAATATCTTCGGTGGAAGGTGGGTCGAAGGGACTTAATTGTCTAGACTAGACCTCTGTCTACCCCTGTATTGGGAGTTGCGTGAAGATATTTATTTATTATTTATTAAATAAACCGGTTGTATAAGAATCAATATTTCAATCACAAAGCACATAGAAATTCAAAATTTTTAATGATATTAAAATAATTACACGTTTTCTTCTTTACAAGTTTTCTTATACTGAGATAATCAGATGTCTACACAATTAAGTCCTTTCAACCTATCCTTCATTGTAGCATATTTGAAACAACGTGACAGGTAATGAGCCAGTCGCCGTCTCCATATTCAATTCAACGATACAATATAAATATAAACAAAGCAATGAAATTTGGCTTTTCATACATATTCCAAGCATGTAATTCACTCGCGCTGACTTTTTGATATAAAATATATGAGAAATTTACAAAAAACTCAGCATTATAATACCCGTGGACGAGTGGCATACACACCGGTTTTTGCCGGTGGCGCCAGCTCCGAGGTCCTGAGTCGGATTCCCGGTTGGGTCTGTGTAGAAAACATTTTTTCAACATTTTCTCTGTTCAGGGTGTTTGCGGTACCTTCGTTGTATTTGTTTCCATAACGCAAGTGCTATATCTATTGTGATTTGACCGTGAATACACGCGTATATTTCTTTCAATCTTCATGGTCAAGAATCCATAAAATAGAGGCCTACGTCATAAATTAATATCTTCACGCATAGTCCCTGATATGGTAGCCAGATAAAATAGATCGCCAAGTATCACAACCCTCACATATCTTAATTCATCATTACATACCTTACTTTTCCATGTCATGCAGAGATTTACAGGGATATTTACGGGGTAAAAAATCTAACGAACTATCTTCACGCAATTCCCAATACTAGGGTAGACAGAGGTACTCACAATAAATTCCCATCGACCCACCTTTCCCCGAAGACATTTTCTGGGACAACGTGACAGGCGGCGTCTCTGTTTATCCTTAATACCCTGGATTAAATGAGTAAGTGTACATCTTCGTTTTGCCACAGTTCACGATGAAGTTACTCGCGCTGACATGCGCACTGCTGCTATCGTGCGCAAGCGCAGTGGACCCCGACACGCAGTATGTGAAGTCTGTTAAGGGTGGCTTTGGTGGAAAAGGGCAGTTCCAATACTACGCCGGTGACAACCTCATCAAGTGAGTACGATAATCTATATACTAATATGGCCGTTGTATTAATGGTGAAATAAAACTTTATATCTTCAAGCCATTCCTAATCCCCTGTATTGGGACAGAGTTCTAAACAATTAAGGCCCTCCGATCCACCTCTCATCGAAGACATTTTTTGGAACAATGTGACTGGTGGTGAGCCTGTCGTCGTCTAATCAATGTCAACAGTCAAAGACAATGATGAAAATCGTATACGGTTCGAACTTGGATTTTTTGACTCGAATTCCGATCACCCAACCACTCGGCTGTCGTGACTCTAGCCGTGGTGGTATCGATTTAAGAATATGCCACTCCCTATCTTCTCGAGGATGTCGTAAGAGGTGACTAAGAGGCAATATGAATAGCCATGACAATACCAATAGCTACCAGGGATAACCATTTCGAAAATACAAGACCAAATTAAGCCGACTGGTACTGCGATCGCCAATCCGCTTGTCAAACGTGGCGATTATGGCAAACAGTCCCACGAGATATACCTATGTCCAACAGTGGACAAAAATTTGCCATTATCAAAGAAGGTAATTACAATATAAATGAAACGATTGTAACTCCTAGGATTGAGTTGATCAAGCCCATGCTATTTCTAATTAAATTATTATGTTCAATTTTATTGTTTCTTAGCCGTGTGGTAACGGTGTAAGAATATTGCCACTCCTTTCTTCCCGTGGGTGTCGTAAGAGGCGACTAGGGGAAATAGCCTTGAAAATCGTTATGGCAACCGATAGATGGCGGTTTAACCATCTGTAAAGATATCAGATCAAAATAATCAGACCGAAGATGGGCAGCAGCGTCTAAGCTGCGAGGGTTTGATACTACGATCGCCAATCCGCTTACCAAGCGTGGCGAGTACGGCAAATCCTCCCTATGGGAGACGCCTATGCCCTGCAGTGGTCTTTCATAGGCCGTTATGATGTATGTATACCGATGAATTTGATTTGATATGTATGTCTATATGTAAATTTATCTTGTTTAGTTCTTAATTTTATTAACAAGGCTTTCTACAAAATATACATAAAAATATAATATGTAATATTATATATTATATTTATATTTCTACAAACGAGCATTCAGTCATCTGTGTACCATTTTTTTGTATTCCCAGGTATTTCGGTAACCACACCCAGCAGGGCTATGATATAAGACAGAACATGACTGCCCGTAACTACGAAGTCGGTGTATGCTACATAGAAGTCCCGTATGTATTAATTGACTTTTTTGTATTCACGCATTTTCTCAATACTGGGATAGACGTCGTACTGGGATAGTGATCGGGTTTTTTACAGGTGTAAGAAAATTAAGTCCTTTCCACTCACCGTCCATGATGCCTATTTGGGAGAACGTGACAGGTGGTGAGCTTATCGTCGTTCTTGTACAAACCGTACAAATTACTTGCATAGATAAATATTTATGTAAGCACCTATGACTCAAATACAAATGTTTACATTCCTCATACAAATGGGGTCGCGATCCTTGCACGATCGAACTGGTGACCCTCAGCTTCGAAGACAGGGTCTCTATCAACTCGACTAACTAATGAATTTATTAAATTAAAGAGAAAAATTTTATTTAAAATTTCTATTGATGCGTGTAAGGCACGGTGGCACTGGGGTAAGTGCGTTGTTACGGTTTGGCAAAGGTCGCTTCAAATTCCGCCCGTGTCAGTTGAACATTTTTCTCATTAATTTTACTCCACTTCGATTGAGGCGCCCGAAATGCGTCATCATAGACGATCATGACGCATTCACCCGTGTAAATAGCGCTTATTAGGCCCCGCCCCCTACGTACATTCGCACAAACATAAACACATGTTGCGTCCTGCGGCTTACACAACCTCGCCATCGTCGCAATTTCACGACTAGGACGAGATTTTCCCGTGGTCGTAGTCGTCATTGACTGGCACTTTTATGCCCGCCATTAACATGGCAACATCATAAGGCGATCTGAGAGGAGATTTTCCTCCAAGCAACTGCGGCCCTCGGACCGCATGACCCCTCCCCCATGTCGGAAGTTTCTCTTTCGTTACAGGGGACGCAGCGCTTCTCAGCAGCAGCGGTCGTCGCAACCAAGTTTTTAACTTGTGAGCCTCTGTCCTCGCAAGTCTCTATAGATGAAGCTGTAAAGGCCGCTGAGCCAAAAGCATCCCGTGGATGGTTTTTAGTCGGTATGCTTCTCCTTCTGAGACTCTTATCCGACACTGTTCGTTTCGGTGGCCTCCTGGTCAGGAAACGTTCGTGTATAAAGTATTTTCCTCCACGGTTATCAACAAAAAAACCTCTTTAAATTAATAAAAAAAGTCCAGCTTAACTTATAAAAAAATATAAAATATCTTCACGCAATTCCCAATACAGGGGTAGACAGAGGTCAAATCTAGACAATTAAGTCCCTTTGACCCACCTTCCACCGAAGATATTTTCGGGACAACGTGACAGGTGGTTAGCCTGTCGCCGTCTTTATGTCCAAGCCAACGATGAAATTTTTTGAAAAACTCATTGGTACTGCCACCTGGGGATCGAACTCGGGTCTCTCGACTCGAAATTCCAACCACCCAACAACTCGGCTATCGTGACTTTTTTTTTAACGCGAACAAATATGTAAATTGGCGCAAAATCAAAAGAAGTTTTGAAATTAATATACGTGTTCCAAATTTAAAAATATTAAAAAGTTGAGAAAAGATTAGTTTTTACTTAACAGTATTTATGGCCTGACTAGTTTTATACCTTAATGGTGTTAGCGTGCGGACTGCAAAACGTAACGTCTTAGGTTCGAGCCCGCCATTGGATTATTGTCCTAAACTAATCCAGGCAGATTCGTTGTTGAAATTGCAGTGATTAAGAGGAATAATAATGATGCTGTTAAGTATTTCTAGTATTTTTTACAAAAAAAATATTAATTTACAGAACAGCTAGTCTCGCACGGGATCCAGCTCATGTACCAGCAGGAAATGGGGTATGTGTTTTCATTTAATGCACTTTTATTTAAATACATACATACATACATATTGTCCACTGTACCACATATTGTGCCTATTAAAGTCCACTGCAGGACATAGGCCTCTCCCATAGAGAGGATTTGAAATAATCGTGACGCTTGGCAAGCGGATTGGCGATCGCAGTACCAGACCACTGGCACTTCAGGCGCTGCTGCCCATCTTCGGTCTGATAGTTTTGGTATGATATTTTTAGAGATAGTTATCCCGCCATCTATCTATTGCCATAACGATATTCGCCTCTTACGACATCCTCGGGAAGAAACGGAGTGGTAATATTCTTACGCCGTTACCACACGGAAAGGAGAAACTTTTATTCAACTAATAAATAAATATTTTTTTAAATAAATTTTATTCAATTAATTATAATATGCACATAATTTAATGACTAAATTTTTAGTCGAGGCCTGATCTCAGCCGCATCAGAACTTGCTGCAAGGGATACGAAAGGAACATCCACAACTTCAGGATATGTGATCCAGTATGCACTAAGGAATGCGTGAACGCGCTGTGCACGGCGCCAGAAACGTGTACATGCTACCCCGACCACGTGAAGAACCTGGCCGGCTTCTGCATACCCACCTGCCCAATAGGCTGTCAGAACGGAAACTGCGCCGGCGGTGAATGTCTGTGCAAGGAAGGCTTTAAACTGGATTCGGACAGCAAATACTGTTTACCGATGTGTAGAGAGAACTGTGGCGGTATTGGTGAGTTTCTATAATTAACTAGTTTCTGTACGCAAATTCATAAATATACTTCACGCCATTCCCAATATTGTGGTGGATAGAGATCTAGACAATTAAGTCCGTTCTATCCACCTTTCATTGGCGACGTTTTTATGGGACAACAAGTTGTCCCATAAAAAGTAGTGAGCCTAAATTATGATTTTAGTATATTAGTGTTACAATTAAAATATATTAGTCGTCAGCTAAAATTTTGCATCCGTAGAACGTATCTATTAGTAGCCATTTATATTGTCAAAGTTAAATCGCCTTTTTAAAGTCTTACAATATTCTTTTTCACTTTTGTCATGTATTTATCTTATTAAATTAAAGAGAAAAAGTTAAAATTTCAACTGACACGGCCGGGATTCGAACCCGCGACCTTCGCCGATACGTGGCGACACTCTTATCTCCGAGCCACCGTGTCTTACACGGTCTTTAATTTAATAACATAAAATAAAATTGCCTAATAAAAATGTATAGATTCTGTTACCAAAATAAAGGGATATAAAAAGCATTGATCCCAGAGTTTTTCAAAGCATCTTCTAGAAAAGAAATTTTAGATAAGAGAAAATAAGAACTTCTTTGAAGAAATAAAAACTTCTTAGAAGTTTTTATTTTTGTCTTCATTCTCTAAGATCACAGTCTTAGAGAAAATAAACATTGTATATTAATATCCGTTATCAGTGTCTTATTACAATCTGTCATTTTCCGAGACAGGCTATGTCTTCATAGACAGCCATGTGATTTACCAACGCTTTTTAAATGTCGAGGAATTTGTTGGTAGCGTGATATCGCGTCAAATTAAATATTTACATATATTTGTATAACCTAAACGAAAAGCTTTAGAAATTGCTAACATTTAATTATAAATTTCTAATAAATATTTTTATGTCGGAACAGGAAATTGCACTGCACCCAATACTTGCGATTGCACAGAGGGCTATAGATCAACACCAGAAGGCTCGTGTAAGCCGATTTGCAATCAATGTGTAAACGGAGATTGTGTGGCTCCAAACGAATGTCGTTGCCTCCATGGCTACACCAAAGACGATAAAGGTCAATGTGTCCCTCACTGTAACCCGTAAGTATGACCCAGGTTCGAAGACATAACTATTTATTAAGAACACGTTAATGACGCGTTAGGCTTACTAAGTCCTTGGAAGTTATTAAAAAATATTTTTTTTTTCAGTGGTTGCGCACCAAACGGTCGGTGTGTTTCGCCAAATCTTTGCGAATACCCCACCACGACTACAATAGCCCCAGTACGTTCAGTCAGTTTGCCGAGCCATCCGGGCCAACCTACATATCAACCGGGCCAACAGCCGTATCAACCCGGTCAATACCCAAATCAGCCCGGTCAATATCCAAACCAGCCCGGCCAGCACCTCAATCAGTCGGAACAGTATCCCAATCAGCCTGGACAGTATTCCAATCAGCCTGGACAGTATCCCAATCAGCCTGGACAGTATCCCAATCAGCCTGGACAGTATCCCAATCAGCCTGGAGGGTATCCCAATCAGCCTGGACAGTATCCCAATAATCCTGGACAGAATCCCAATCAGCCTACACAATATCCCAATCAGCCCACTCAGTATCCCAATCAGCCAACTCAATATCCCAATCAACCCACTCAGTATCCCGGTCAAAATCCAAATCAACCAGGCCAGTATCCTAATCAACCGGGCCAATCTTCGTCTCGTCCTGGTCAGACAAATTACCAGCAAGGTTCTGAACCACAGCCGGGTCAATCACAGTATCAACTGGGACAATATCCATATCAACAGGGTCAATCTTTGTATCAACCAGGACAGGACTATCAACCCAGCTATCCATTGTATTCAGGAAGCCAACACATATATCCTGATGGCGATGTGCAAGTTCAGTGTTCTTTGCCATGCATCAATGGAATTTGCGTAGAAGGGAACAGGTGTGCTTGCAATCGTGGATATGTTTTGGATAAAGAAGATTCGTCTGGTACGAGGTCAGTAGTGGTAATTCTTTTTATAGATATGAAATGTTAGGTGTGGACCACTTGTTATCCTGAAGATTGACAGTAATCCACAATAATTTTTAATTAGTCAAATCCTACTTTATTAAAAAATTGTATTGTTTGTTTAAAAAAAATGTTATTGCTACCTTTATATAAATTTGTTCAGCCATCTCTATAAACTTAAAATAACGCCACTTTCAATACAGGGGTAGACATAGGTCTAGTCTATACAATTAAGTCTCTTCTATCCGCCTTCAACCGATAAACATCTAAACATACAATTTTTATAAGATTAGTATGAGCCAAGTTGTTAAGTGAACGGAATTAGAATCGAGATACTCGAGTTCGAATCTCAGTTGGTAGGGTCGTACAAATGACTTTTTTCAAAACTTATGTATGATTTATATCGTTGGCTTGGACATAAAGACGGCGATTCACGCGGCGGCATCACATGTCATGTTGTCCATAAAAAAAGTCTTCGGTGAAAGGAGGGTCGTAAGGACTTAATCGTCTGGACCTCTGTCAACCCCAGTTTTGGAAATAGCTTGAAGATATTTATTATATTAGTATAATATGAATGTTTTAAGGTGCTTCTTGGTTACTTACGTAACGGCATCTGATAGTCCACTACTCCACAGCAAGCGGAATGGCGATCGCAGTACCAGATACCTAGCACCTTAGACAGTTGCCCGTCGCCCTTCTGCTATATACTAATCTGATATTTTTCGTTATGGTTATTCCTCCATGAATGGGTAGCCACTGCTATTTTCCAGACTTTTCCCTCAATCGCCTCTTACGACACCCACGAGAACAATACGTTGTCGTATGATTACGGCTTGAGGATATACAATCAATTCTTATGTTAGATGTTTGTTACGTAATCACATAAAGTTTGCAAAACGGGTTTGAATCAAATTTTGCTGACCTATATGACCTATATGGATAACCTAATTAAGTTTTAAAATTTCCTTTTGGTTTTCTTTTGGTTAGGAACCCTGCAGGAATTTGAAGGAATTCGATTCAAGAAACCCGAGTTCTAAATCTCTGAATGGGTTTTTTCAAAAACTTATGTGCGAATAATATCATTAGCATGGACATTAAGACGGCGACGGGGTCATCACCTGTCACGTTGTCCCAAAAGTATCTTCGCTGGAAGGTGGGTCGAAACGACTTAATTGTATACACCTCTGTCTACCCCTGTATTGGGAATGACGTGAAAGAACTATCAATTCGCGTACTATATAAGTAAACAAAAACGGATATGAAGGAAGCATGGTGAAAATATTGTAGTTCTTTGCATGCCTATTTGGCCTGCGAGACCAAATTTAGGTCCATTTAGCATATTCTAGTTGTATTTTTTTTTTCATGTTGGCGTTAAATGTTAATTTTTAACTTGTACACATATTGTGATTTTATTTATCTCTTCATATTAGTATAAAATGTTACTTTTATTTTCAGGTGCTTGCCGTTCTGTCCCGGTGGATGCCCCAATGGCGTCTGTTCAGCTCCCAATTTCTGCATTTGCAACATGGGTTACTACAAGGATCACAGCGTTAAAGGGAAATCCGTTTGCATTAAACGTATCCGAAGAGAGATCGGGCACGACCAAGTGGAGCCGTTAGATGTTACCAAATTACTCACTTTCAATCTTCCGGAATATTAAAATGTTCTGAAGGATCTATTTAGGAATACTTTTATTTCAAGAGATATAATAAGACTAGTAATAAAAAATCTCCGAAGTATTTTATTTTTCTCTTTTATTCTAAATTGACAAGACGCTACACCAAGTTTAGTTAAATGTCTTTGTTAAACTTGTTAAACTTAAATGTCTTTGTTAAACTGGAAAAGGGAGGACGTCTCCTCTACCAGTGTGTGTTATCGGTACTCGTACATATGTGCACTCGTGAGAACTTCGATAGCACGATGTAGGATGTTGAAGTGTTTCCTGAATCCGCCCCTATCAAGCTTCTAATGTAGAGATAAAGAAGTCGCCACAGTTATAATAAAACCCCTTATAATGAACTTCTCTTTTTTTTAGAGCACCTGTTTCATTCCTGACGTTACTTGACTTTATATATATATATATATATATATATATATATATATATATATATATATATATATATATATATATATATATATATATATATATGTATATATATATATATATATATATATATATATATATATATATATATATATATATATATATATATATATACATATATATATATATATATATATATATATATATATATATATATATATATATATATATATATATATATATATATATATATATATATATATATAGACGACCTCCGTGGTCGAGTGGCGTAAACACCGGTTATCATGGTGTCGCTATCTCAGAGTCTCATCATTTTTTTTTACATTTTCTCGGGTCTGGGTGTCTGTGGTGCCATCATTGTTTCCTATTCTCATACCACAAGTGCTTAACCGTCTTACATTGGGATCGGAGCAATGTATGTGAGTTTGTCCCTATCCATTTATTATATTTATTACATTATTTATATTTATATTACTATTTGTTCGTTATTTACGTAAAAGTCTGTCATTTTAAAGAATAAATATGTTAGTATACCAACAAATACATTGTTAGTTTATCAATTTAAATTACGCGAGACTTTTGTAATGTGTTATAATATGAAGCTTTCATAAAAAAATACAATCCAAAAATGAATCGAAACTTTTCAAATCTGATGGAACAAAGTCGGCAGAGTTCACTCCCATTTAATAAATACTTATTAAAAACTGACATACTGTTAGTCTTCACCAAATTCTTAATCAAACAAAAAAGTATGTCGTAATCTTCTAGATGCTCCGATTGTTCATTTCTATGTTTCGTTGTTTTGCTGCTGAAAACAAATATATCATTCAAATTTGTATTAAAATTTAAAGGGGGTTTGGACGTTATGATTATGGTGACTTTGCCAGAGTTTCACCTAGCTTTCCGTGTAATCAATTAAACGAGAGCACTGCGTTATTCACTCGCAATTTGTTGTTGGCACTATTTTTCATGAAATCAAACAAAAAGTCATTATTTTTCAACAAAGGAATAGAAGGTGCTCTTGTGAATAATCATTATTTTTTAATTCTACCATTCAATTTCAATCTCTATTTCAATTCGATTGAAATTGAAATTCTACCATTGTTTCGACATATACACGCACCACCCAAAGAGTTAAATATTTATGAGACCTATGACAATTTATAGACAGTACTATAACATTATATATACAACTCTGTAACAGTATTAAGAGGCGGACATCTTATACATGACTGATAAAGTAAATTCCAAAGATATAAAAAAAAAAAAAAAAACAAATGGAAATTGGTTGGGAGCATTCAACTCGTTCCCAGGGATTATTCTTATTTATGTATTCTATAAAATAAACAAATAAATAAATAAATATCTTCACGCAATTCCAAATACAGAAGTAGAGAAGAGTCTAGTCTAGACAATTAAGTTCCTTCGACCCACCTTCCACCAAAGATATTTTCGGGACTACGTGGTGAGCCCGTCGCCGTCTTTATATTCAAGCCAACGATGTAATTCGTACATAAGTATTTGAAAAACCCATTGGTACGAGCCTGTCACCTGGGGATCGAACTCGGGTCTCTTGACTTGAAATTCCGGCCACCCAACCACTCGGACATAGTGAGTGCATTTGTTGCATTCTTTTGTGTTATTATAATCCTTTCTATACAGGTTGTATTTAATTATTTGTTTAAACCAGGTAATAGGAAAAACTTTAACATTTTCTGGGATTTTGTTGTGAAATATATAAACGAATTACTCAATGCAGTCTAGTAACCGGAATTACTGGCTATTGTTTGGTCCTAGTATTTAAATTATAAATGTCAGTATATTTATTAAAAGTATTTATGTTTTTATTATACATAAATTTCTCATTTATTTCTATCTTTATCTTTTTTTATAGAAAAGGGAGGCAAACGAGCAGGTGGCTCACGTGATGGTAAGTGATTATCGCCGCCCATGAACACCCGCAATACCAGAGGTTTAGCAGATGCGTTGCCTCCCTAAGAGTGCCCCCTTCCCCCAGAATTGGGGAAGAGGAGTGTGTGGGCCACCGGTTACCTGCACTTACCAGACGAAACGCAGAAGTTTGTTAGACTTCTACTTCACGCCGGTATTCTGTGAGGTCGTGGTACTTTCCCGGTCGAGCCGGCCCATTCATGCAACAACAAAAGCTGAAGCGTGGCTCTACCACTGTTATATCTGTTTAACATTAGGTGTTAAGAATTTAGGCGAATAGGTATATTTTATATTTATCCTTACTAAGTAAGGTAAGTCATTAATGTAAATGAAAAAAAGAAAAGGGCCAAGGATCGAACCTTGTGGAACTCCTATTGATACCGACCAAATGGAAGACCACGTTTTAATAATGACAAGTGTTTGTACTCTAATCCTCAATATGAGTTGAATAGCTCCTGAGCTATGCTTGTAAAAGCTTAAAAGTGCATACAAGGCACCCTATGAACCCCATGGCATATTTGTTTCATAAGCTCTACCCCACCACCTGTTGTATAACGACCGTCAAACCGATTGTAATGTGAAACTTTATTTAGATTAAAATGTTTAAGCAGTTCATACTGAAAATATTGTTTTATAATTTTACTAAGTATTGCTAGTAGATCTAATGTTCGTAGTCTATAACATTTATTTTATCTCAAAAGATCAAAAATGTGACAGATTCTACACTACTGTTAAATATTATGGTCAAATCAGGTGCAATTAAATTAGTTATTGAAGCAGGCACCTCGAGGAATAGAAGAAAATATCAATGGCTGTGTAGTCAAAATCTTAACTAAAGAATTTCTTAAGCACGTAAGCTCCTCCAGTAGCTAAAATTTTATTTGTAATTTTAATTCTGTAGTCAGAAATAAGTGATTTGATTTTCCCCATTGCTCTATCAATAATACCATCAACACCCCCAGACATTTTAATTTTATAACAAGATTTCTTTATTATCACATCTATCAGTATACATAATCTATAAAATTTAATTTGAATTATAAAGAAACCATAAAAACAAAGTTATTTATTTACAGGACTTTCTACTTAAAATTAACATAACAACGATATCATACATATTATTGACATATGTATACATTAAAAATTGGCATCGGTTTTCTGTTTTTTTTTTTTTTTTATATTAGTGGCCAGATTTTGATGTTAAAGAGAAAAATGTTTTTCTTAATTATCTTTCGATGTTATAACGATAGCTATTGATTGAAATTATAAAAATAAGGTGATACGGCTAAGAAAAAGAAACGTGGTGGTAACAAATTGGGTTAAAAAATAAAAAGAAGCAATATTGTACTCCATTGTGGAATATTAAATTTATTATTGGATAGGAATAGCAATAGAGAGATAATTCAATGGAGGGTAGACGCTACTGCACCCAATAGACACCTGCAAACCAATTTTCATGTTTCCATTAAATCTATATAGGCTTAGATATCTCATATGTCACCTAATCTTTTTATCCCAATCCAATAAAACGTTGTTTTATGACAACATAACAATTAAGTAATTCATAAAAACTTTTCAGTAATTAATAAAATTCTAAAAAAACAAACTTATGTAAAGTTTTGCATAAGTTTCTTTACAGTTATGACACCATTTTCTCTATCAGTTTATAAGCAGAAAATTTTATCATTTATTTACATTAATGGACTTTGTGTGTGTTTACATTAATGGTTTTTCTGGACTTGAATCCTGTAATAAAATGTTATTCGGATATAACAAAACATTACTTTATATGTTCGGTTGAATTTGTTGATTCGCTGGTGATTGAGACTTTAGCGGTCAAGTTATGAAAACAGAACACAAACTCAAAGATAAGTTTTTCATTTGGTTTTAAATGCATTTAGCATACCGGTGTCTGAAAGGCCTAAAAAACAGATATACTGGGGCTTCGACCAGCCGGCTTGCCGGTGTGGTGGTACCAAATCAGTAGAATAATAAGTAATAATAAATAAATAAATAAGTACAACATTTTAAATAATGCCCTAATGCCACTGTAATCAGCCAATGCACTGGTGTTATAGAATCAATAAAACTACGAAGGTACAACAAACACCCAGATCCGAGAAAATGAAGAAAACTTAGTTTTCTACATTAACCTGTGCGAGATTACTATCAGGAAAGGCAGAATGCGCAGGAATGGCAGCACCTTGAAAATAAGTCTTTACGCTACTAGACCATGAAAATTAAAAAAAAAATATCTTCACGCATTTCCCAATACAGGGGTAGACAGAGGTCAAGTCTAGAAAATAAAGTCCCTTCGACCCACCTTCCACCGAAGATATTTTCGGGACAACGTGACAAGTGGTGAGCCCGTCGCCGTCTTTATGTCCAAGCCAACGACACAATTCGTACATAAGTTTTTGAAAAACCCATTGGTACGAGCCTGCCAACTGGGACTGCTGCCACTTAACCACTCGGCTATCGTGACTTATAAACTAGACCATGGAGTTCGTAAAACTGAGGATGTCGGGTCTTTTTCTTAGTACATACGTGTAAGCTGTTTATAAACGGAAGTTGATCAAAAAATAAAATAATAAATACAAAATCATTATCTACACGCATTTCCCAATACTGGGCTAGACAGAGACAATTGAGTCCGAGTCAACTACCATTGAAGACATTTTTGGGACAACGTGACAGGTGGTGAGCCTGTCGCCGCCTTTATGTCCACCCCAACGATATAAATGATACATACATTTTAAAAAATCTCACGGGCATCTGGGCTTGTATTCCCATCACCCAACCACTCGGCTATGTCGACTTATAATAATTTATATCAATATTTATAAAATATTAAATATTACTTTACCATCGGCGCCTTTATATCGTTTATAAATATATGCGACCAAAACCACCAATAAGGCTCCAACGACCAAGCCGCAGAGGAAATACAGGACGAATATACTGGTCGAACTTGTACTTGTCTTTTGTTCTTTGATCCGCTTATCGCTAGAAAGATGAAATAAAACAAAATCAAAAGATTTAATTTCATAAATAAGACATGAGGAAAACATCACATACATTGTTCTGATTCCAAGGAAAGTAGCCAGAGAACTTGTGCTATGGAATGGGAAACAACGAAGGTAACACAAATATGCAGACCCGTGAAAATGTGTAAAAAGTGTTTTCTACATTGACCCGTTAGGGAATCCCAGAATCTCAGAGCTGGCGATACCATGAAAACCGCTTTGTACGCCACTTATCCACAGAGGTCTACAGTTACATAATATCTTACTGTATATTCTTACGTCGATACTAAAACGGCAAACGTATAGTTGTTGAATCAGAATTTGAGGCGAGGGGCCCGAGTTCGATCCCCAAGGCTTGAACCAAAGATTTTTTACAATACTTAGTTGTCTAGACCTCTGTCTACCCCTTTATTGGGAATTGCGTGGAGAGATTTACTTACTGTTATTTTATACCTATGCACATATTCGTATATCGTATATACATTTAAAACCATAATCTGATTATATTATATATATTCATCACATAAATGTTTCCCCTTAACGGCACCTGAACTCAGCTTCGGGACCGTGAAATGTCGGTAACACCTTTTTTTCTATTTTTTGGAAGTCACAAAAGTGCCTTGAGTGGTTTGGAGATCAGATTTCGAGTCAAGAGACCGGAGTTCAATCTCAAAGTGGTAGGCACGTACGAATGAGTTGTTTCAAGAACTCATGCACGATGTATATCGTTGGTTCGAAAATAAAGATGGCAACGGGCTGACCACCGGTCACGTTGTCCCAAAAATATCTTCGGTGGAAGGTGAATCGAAAGGACTTATTTGTCTATCTTCTGTCTGTCTACCTCTGTATTAGGAATAGCGTAAAAGTACATTTAGTAGATTTCTTTCAAATTCTATTAAGAAAAACTAAACTCAAAGAAAAACTAAATAAATGTTTCTTAAAAGTGATATGCAAAAATTACCTTCCGGCAGCAGTCTCCACTGTCTCATTAGACATTGTGGTATTTTCAGTAGAGGTTATAATGTTTGTTTCATACTCTGTAGTAGATTCAATAGGCTTGGTAGAAGTAAATGAAATAGTACTTTCAATAGAAGTGAAGTCGGTAGAAGGCAGCCTATCAGTAGAAGATGTTTCATTAGTGATCGTTTTATTACTATGAGGTAATGAAGCTGTAGTGCTGCTGCTCTGTGTGGTGACAATAGTATTTGCTTCATACTTTGTAGTAGATTCAATAGGCTTGGCAGAAGTTGATGAAATAGCACTTTTAATAGAAGTGAAGTTGGTAGAAGGCGGCTTATCACTAGAAGATGTTTCATTAGTGGTCGTTTTATTACTATGAGGTGATGAAGCTGTAGTACTGCTGCTTTCTGTGGTGACAATGGTATTTGCTTCATACTTTGTTGTAGATTCAATAGGCTTGGTAGAAGTTGATGAAATAGTAGTTTCAATAGAAGTGAAGTTGGTAGAAGGCGGCTTATCACTAGAAGATGTTTCATTAGTGGTCGTTTTATTACTATGAGGTGATGAAGCTGTAGTACTGCTGCTTTCTGTGGTGACAATGGTATTTGCTTCATACTTTGTTGTAGATGCAATCGGCTTGGTAGAAGTTGATGAAATAGTAGTTTCAATAGAAGTTAAGTTGGTACAAGGCGGCTTATCACTAGAAGATGTTTCATTAGTGGTCGTTTTATTACTATGAGGTGATGAAGCTATGGTACTGCTGCTCTCTGTGGTGACAATAGTATTTGCTGCATACTTTTTAGTAGATTCAATAGGCTTGGTAGAAGTTGATGAAATAGTAGTTTCAATAGAAGTGATGTTGGTAGAAGGCGGCTTATCACTAGAAGGTGTTTCATTAGTGGTCGTTTTAGTACTGATGCTCTCTGTAGTGGCAACAATAGAACTTGGAACTGAAGAAAATCTGAAAAATATTTAGCAATTAAAATTAATAAATAAAACTTATTATAAAACTCTAGTATATAAAACTCACGATAGCCGAGTGGAGGGGTGGCCAGAATTTCGAGTCATGAAATCCGAGTTCGATCCCCAGGTTGCAGGCTCGTACCAAAAGATTGTTCAAAAACTTATGTACAAACTATATCGATGGCTTGGTCATAAAGACGGCGACGGGCTGTCACGAGGTCCCGAAAATATCTTCGGTGGGTCAAAGGGACTTAATTGGCTAGACTAGACCTTTGTCTACCCCTGTATTGGGAATTGCGTGAAAATATTTTTTTAAATAAGACTTAAACCACATGTTTTATTTAAGCTCTATTTACAAGTTGTAGCTAGTGGAGATTTAAACACTTACCTTTGGCAATTGCAGATATTTTCAATACTCAGGGTTATCGTTCTGCAAACAAAAATAATTACATTAAAAAAAACTTTCGGTTAAAACATTTTCATTTAATTATAAAACGTTATAAGAACATTCAGTAGTTTGTTGAACGTTCGCTCATTTTCTCAATACTGGTGTGGACAGAGATCTCTACGATTAAGCCTTTTTGATTCAACTTTCACCGAAGCTTAATTAAAACAACGTGACAGGTTGTGAGCCTATTGCCATCTTAATGTCCAAGATAACTCAATATTTTTTACATCAATCTAATTAGTAGTAGTGTTTCTCTAAGGACCTTCCTTCTCCTTTACAAAGTTTTGAAATTTATTATTCTATACATCCGACGAAAATATCTCTAAGCCCTCCTTCTAAATTGCAGCCATGTAACATATATGAATATTTATGTACGAGTATGTAAGTGTATATTTATGTTAATATATTGTCCGTTTCCTGGGACATTATAGGCTCACCACCTTGTCCCAAATAAGTTTCGGTGAGAAGTGGGTCGAAAGGCCTTCATTGGCTAGATCTCTGACAGTAAGAAATTATTTACTCCTCCTAAGTATTATTACCCCTTTTTGTCTATATTAAGAATCAATATAGACAAAAAGGGGAAGTTAGTATAGTTGTATATATTGATATACAACTATTTTTTGTATGTTTGGTTCATTATCTCTGATCTTGGTGTATGCGATAAACTTCGTTCTTTCAGATTCCATAAAAAGAAACTTCACTTATTTAGAAGGAAATAGGTTGAGTTATTCTTTGAATACACTTGAATACTCTTTTTGGGTTTACGTTGATTTTGTCAAGAAAAATGGCTACTGGCAATAAATTATAAAACACTTATTAAAAATACAAACCCATTTGATCCTGGTATTCCTTTGAGATTGCAGTTTTTATCCTGAAATTAAACAAAATACATCTTACGCTATGAAACTGTTATTTTGTCAAAGAAGAAGTAGTGTAAGAGGCGACCGCAGAGAATGTGCTTAAAAAGGCAATAAAACAGATATATAGAAACCGTGAATAAAGTACCCATCATGTAGCCTCCGTAAAAATGAGCCTTAAGAATATGGAAGTCGACAGATGGGATTTCAAAAATAAAATTTGCTACGACCTTGCTGAGTTGTACCGCCCTAAGTAATATTAAACCAATTATTCTCACAGGTGTCATAAGAGGAGACTTAATAAGGCCTTGTAAATGGCATTGTCCAACAATAGATGGCAGGGGTGGCAGGTTAGGCTGACCGGTGGCGAGCTGCGGCGACTATAGTACGAGATTTCTTGTACTGCAATCGCCAATTCGCTTGTCAAGTTCGACGATTGTGGCGAAACTTTCTATCTGGAGAGGCCTATGTAGGCCTGTCCTGCAGTAAAATTTTACAGACAGTTATTAAGCTTTAGTCTCCATCTCACCAGTAATGCGGGAACAAATGTACTTACAACCGTGTGGTTTTAAGAATTTATTACAAGAGATTTTTATACCTCCTTATCAGCTCCCGATGTCGCAGACGGTGTTCTGTAACGAAAATGTATTTTTTTATTAATAGTGCTCAAAAGATAACATTTTATTATCATATTCCATGTTCTATTATAATTTAACCACATTTCTCCCGTAGTGGTCTCTGAAAGACATTCAAGGTTAATTTATATCATATCAAAAAATAAAATAACAACTGAACTGAACACAGGAGGAAAGCTCGTACCAATGAGCTTTTTCTAAACTTATGTACGACTTACATCACCGCCTGGACATGAGGTTGGCAGATGGTTAATTTCAGGGATTGTCCCGGATTTTTACGTCTGATCCCCTTTCCAGTAAATTGATCTAATGTCCCGGATTCATAAAAACTTAATAATTAAACAAAATACATCTTACGCTATGAAACTGTTATTTTGTCAAAGAAGAAGTAGTGTAAGAGGCGACCGTAGAGAATGTGCTTAAAGAGGCAATAAAACAGATATATAGAAACCGTGAATAAAGTACCCATCATGTAGCCTCCGTAAAATGAGCCTTAAGAATATGGAAGTCGACAGATGGGATTTCAAAATAAAATTTGCTACGACCTTGCTGAGTTGTACCGCCCTAAGTAATATTAAACCAATTATTCTCACAGGTGTCATAAGAGGAGACTTAATAAGGCCTTGTAAATGG
The DNA here is from genome assembly GCA_029286605.1 of Sericinus montela. Taxonomy (NCBI): domain Eukaryota; kingdom Metazoa; phylum Arthropoda; class Insecta; order Lepidoptera; family Papilionidae; genus Sericinus; species Sericinus montela. The sequence goes on from JAGSMR010000044.1 coordinate 10,305,876, forward strand.
CATTGTCCAACAATAGATGGCAAGGGTGGCAGGTTAGGCTGACCGGTGGCGAGCTGCGGCGACTACAGTACGAGATTTCTTGTACTGCAATCGCCAATTCGCTTGTCAAGTTCGACGATTGTGGCGAAACTTTCTATCTGGAGAGGCCTATGTAGGCCTGTCCTGCAGTAATATTTTACAGACCGTTATTAAGCTTTAGTCTCCATCTCACCAGTAATGCGGGAACAAATGTACTTACAACCGTGTGGTTTTAAGAATTTATTACAAGAGATTTTTATACCTCCTTATCAGCTCCCGATGTCGCAGACGGTGTTCTGTAACGAAAATGTATTTTTTTATTAATAGTGCTCAAAAGATAACATTTTATTATCATATTCCATGTTCTATTATAATTTAACCACATTTCTCCCGTAGTGGTCTCTGAAATACATTCAAGGTTAATTTATATCATATCAAAAAATAAAATAACAACTGAACTGAACACAGGAGGAAAGCTCGTACCAATGAGCTTTTTCTAAACTTATGTACGACTTACATCAACGCCTGGACATGAGGTTGGCAGATGGTTGATTTCAGGGATTGTCCCGGATTTTTACGTCTGATCCCCTTTCCAGTAAATTGATCTAATGTCCCGGATTCATAAAAACTTAATAATTAAAATAAAATAACAATAAATAACTCGGCTTGACTATAGGCAGCGAGCGGGTTAGCTTTTAATTTGTACTTTGTATATTTCTTTAAAACAAATAAAAAATAAAATATCCTGTAATTTATGTTCCTCGTGTCATAGCAGGTCTAATTATGGTACTTTTTATTTAATATAAAAAGTACCATAAGTAAAGTATAAATATATTTTTGTTTCTGTAAATAAAGTATTGGAAATAAAATTATTTAATTTGGGATATCATGTGGTAGCAAAGGATAAATCATTAATTTGGATGAATTATCCATTGATATATTCATAGTTATAGGCCCAATAAGAAAATGTCCCAGACTTGGACAGTTTCGATGTGGCAACACTACTTGGACATTAAGATGGAGACAGGGTCAACATCTATTCTCCATTGTCTCAATAAATTCCCATGAAATATGGGTGGATAAGACATAATTATCTGGATCTCTTTTGGGAAATGCTTGAAAATAAATAATAATACATGAACATCGCATCGCAATTTACAATTAGGTGAAATATTCAGTTTATACCTACCGTTCCCATTGAATATTAAATGAATGAATGAATGAAGACATGAAAGAATTAAAGAAGGAATGTAAAGTTTGTTTGCTTAAAAATAGACGCATAAGCAAACATAATACATAGAAGAAAGGAAAACAAAAAAGTAAAACTTAAAATAACCTTAAATAACAATAACCTCGAAATTTAAAAAAATTAATAAAAAAAACTTTGTAAATGACAATATAGAACTCACCCATAACATGCACATATTTCATGTGTATCCAACATCAGTTGCCTGTGAGTGACACAAATTAATTCAGATAAGTAATAATAACAAAAATAAATTCACTTAGTTATTGGCTTACGACACCGTTCTATTACGGCAGGTAATAAAAAAAAAAAAAATGCTAAATCAAACTTTTCGAAGTGAAACTTCTTTAGAGACGTTGTGATTTCAAACCTGACGCAACGGAAAAACGACAGGTAAGGGACACAAATACAAAAATGTATTGGATGAAGCCGGAAATGACAATACATACTATTTTATAAGTAAACTTTGTTAAAAAATTATCCTACCCTTGTTAAGTACATTCATCTCACTCTTTTGTCGTTTTCCTGAAGTTCCACTTCTATCGTGTGTGAATCGCACACATCCATTTTTTAATTGTAATAAATTTATATCCGAAATAAAAAAATGTATCTGTCGAAGGGTTGGGTGATCACAATTCGAGTAAAGTGAGCCAAGTATGATCCTCAGGTGGTTGGCTGTTTTTTTCGACTGGCTGACCTTTTGTCACATAGACATGACAGATGGGGTGCCTGCCGACGTCTTTATGTCAAAGCCAAGGATATAAACAGTGCATATAAATAGTTTAGAAACATCTCATTGAATTATACAGTCTACCACCTGGGGATGGAAATCCCTCCATCCTCGTCCCTCGACTCGAATTCCTTTCATCCTACCACCCGGCTATATAAATATGATGTATATAATAAAACAGATAAAAATTTTATCTGTATATACATATCATGGCTATTGAGATTGGCGTGAAGATATAATTTTTCATTTACGTTGGTAAGAGCTGGTATACCTTCTACGCATTAGAGTCTTTACAGTTTCCTAATTTAATCCAGAGTACCCTTAAGGTAATTCTCGAAGTTTAGGAATTAAACCTGTCCCGCGTGGGACAGGTTCAATTCCACAATTTATTTAGAATTAGTAATTGTAGCCCCACCATAATCATATCTGATTTAAATAAAAAAAGACTAATTTTCATTCATTGTAAATGGTCTTTCGAAATGAATGTTATCAAACATATATTTTTAAAATTTATTAACAATCTCTGTTATTTTTGTTTTCAATTATAAAACACTCAAAGTTCTTTAGGCTTTGAAGGTTGTTAAGTGTCATCTCTAATAACACTCGCAAGAACAACACAAATCGATTGACGTAAAAAGCATCAAAATCAACCTACGACTTAGCTTGTTACATACATATACAGACAATCACTAATTATATTGCTATGATTCTACAAATTTACCATTTCTGGTGCCTTCGTTGTTTGCGATTCCCGGACACCCAGATCCGAGAAAACATATAAACAGTGTTATTTCTTATTAACTCGTCCGGGAAACGAACTCCGTATCTCATAGATGGCGACACCTGGTGTTTGGTCTTCAGAATATAACAAAGGAAGAAACTTACATACACATACGTACATACATAAGATTCTTATAGTTTATTGTTAAAAAATTCTAATTCGTCTACATAAAATGTTCAACTGCCTATAAATTAAATTAAATTAAATATCTTCACGCAATTCCCAATACAGGGGTAGACAGAGATCGAGTCTAGAAACTTAAGACCCTTCGACCCACCTTCCACCAAAGATATTTTAGGGAGAAGGTGACAGGTGCTGAGCCTTTATATCCAAGCCAACGATATAATTCGTACATAAGTTTTTTGAAAAACCCATTGGTACGAGCCTGCCTCCTTTGGATCGAACTCGGGTCTCTCGACTCGAAATCCTGACCACTCAAATCCTGACACCAAAACACTCGGTTATCGTGACTCCAACTGCCTGATATAAATAAAGCGTCTATAGCCTAATGGCTTAGGAAGCAGATTACGATAAATAACGTCGCAGGTTCGAGTCCACCCTACTTTTTGTCGTGAACCACTCCAGACACAAGCATCGCGTCTTATTTGGAGTGGTTAACAGGTATACTAGCAATGTTATTTGGCATGTTAGTGTTCTTTATTAAAAAAAAAACTGAGCTTTTCTTTAAGGAATTGTTTTCATGATTTATGTACTCACTTGTCCTTTATGTGCGCTATAATACTGGAGGGGCATTCTTCTGCAATAGCTGTGTGAAGAATCTGTTTTAAAGAATAAAATTATTAAATTAACTGTTACAAATAAGACACAGCTATGTTAGTTTTACATGGAACTGGACCTTCGTTGTTTCTTATTCCATAATTCCTGATACCTTCGTTGTTTCTTATTCCATAATGCAAGTGCTAAAGCCGTTTACTTCGAGATCAGGGCAATGTATGTGATGTCTCTTTCTATGTATGTATGTATTTATTTAATTATTTGTCTGTTTTTTAAAATTATAAATAAATAAATATCTTCATGCATTTCCCAATACAGGGGTGGACAGAGGTCTAGTCTAGTATAATTCCGACCACCCAACCACACGGCTATCGTGACTGTTTCATGTGAAATAAATATGCAAAATTTAATAAGGATATGGTTTTATAAAGCTTTAAGTCATTATAATTATTGGTATGCAGCTACCGCGCAAACATGCCATATGAGTCACGTGGCCACAATGACATCAAAATTTAAAAGTAAACAATAATACTAAGTATTGCTTCCACGACCTCTGTGGACGAGCTCTAAGTAAGGGTCAAGGTAAAAACCCGTTTTCTACATTTTCTCGAGTCTGTGTGTATGTGGTTGTTTCTGATTCCATAATACAAGTGCTTAAGCTGCTTACTTTGGGATCAGAGCAATGTTGTCCCTATCTATGTATTTATTTTTTAATGATTTGTTATCAATACCAAGAGTCCCGTGTTAAAACTTTGTTTTAAAATTTCACGTATAAACAAAAGCACATATAAAAGCACAAAACTACTCATAATTTACAGCCTTTTTAACAATTTGTTAATTCATAAAAATTCATCCTATCGCGTTTGCGATAACATGACATTGCCCGATAAAAGTGCGGTTTATACCATGTTTTGTATAATAATTACACTGTTTGGTTTCGTTAAAAGAAACAAATCTATGGGGTTTTTTTTAATCGTGAAAAGTTGTAAACCAGTTAAATATAAATTAAAAAGGCTTTACAGCCAAATAATGTATAAGAGTGAGTAAAAAGTTTGCCATAACTCTGACACATGACAGTTTCACCGAATGACCTTGAAGAAACAATAATTCACAGCTAGCTATACCCTAAGGTGTATCTGCTGTAATAGCCATGAAAAGAGGACTGGCGAATGCAGATTGAGTAAAAAAAGAGAAGTTTGCACTGCTATCTATCGTTAATCTGCTAATAGCGACGCTTAAGATTTCCCTTAGGAAGTAAAAAAAATATATCTTCACGCACTTCCCAATACAGGGGTAGACAGAGGTCGAGTCTAGACAATTAAGTCCCTTCGATCCACCTTCCACCGAAGATATTTTCGGGACAACGTGACAGGTGGTGAGCCCGTCGACGTCTTTATGTCCAAGTCAATGATATTCGTACAAAAGTTTTTTTAAAACCCACTGATACGAGCCTACCAACTGGGGATCGAACTCCGGTCTATTGACTCGAAATTCCGACCACCCAAACACTCGGCTATCGTGACTTTTTTGAAGTAGGGTGGTACATTTGGCCCTATGCCTATACACATCCGATACACATTTGGGGCTGATATTACAATAAAATCTTCACGCAATTCCCAATACATGGGTAGACAGAGGTCTAGTCTAGACAATTAAGTCCCTTCGACCCACCTTCCACCGAAGATATTTTCGGTACAACGTTACTGGTGGTGAGCCCGTTGCCGACTTTATGTCCAAGCCAAAGACATAGTTCGTACATAAATTTTTGAGAAACCCATTGGTACGAGCCTGCCACTTGAAGATCGAACTCGGGTCTCTTGACTCGAAATTCCGACCATCCAACCACTGGGCTATCATGACTTACTATATAAGTCATTATATTAGATGTGTTGCATAATAAAAATATAGGTTCAACAAATTTGTTTATCTATTAAATCGTATATCGGTCTTAAGCCCAGGGTTCTGGTCTTCTTAACTCATTGTCATGTAAAAAATGTAGTACATTATGTATGCCCTAAATATGAAATAAATTACATGTTATTTGTGAATAAAATATAGCGCGGGGACGTTGCCAAAGAATAGGTCGAAATAGACCGAGAGGAACTTTCGAAGACCACGTGAGCAATTTGCTCGAAGAGAGGAGGGTTAAGATTACTCGGATGCTTGTATGATTAAAATGATGAATTTGGAAGAAGCTTCACGCACAGTCCCTGACGGGGTAGCCTGAGAGAACAGATCGCCAAGTGTCACGATCCTTACACACCTCTTTCGCTTCTTTCAGATTAGTCATTTTCTTTATACTCCAGGTATCCGAGTACTCTTGACCCTCCCCTCTTCGAGCAATTTACTGACATGGCCTTCGAAAGATAGTCGCGGCCTACCATGACCCTTTTAAAATTAACTAAAGAAGTATGGATCGCGACTCTTGGCGATCTTTTCTCCTTGGCTTCTCCGTTAGGGATAAAGCGTGAAGATATAATAACAATAAATAATAATCAAGTGATATTTTTAGGGTACCATAAGAATCGTCACTAAGCCTTCGTCGTCAGTCCGTCGGTCCGTTTGTTTAATTTGAAAAACTATTTGTACATTAATTGTCGATTGAAATTTAGACATAATTCTTTTATAATGTTTTGAAAAAAAATTAAATAATCTTAATTAATTAAAAAGAAAAATTAAATTAATTTATTATTTTATTATCAGCGGCAGATAACAATTTACTATTTACTTATATCTACTAATTCCATGTCGTAAGAATTGAAATGAAATCTTGATAAATAACAGGCCAAATATATAACAGGCAGGAAACGTTAAAGGTGCAAGGGGTCTTTATAAAAGTGAAATTTCAACAAAATCTTCCTACTGAAAGAGACCTTGAACTTTTACAGATCGATCCTCCTAATGAAAGAGACTTGTAACTTGAACTTTAACAGATTGTCCATTACCTAAGCAAAGGGATTTCTCCACAAAACCTCGTTTATTTTGAAAATTAACTGTACATAAAACAAACAATAAAAAAACAGTCAAGCGTGCTCCGGGACCATTTGAACGTTTTGTACTTACTCACATTTCTGCATATACATGACACAGACTTATTGTATAAAACCGTCTGTTACCATTTGACTACTCTATTTTTTTATTTTACTTTAAAATCATATTTATAGGTAAAGAAAAGAAGAAGAATAAAAATTTACCGTAACTATCAACAGTAACATTCGATACTTATTGCATAATTTTTTTAATATTAGTGAATTAATTATTAAAACATTTACATTTAATAAGTACAGCGATTCAACATTAATATAAAATTAAGTTTAGTAATAAATTAATGTTAAATAAGTAATAACTCACCAAAAGGAAAACGCTTATGTGTAACATTTTATGTCCTGGATTAAACATGTCCATAGCTCACAATATGTCACTGCCAAATGTTAAACACTCCAGTCATGCACGATCATACATAATATCCTTATGTACGTTACAATATTTCTATTATTATCTTTAAACCCCACATATTTTGCGTGAGTATTTTTTCGATAAGCAACCGTTTTAATACAAATGTTTTAATTTGTTAAATCCCTAACTTGGTTATAGAGGCAAACTAGTTTCTGTACTGAAATGAAAATGAGCATAAGTCTTATTTAGTGTTTTCTTTTTCTATATTTACTTTACTAAAATCTACTTTAAGTTTTGTAGTTATATTTATATTTTTTTTTCATATTTTGAACGTTTTATTAATTTGTAGCTTTTTATTTTTTAGAGGAACGGCTTTGTGCTTTTCAGCCCCGTTTGTAAATAGTAAAATCGGTGCTCTTCGGCCTTGGTTGCATTATGGTTTCATATTTTTTTTTCTTTCACGCATTTCCCACTGCAAGGGTAGCCAGAAGTCTAAAATATTTAGTCCTTTCGACCCACATTTCACCGGAGCTTATTTCGAGACAACGTGACAGGTGGTGAGCCCCTTTATGTCCTAGTCAACGGTATAATTCGTAAATAAGTTTTTTGAAAAACGAATTGGTACGTATGAGCCTACCACTTGGGAATCAAACTCGGATCCTCCGATCACGCTACCACTTGGCTCTTATACTTTAATATTTTATGACATGTTATTTTGTATCGTATATTGGGTCCTTACATATAAAATGAGCATTTTGTCGTCCTAACCACTTTAATCTGAAATATCTTTGGTTAAGAATTCCAAATTTGTAAATTCATTTAGCTGGTACATTTGATCTTTGACAACAGGCATTAATTTGTTTGTCCTCATTATTTTTATCTCTGGCGTCACTTATTACCGCACATTGGAAAACATGAAATATCGGTATATTTACGAGTAAGAGTTCTACCGTAGCACCAGTGCTGCAGAAACAGCACGGCGCTGGTGTCGCAAAAGAAAGCATTGTTTTGGTTTCAAGGTTTTCGTTCTGGAAATTTCGACCCCCAGAACCAACCCCGTGGACGGCCGGCGAACAAAGTGGAAAATGAAGAATTAAAGGCTATTATGGAAGCGGCTCCATCACAAAATCCTTCAGAGATAGTTTCAGGCTTCGGGGTAAGTGATAAAACTGTATTAATGTACTTGAAGCAAATCGGGAAAGTAAAAAACCGATTGCTGTGTTACTTTGTTCAACCGACACAATAATGAATAGATTTTAAATCTAATCATTATTTGTGATGAAAAGTGAATACTATACGATAATTGGAAACGCTCGTCGCAATGGCTGAACCCTGGAGACCCAGCCAAATCATGCTCTAAACGTATTATGTAATGTATTATCAGCAACTAAAAACCATGAAGGAAGAACTAGCTGCTGTAAAACCGAGATTGATCAATCGCTCTAGGCCAGTACTGCTTCATGGCAACGCCAGACCACACACTGCACAACAAACAACCACTAAGTTAGATGAGCTACAATTAAAATGTCTGCGACATCCACCGTACTCCCCGGAACTTGGCTCCAACAGATTACCATTTTTTCCTAAACCACCTTCAAAGAGTTTATTGCCCTCGTGGTTTTTTTAGTAAAGGGATCAATGAACAACCTATGAGATAGCAAAAGTACATAGATAACAACAGCGCATACCTTGATTATTTTAAAATATTTTACAAAAAAAAATACTTTATATTCCTCCCATACAAAACGCCAGTTTCAATTGTCTTATATATACTGTTATTATTTAAATACGTAATAAAAACGCCCCCTAATTTGGGAAAGAAAACGGGAAAGATATAATTTCAAATGATGCATATGGGTCTTGGTGGCTCAGTGGTAAGAACGTTGCCATGATACAGCTAAGGTCACGGGTTTGATTCCCTCCTATGCCGGCTGATTTTTAAATGTCTCATTAATACAAAAAACTTTTATCTATTATGAGAAAAATGTAAAAATTAAACCCAAGGTTATGAACATAAATTATACCCGTATTATGGTTTCATTAAATTCAGGCCATATAATGCCCACAACTGGACGGAAGCCAGCTCAGGGTTTCAGAATCAGGGTTTACCAGAACCACTTCACTTGGCGAGTGAAATGGCTATCGGTACCTCGCACCTTAGCATCACACGCTAGCAGTGGCGTCGTAAGTGATGGCGGCATCACTAATCTATTTCCTTTTGAGCGTTATACGAGACGGTTATTACGCTTTCTGTCGGTGACTATTTTCATTGTCAAGGCTTTTCCTTTATCGTCTCTTACGACACTTGCGATTGGGAAGGGGTTGATAATGTTCTGATAGTGATACCTTAAGCCTCTCTTGTCTTCTTTACGCCGTTATCCCGTTCTCCTGATGTAGGCTTAGTCGTCCGTTTTTGCCTCTAGTTGTAACTTTGTTAAGGTTTGTTGAATTTGAAAGATAGACAGGCGTTGTCTCCCAGATCATCTTCTGATAACAGAAAAGAAGACTCGGTGTGATTTTTATTGTTCTTCTTATTTACTGCAAATAAGTCCCGGTAGCCGAGTGGTTGGGTGGTCGGAATTTCGAGTCGAGAGACCCGAGTTCGATCCACTTGGGAAAAACGAAATTGCGAAAACCAATGGGTTTTTCAAAAACTTATGTACGAATTACATCGTTGGCTCAGACATAAAGGCGGCGACGAGCTCACCACCTGTCACGTTGTCCCGAAAATATCTTCGGTGGAAGGTGGGTCGAAGGGACTTAATTGTCTAGACTAGACCTCTGTCTACCCCTGTATTGGGAATTGCGTGAAGATATTTATTTATTATTTAAAAGTCACGATAGCCGAGTGGTTGGGTGGTTGGAATTTCGAGTCAAGAGACCCGAGTTCGATCCTCAAGTGGCCGTACCAATGGGTTTTTCTAAAAAAACTTATGTACGAATTAATATCGTTGGCTTGGACATAAAAGGCGGCGACGGGCTCACCACCTGTCACGTTGTCCTGAAAATATCTTCGGTGGAAGGTGGGTCAAAGGGACTTAATTGTCTAGACTAGACCTCTGTCTACCCCTGTATTGGGAATTGCGTGAAGATATTTATATTTATTTATTTTATTTATATTTTATTTATTATTTATTTATTTATTTACTGCCTATCCTGACTCTACTTCGGAGCATAGACTTGCATCAATTTGTTTCCCAAGGAACGGTCCTAAGCCACCTACTTTCATCGACTTCACGCAAATTCTTGCAGGTCGTCACTCTCATTCTTGGGGGTCGTCCTACATAGCGTTTGCCTAAACGAGGTCGCCATTTGAGTACGTTCCCCATAGGCTCAGCAAGCTATATGTCCGGCCTAACGCGTGGAATCGTAGTAGAACTAGTTACCGGATTTGAAGAATATTGAGACTTGCCCCATCTTCGGACTTCATTCTTAACTGGGCATTCCTTTGTGCTAATCATAAGCCATTATTAGGAGGGTTTTCCGTGGTGGCCACGTTAGCAAGTGTGTTGGTAACCGCTGTCTTTTGTTTCTAATATTGTTATGCAGGAAGGCGTTGCTGCCCATCTCCTGATATTTAAAAGTCCCTCTGTCTACTTTTGCGATACGGTGGGACGAGTCTGCAAATTCTCCTATGCCGCTACCAAGTACAGTTGTTATACTTATTAACAATTAACGATCTTCTATGAAACCCATGGTCAGACCGCATTGGTGTTTTTCTTGATTCCGAAAATCTCATGGACACATTTTTTTTTCATAAATTTAATTAATTTAACGGTTTTGCATTCAAACTAATGTTTGCTGGTGCATGCATATTGAGGAAAATACAACACAATAAAACTTTATCAATAACGGCAGTTCCAGTAATAATAACAGTAATTATAAAAAAATACAGTCAAATGTGTCACATTACCTTAAATCGTATTATTCAGAGAAATAAACATTTCAGTCACGATAGCCGAGTACTTGGGTGATCGGAATTCGAGTCAAGAGACCCGAGTTGGATCCGTAGGGGCAGGCTCGTACCAATGGGTTTTTTTCTTTTTCATTTATTAAGAAAAACAAACAATTATACATGAATATTAATTATGTACTAAATCTTATCTACACACTTATAGTATATGTACGATCTATACAGTTTTCCACAAATTATGTTACTTAAACAGAAACTTAAAAAGTATTACTTATATAAGTAATATATTACGTGTTATAAATGTTATAAAGCTCTCTTTTATTACCATTGTATTTAAGTGTTGCTTCTTAACAGATCAGTTACTAATTTTGTGTATTCTTTAGGATGGGTTAAAAATATATCTATGTTGCTAAGTTCATTGTTATACAATTCAGATAGGCGCCTTAGAGGAGATCGCACACCAGCTTGTGGTTTTCTTCAAAAACTTACGTATGATTTATATCTTTTACTTGGACATAAACACGGCGACGGACTCGCCACCTGTAACATTGTCCCAAAAATTATCGTAGATGGAAGGTGATTCTAATACAAAACGTGTTTACACTTAAATCGAAATTTAATCATGCCGGCTTAAGAATATGCCATCCCTTTTTTACCGGTGGTTATCGTAAGAAGAGACTTATGTGAAGGCCTTGAAAATGTTATTGGCTACCGACAGATGGCGAGATCATCTCGAAACATACTAGACCAAATTCAGCAGACCGGTGAAGGGCAGCAGCATCAAATAAAAGTGTCTAGTATTGCAATCGCCAATACGCTTGCTTAGGGTGGTGATTATGGCAAAACCCCAGTTGACTTTTACAGACGGTTGTAATAATGATAGGATAAAAAGTTACTCTAGAGGCCGGGACAATTAAGTTCTTTTGACTCGCCTTTCACCGAATAAAATTTTAGGGACAACGTGACAGGAGTGCCTGTCGCCGTCTTTAGGGATAGTACTCGGGTCTATTGACTCGAATTTGGATCACCCAACCACTCGTCTATCGTGAATTGAACTTGTTAATTAAATATTATTTTTTAATTATTGGGGGGAATAAAATAAAAATTTGACACCTATTAAGTAGACAACGCTTCGTTGGTGAAAATTATTCACATGTGATTCAACGGTTTTCATTGCGGTCGTAAAAGCACAAGTAGAGCGTTCATTTGTGATCACTACATAAGAAATTAAAAAATCGTATTGTATTGGATGACCAAAGAGTGAAAATACGTGAAATATTTGATTGTAAGCATTAGTAACGCGTTGAGACACCAGATTGTTGACTGGCGCGTTTAACTCACTAAGGGTTTAAAACGTATGCGTGTTACATCTGAGGTATATATGGCTAATTTATTAACATGAAAACGCGGATCCACTGCAATACAAGTGATACTAAGTAGGAGTCGAAATAGAAGTCTGCTTCTGATGAAGCACTGTCTCATAAAAACATATTGAAATTTTAAACAAAACAACCTGTATAATATAGAGTATTTATGTTTAAAAAAATGTCAATCGATGGCTCTGCTTTGGTATGTCGTTCAAGAGAAATAAATGTAATAAACTCTTAGTATATGTTGTAGAATATTTTTTTATTTTTAATGTGGTTTTTTTCTTGTGGTTATTTAATAGCAAATTTGCGTCATAGCATGTTGTTGCTATTTCTTGATCGAGCACTAAACTGTCCAAATGGAATACAGCCGCAGATGCGTTGTGGGCGGGGCCTTTAAAGTGTGATGGCCATGGAGAAATAGGTAGAATCATTGCAGGCATACGTCTTTATGAATGATAAGATGAGTAAGTGCTTCACCCTCTATTCTTGGCCGATGAGCAATGGAAGAGCAAGAAGTGCAGAGCGTTTCCGATTAAGAAACCGTATGGTAGAAGAGAGAGCTCCACAGGAGGTCCTTACTTACATAATTAAGGGCTTGTAAAAGTTCACTGCAGGACATAGGACTCCTTTAAGGAGTCTAAAGAATTAATCCGCTTGCCAAGCGTAGCGAATCTCCTTTAACAAATCTCGTTAAAGGAGATTCGCTACGCTTGGCAAGCGGATTAATGATCACAATACCAGTACCTCGCGCCGTAGACGCTGCCACGTGTCACCGGTCTGCTTTTTTTTGGTCCCTTATTTTTGGAGATTATCCCGCCACTAGTCACTGTCATTTACAAGGCTTTTCCCTCAGTCGCCTTTTACGACAACCTCAGGAATAGAGAAGGTATTATTGTTACAGCGATACTGCACAGCAAAGTTTTTAGTTTCTTCTTTGTAGATCTAATACAGGTTAATGAGACGAACGACTATCGAAGATTCATCTTAAATCAAGGCACCGTCGACATCTATCGAGACTGTCGCAATACGGGTGTCGCTCGCCGGGCATTCGCTGTTGTATTTGTGTGTGTTGTTGTTGTTGTTGAGTTTTTTATGCTTTCTATCTCTGAATACCTACGAATAATCTGAATAATAATTCTAATTATATAATATTCGATATTGTATAACCTTTGTTTAAAATAAAATTACAAATAGGAAGGATACGACATTTCTTTCAACCGTTTCTTCTCCGTTAGAGGAACGTCATTACGAAACGTTGGTGGATTAAAAATGGCAGTGGTACATCCTTTTACTTTATCGGTTACTTATAACGTTATATTATTACAATTGATTTGATCTACAAAGATGCAACCAAGTAATCAGGATCTTAAAGTAATAATTCTTTTAGACAAAGCCTATAGATTGTTATTATTACAAAATTGGACTTAGAGACTATATTACTTACATTGCTCTGAAAGCTAAGTAAGAAACTTTAGCATTTGTGCTAAAGAATCAGAAACAATGAAGGTACCACAAACACCCAGACCCGGGAAAATGTAGAAAAGCGTTTTGTAGAAAAATTTAGAAAAACCCCAATGGGAATCGAACTCAGGACCTCAGAACATGAAAACCGGTCTTTGCGCTACTCGTTCACGGACGTAGTCAACGAAACCATTTCATCCGACTTTTTAACCATGCAAAAAATCAGATTTATTCGTAATTGAGTCTTGTTTCTCATCACTTCAAAGGGGTTAGCGCCTAAGTCCTATATATTTTTTGTAGCTATAGAAATATTGTAAGAAATTCAAGTAGCGGCAAATTCTAACTTAAAAGTAAAGGCAATTTAAAATATTAAAAACAACACATAACTTTGAACAGTTCTTTATTCATTATTGTATTAATAACTAATTTTAAATAATTATTTGTAAATCAATTTTGTGTGATTTTTTACATCCTTATATATTATTGACGATATTCCACAACAATATCGTTATCATTAAATTTCTTTAGGATATATAAAACATGAATAACATAAGGAAAATGATCACAGCTTCAAGTAAGTATATGTTTACAAACACTTAATATTATAATTTAGATTTTTAATGCCATATTATATCTAACAAATATTATTATAATTATTAAATATTTAATACAAATAACTTAAAATTTAACCAAAACTGATGCCTGCTCTTTATGCGATCAATTTCATATGTTTTGAGTATTATCTCAGATCATAATGTAATTAAATTAGTTTACAACAGAATAAGTATTCATTAATTGTAGAATATTAGTATTAACTATTACTGTATAATGTTATATAATATATAAAATTAAATGAAGATTTTAATTTCAAACTGTTACGAAATAAAAAATAGAGGTATAACTATTCTTTTTTACGATTTCCACTTAAAAAATAAAGGTATCGTGGACTGTATTAATGTAGAATTATATACTCATACATACAAATGTAACTTAAATGTAAATTAAATGTATTTAGGTGCATTCCAGCATTCCAGCTTAGTTGAAGTAGTTAACAGGAATATCAGTAATATTATTTTACATTGCTAGTATTCTTTCAAAAATATGTAAACCCGCAGCCCTTAGCTTCGAAAGCAGTTTTACTAGCCACTAGATTACAGGATCGTCAACATAAATAAACTGTAATTAACAATGTTACTACATAAATTGTGTGCAAACTGCAATAACAGAATTTCACTTAATATCATGTAACTTTTCACCGTACAGAACGCATAAGCATAAAGCTTTTCAATTTTCAACTCTATGCTTAAATACTTCTTATTATTATAGTATTACAAGGTAAAAATATATATAATGTTTCTTTCGACCTTTCTACGAAATGGTTGAGCTGTGTATTTTTAAAGACAGAGTTTTATAATTTTGCTAAGAACATGTCAATACATTTCACTAATATATATATATATATATATATATATATATATATATATATATATATATATATATATATATATATATATATATATATATATATATATATATATATATATATATATATATATATATATATATATATATATATATATATATATATATATATATATATATATATATATATATATATATATATATATATTATATATTTTTAGACGTTAGGTTTTTTGGAATATTATTCATATGTTTTATATTTACATAATTATATTAATTTAATATTTAGACATAATTTAGTATTTATTTAAAAATTAGTGATGATTTAATGATAAAATTATTTTAAAATTTTCAACATAATAAATTTAAGAAATTCGAAATTCGAAGAAGTCATTATATTTATATTAACGTTTGTTTAAATTTGTTTATCAAGTATTGTTTAAATATTGAAAATTATAAATTTGTTAACCTTATCAAATCATAAATAACAGACACAGATGATTTTCTAAGAATAGTCAAATAACGTGATAAGTCTACAAATCTACATTAATTTACAAATAAATTTTCTCTAAAAAATTCGATACCAAATTTAGTTTCTAATCAAATTATTAAATATATTACGAATTTTCTACACAGGACACCTACGGAGTTCTCCGTTAGAGGAACCTCATTACGAATCAGTGTTAGACCCAAAAATATTTAATGAATAAACGAATATATTTTCCTTTTTAATGATAAATATGCGTCATTAGCATCATGGTTTTGGACGCCGATTTAGAAATATAACAGGTTCGGGTTCGGCAATCGCCTATTGTCGTTAACCACTCCAGACACAAGCATTGCGGAGTTTAGTTGGAGTTGTTTACATATTCTTTTTTTTTAAATGATCTGATTTGGATCAATTACTGTACCTCAACAAATATATAATTAAATACATAAATATCTTGTCTTATATATCGTTAATCATACGTTTTATCAGTACGGCGCGTTGTCTTTTCGAGTAATGTTTCAATCGCCGCTTCGGTGGGATCGACGTCGTCTGCGACGGCATATTCGTTTTCTAATTTAGCATTCTTGCCAGGATACACCAGGGTATCAGGTATTGTGTATGCCACACTTCCATATGCGGCACCTGTATTAACAATAGTTTAATATTGTATTATTTTAATATTAGTTTGATGTATTATTTGACGACCTCCGTAGAGGTCATGCCGATTTTCATGGTGTCGCCAGCTCTGTGGTCACAGGTTCGATTCTAGGCCAGTCTATGTACAAAGAGTTTGCGATACCTTCGTCGTTTTTGATCTCATAATACCAGTGGCATAGCGATTTACTCACGGACAAAAACTTTGTATAAATTAAATAAATAATAAATATCTTCACGCATTTACCAATACACAGACTTTTGTCTAGACCTGACAGATGTCTAGTCTAGACAATTAAGTCCCTTCGACCCACCTTCCACCGAAGATATTTTCGGGACAACGTGACAGGTGGTGAGCCCGTCGCCGTCTTTATGTCCAAGCCAACGATAAAATTTGTACATACGTTTTGAAAAACCCATTGGTACGAGCCTGCCACCTGGGGATCTAACTCGGGTCTCTTGACTCGAAATTCCGACCACCCAACTTGGCTATCGTGACTTATAAATTGTTTTATTAATTTACATCAGTGTTGGCATAATGTTAAAGCTTATTTAATGCCTAGAGTTTCTACATAAATTTAATCTTAAACATTGAATATTTCTCATGCAAGTTTCGATTGGAATTAGAGGCTAATGGATGTTTTCGGTTGCTGAATCTATGGTGACTGAATTCTATGCTCATTAAGTAGGAGTTATCTGGGTCTGTACCGTTTTTGCGCCAAAGACCGTTGTAACTATTAGCTTTTGTAATCCAGTTTTAATAATAAATTAAAATAAATATCTTCACTCAATTCCCAACACTGGGGTAGACCCACCTTCCTCCGAAGATGTTTTCAGGACAATGTGACAGGTGGTGAGCCCGTCGCCGTCCTTATATCCAAGCCAAAGATATAATTCGTACATAAGTTTTTGAAAAACCCATTGGTACGAGCCTGCCACCTGGGGATCGAACCCGGGTCTCTTGACTCGTAATTCCGACCACCCAACCACGCGGCTATCGTGACATTCTAAATAATGGCAGTTTTGATATAGAAAAATATTTACTACATTTACGAAATTTTCTACATTACATTCCATTTTAAACCTCAAACATGCCGTGAGCGCATTTCATATATAAATTATGATACAACTAATTTGTTTAAGCAGACCCCACATCATTAATGATATGTGTACTTGCAAAAAAAATCTTTACGCTATTACTAATACTGTGGTAGATAGAGGTCTAGACAATTAACTTTCTTTGGATCCTCCTTTCACCTAAGACATTTTTTGGGAAAGCATGGTATGTGGTAACCCTGTCGCCGTTTTTATGTCCAAGGCAACAATGTAAATCGTACATTAATTTTTGGGAAAACTCATAGGAACGAACCTACCACCTGGGAATCGGATTCGGGTCTCTTAGCTCGAATTTCGATCACCCAATACACACATAGAGAATCCATGTAATTTTAATCATTTACCCATGTAAAAAAAATAAAAATGGACCAAGAATGAGTCCCTGCGGAACACCCGGTTTTGTATTAAAACATTACAGTATTAGTTGGACGATTTTCTGCCATTCAGTTAGCTATTAGTACTTGGTTAAGCTAGTTATGAGCAAGTAGCATTTGTCAAGTGTAATAGAGAATTTAATACCTGTATCATCTAGAGTTTTATCGCCAAATTCCTTTCGTTTTCTCCATAGCTGGCCAATGACCACAAATACTAATATTAGTAAGAGCAAACCGACTCCACTACCAACAACCCATGTAAGCTCCAGGCCTGCTAACCTGAAAGAAATTATATATTTTATGTGTAAATATTATAAAAATGCAACTTTCTTAATTTTTTATTTGGTTTACTCTAATATTAAACATTGCAATACTAATTGCACGGATTTGATCCGTATTTAAAATTAAGTAAAACGTCATAAAATTCATAAAATTGTTTCCATTCCACATACTTGATATTCAGATACAAAATTATCGAAAGTTATTAAAAAAATCGTTTAAAAGTATCCTTTGAATATATTTGAACAACAGTTTTAAATATTCGCTTTGAAACTAACATAGAGTTTATATCTTCTCTTTGCTACTAATGAACTTATTTACTATTAACTTAGTTATTACAATTTGAATTCCACTGTGTATTTATTATATTATAATATAATTAACGATGAATAAGTTTGTACAAGAGCCATATATTTTTAAACATTGTTTATTTATGTAGGTATATGAATATATTTCTTATCTCCATCCACTTATCACGACACTGGGAAACCTATTTTGGGACTGAAAAACATTTTTAATTGATATTACATTATTATAATTTTTGAATTATCTTAATTTCAGAAAGGAATTAAGTATTTTTTCATAATTTTTTATTATTTTTCCGCAGCGTTTTAACATCAGTTATTACAAATCGCAAAATGTTTACTGTTCTTTGCGAATGCTATTTGCGGATGCGGATTGGGCGATTTCACACTTGAAATATTTATTTAAATTTATCACATTATAAATATTATTATCCTACAGCTCATAGCGTATTCAGCACAAAAAATTGTATATACGGCACTGCCACGATGCAATAAATTTTATAAACATTAGTAACAGAAACATGAATAGAAGTAATTATTTTATTGCACCAACGAGATGGCTATTATATATTCCAGCATTACTGCCATGGCTCTGATATTCGGTGCGACTTGAAAAGTCCATTATAAAGCAACAAAGAAAATAAGTTCAGTAAAGAAATAAAAATCTCCTTTAGTAATTTTTTCTCACCTGGTAGTAGAAGCGATTTCAGCTGATTCCACATGCGGTGTACTAAAGCATGGTCGATCGTTTGGACACCAGCAGTTCTGGAAATCCGACGATAGAATATCCTTTGTGTTTCTTTCTTCTGTACAATTCACGCCACACGTCTCGCATTCCACCCTGAATGAAATAAAATGAGGTTGATGTAGACTCAAATAGGCTGCTACGTATTTATAAACATGTATAAGTATATTATGCATTTTATGTATTTTAAAAAATTTGCTGTGTGGTATCGGCGTAAAAACAGTACCACTCCCTCCCTTATGGATGTTGTTAGAGCCGACAGAGGCAAAAGCCATGTAAATAACAATGGCAACCAAAAGATGGCGGGATTACCATCTCGAATAATACCAGACTAAAACTGAGCGGAGCAGTGACGGGCTACAGCTCTACGGTACGAGGTGTCCGGTTTTGCGACCGCCTATCCGCTAGCCAAATGTGGCGATTATGACAAACCCAGAGAGCCCTATATCCAGCAAAGGACTTCTACATGAATTTTAGTTTTTAGTTTGTTTTTATAAATGTCAAGACAGTTGCAGAAAATATTTTAGTCTTTAAATATAAAATAAGCTGTGGTGAAACGTAGACTATCTATTCCACTGACTACACCATTGTTGGGTTGAGGAACAACAAATATACATAGAAATATACAGATAAATTTGTTATAAAACTACTTACGGTGGTATAGGGTTGCAGGTGCCATTTTCGTACTGGAAACCTCGATTGCATCGACACTCGCCAAGTAAAGTACATACTCCGTTTTCACAGGCACCTTCGCATGGCTTGTAACAAACGAACGGTTGTGTATAATTTTTCAGAAAGCCATCATCGCACAAACACATATCGGGCGATTCGCATTTACCATTAACGCACTCTTGTGAACAAACCGGCATACATTTCTCTTGTGCTCTATCAAAACCTACTTCGTTTTTTGCGTAACCTTCATCACAAGTACAGACATTCGGTTCTGTGCACACTCCATGGGTGCAGTTTTGTTCGCAGTCTGGTGTGCAAGTCTTTCCATCCTTATTCGAATATCCATCGAAGCATACGCAAACGTTAGGAGCGACGCACGTTCCGTTGCCGCATTCGTCGCAAACTGGCGAACATTGCCATTGACTTTCGTTTCTGTATCCCTCGTCGCATTCACAGACATCTGGTGCGACGCAACGTCCATTGCTGCACTCCCGCTTACATTCAGGTACGCACGCAAACGGATCCACCGGTTCATCGGAACAGGTTCCATTTGAACAACGACGTACGTATCCAGGTTCGCATGGTACAGCGCAATGCGTTGCGTTTAGTTTTTCGAAGCCGGCGTCGCATGAACAAACGTCGTTCCCCACACATTTTCCGTTTACGCACGGCGGTTCGCAAACTGGGTCCACGCATGTATTATTATTAACCAACAGAAGCGGCGGATCGCAGCTGCATGTGTTCGGTCCGGTACATTTACCACGCTCGCAGCCGAATCTGCAATGAAACACGCAGTTTTTTCTCGCCGCGTTATATTTCCATCCAATGCAGCAAACGAGACGGGTTCTCCATTTATCTGGCTGAAAAGCGAAAAAAAAGAATTGTCATTTCGTAATCGGTCACCAATCATATCCACGTGTTTACGGTTTGTTGACAGGAATGTAACAAAATAAATCATAATAAATAAATAAATATCTCACGCAATTCCCAATACCGGGGTATACCTTTCTTCTTTATGTCCAAGCCAACAATGTAATTTGTACATAAGTTTTTAAAAACCCTTTAGTACGAGCCTACAACCTGGGGATCGAACTCGGGTCTCTTGACTCGTAAATCCGACCACCCAACCACTCGGCTTTCGTGACAATCATGTAACAAAATGAAATGACAAATTTGACATAAAAATGCCTATACCATAGTTGAAATTCTCGGTCGCCACAATATAGTGAGTAAACGCACGTCTTTTGAAAAGGAATCATATTCTATAAGCAAAAAACCTGAGATTGCCGTTTTTCATTTTACATACCTACGCGAGTGCCTACGCTACGCTAGTTTTGAATAGATTACTAAATAATAAATACCTTCACGCAAATTCCCATTACTATGGTGGACAGAGGCTTCGACAATAAAGCCTTTTTTTACTTTCCTTGTAAATAGAGGGCGCTTTAAAACTATATTTTTTTAAATAAATATAGTTTAGTCAGTCTCAAACAAGGAAGGGAATATATACATATATCTAATTTGATAAATATCTATAAATTTTTTCTTAACACCTTTTTTGTTTCAGTACAAATATAAATATATTTATAAAAAATATCTTCACGCCAGTACAGGGGTAGGCAAAGTTCTAGACAAATCGTTTTGACCCGCTTTCCACCGAAGAAGAAAAAAATGTGAAAGGTGGGTCAAACGATTAAATTGTCTAGACCTGTGTTTACCCCAGTATTGGGAATGGCATGAAGATATTATATTTAATTACGCAGCATGATGAGGTGACAGGTACTGCGATCGCCTATACGCTCGCAAAGCGTGGCGTTAATGAAGATATTCCCGTGAGATGATTGTCCTATGTTCTGCAGTGAATAAGCTGTGTAAATTGTGTGTGCAATGATGATACATTCAATAAGATATATTTAATAAATATGTTGTTTATTATAAATAATATCTAGAACAATCGTCCTACAACCTAATCATCGGAACGAAAAGGCCGAGCGATAACAACTTTATTTTTAAACTGTGCGGTTGTGGGAATCCGTGCAGTATATGTTACTCACTACGATCACTGAATGAGAGAATACACTATGTATTTTAGTTTTTTTTTTCAACGAGGAGGTGGCTCACGTGATGGTAAATGATTACCGCCACATGAACGCCCGCAATACCAGAGGCATAGCAGATGCGTTGCCGGCCTTATAGAGCCCCCCAAAGTTGGGGCAGGGGGGTGTTTGGGCCTCCGGTTACCTACACTCACCAGACGAAACGCAGAAGTTTGTTAGACTTCTACTTCACGCCGGTATTCTGTGAGGTCGTGGTACTTCCCCGGTCGAGCCGGCCCATTCATGCACCAACAAAAGCTGATGCGTGGCTCTGTCTAATTTAAAAAGTCACGATAGCCGAGGGATTGGGTGATCGGAATTCGAGTCGAGGGACCCGAGTTCGACCCTCAGTTGGCAGGCTCGTACAGCTCGTGGCAGGTTTTTTCAAAAACCTATGTACGATTCATATCGTTGGCTTGGACATAAAGACGGCAACGGGCTCACCACCAGACACGTTGTCACAAAAATATCCTCGGTGGAATGTGGGTCGAAAAGTCTTAATTGTCGAGACCATGTATTGGGAATGGCATGAAGATTTATTTATTCTGTTTATCCCAGTTGAGGATGGCATGAAGATATTATATTTAATTACGCAGCATGATGAGGTGACAGGTACTGCGATCTCCTATACGCTCGCAAAGCGTGGCGTTAATGAAGATATTCCCGTGAGATGATTGTCCTATGTTCTGCAGTGAATAAGCTGTGTAAATTGTGTGTGCAATGATGATACATTCAATAAGATATATTTAATAAATATGTTGTTTATTATAAATAATATCTAGAACAATCGTCCTACAACCTAATCATCGGAACGAAAAGGCCGAGCGATAACAACTTTATTTTTAAACTGTGCGGTTGTGGGAATCCGTGCAGTATATGTTACTCACTACGATCACTGAATGAGAGAATACACTATGTATTTTAGTTTTTTTTTTCAACGAGGAGGTGGCTCACGCGATGGTAAGTGATTACCGCCGCCCATGAACACCCGCAATACCAGAG
This sequence comes from Sericinus montela, assembly GCA_029286605.1. NCBI lineage: Eukaryota > Metazoa > Arthropoda > Insecta > Lepidoptera > Papilionidae > Sericinus > Sericinus montela. The sequence continues at coordinate 10,328,681 of JAGSMR010000044.1, forward strand.
GCATAGCAGATGCGTTGCCGGCCTTATAGTGCCCCCCAAAGTTGGGGCAGGGGTGTTTGGGCCTCCGGTTACCTACACTCACCAGACGAAACGCAGAAGTTTGTTAGAAGTCTAACAAACTTCTGCGTTTCGTTTGTTGAGTACTTCACGCCGGTATTCTGTGAGGTCGAACAGCCCATTCATGCAACTACAAAAGCTGATGCGTGGCTCTACCACTGTAAATTATTAGTATCTACTAAAGTATTTTAGTATCTACGTACCCCACTTCATGTCTATATAATAAGTAATAAACACATACATAAATAATAACTATATTTATACAGGACATCATGAACGTTGCTCTGATCCCTAAATAACTACTTACTACCAAAAGCATGTGGTAAGGAATCAGAAACAACGAACAAACATCCAGACCCGAAAAAAGTGTTTTCTTGACCCGACCGTAAACTGAACCCAATACCTCTACCTAATCCCAAGACGATTAAGAGATGGCGATACCATGCAAACCGGGGTATAGACTACTCGTCTACGGAAGTTGCCAGCAATATTAAATTTCTTAGGTTCGTACTAGGTTCTTATCGTTTTGTTACTATACGATTTGGTCTTGAAGAAATTTCTCGAATTTTCAAAGTTCATGTTTTATTTTAATGTATGTAAATTGTTTCTTAATTTGTATAATAAATAATTCATTTCGAACCACCTTTTACCGAAGACCTTTTTCAAATAACATGAAAGTGTTGAGCCGGTCGCCATCTATGTCCAAGCCAACAATATAAATCGTAGATGTGTTTTGAAAAAAAAAACCGTTGGTACTAGCCTACCACCTGGGGATTGAACTCGGGGTTTCTTGACTGGAATTCCGATCATCCAATAACTCGGCTATCGTGACTCTACCACCACCCGTCACGTCACAACCGCCACCCGTCACGTTGTCCTAATGTGTCATGTATTTTAAAAAATAAATAATGGCTCGAAAGGATTTCATTTTCTAGGCATGTGTCTACCGCAGTATTAGGAAAATGCGTAAAGATAAATTACTCGTTTAATAAAACGTTTACTCTGGGAATATTACCTAACGAAGCAGTAGTAATTTCTTTTAATGAATATTGTATCAACAAATTGACAAAGAAATCTTCAGAAACTGTTATTACTATGTATTATTATGTATTTGAACATATGTATAAAGTACTATTGTGTGCCTGTATGTATTGATGTAAAGGCATATGTATATGCATTATATTTATTATCACTGTGTTTTAATTTTGCTTTTTTTTAATTTTTTTTTAATTATGTGTTTTGCACCCATCACTAGATTCTCTGCTCAAACCAAAGGTGGACTTGTTGAGAATGCCTTTAGGTATTAGGTCCGCCATTTTGTACATTTTTTATAGGGTACTAATAAAGTTTAAATAAATAAATAATATTACAAATTTATAAATATATTGCAATAGCTTTATTGTATATACAAAACACAAATAATTTGCTAATATTATGTTGACTCATGGAAACATTAACGCAAACAAAAGACATTGTATTTTGAATTGTAGTTGTTATCACAGAGTTGATTATACAAGCTTATACAAGTGCATAAATGTGCTTTCTGATTCATGGACTGTATTAGTATAAAACACTGACGTGGGATATAAGAGCAGGTGTTTTAATATAGTTATTCCTTTTCCTGTCAAAAAGAAGCTGCCGTAATTTATTATAAAGAGTAAATAATAAATAAAAGATAGGGACAAAATGACATACATTGCTCTGATCCCTAAGAAAGCAGCTTAAGCACTTGTGTTATGGAATCGGAAACAATGTAGATGCAACAAACTCCCGAGATGTTAAAGAAACTACCTAAGAAATACTATTAAGTAATGACTACCGAGAATTTTTTTTTTTTTCGAAAGAATAGGAGGCAAACGATCAGGTGGCTCACGTGATGGTAAGTGATTACCGCCGCCTATGAACACCTGCAATACCAGAGGAATAGCAGATCCGTTGCCGGCCTGGAGATGGCTGTATAACGATTTCCAAAATCATCGACATGTCACGACCCCATGGTTTAGGGTGCGGAATGCGAAACTGTACGCGCAGATTCGGATCCGCCGTACGATTATTGTTGTGAACCACTTCAGACACATGCATTTCAAGCTTTCAGTAGTTAACAGTAATACTAGTAATATTGTTTGACATTGGTAGTATTTAAAAAAATATAGAGACTTCTCTGGCTTCGCTTTAAATTGGGACTGACGAAGTTATTCCTTTTGGCTATTTATGCGCCGGTAGCTTCGTCGTCCAGAGCAGAGCTGGAAGAGTTTTGGGAGAATGTAAGAGAAGTTCTAGATTTGGTTAGAGGAAATGAAAGAATTGTTGTATGTGGTGATTTGAATGGATGGGTTGGTACCGCTCAGCCAGGGTACGGTCGGTGCTTGGAATGTTTGGTGCTGGACGGCGATACCAGAACCACGGTCGATCGGTAGCATCCGAAGCTGGAAGCGGACACTAGGGGTAAATATCAAGCAAGGGTAGCCAAAAAGCTGGACATCATCGATGTCAGGAAAGAATGTGTGGAAGAAATATGGCAGAGCCTTAGATATGGAATGGTTAGTGCAGCGGAAGACGTGTGAGGAACTGTGAAAAGAGGTAGTGTAAAAAGGGTGATGCATGGTGGAATGACGAAGTAAAAGAAGCAGTAAATAAGAAGAAGAAAGCATGGTTAGACTACTTGGCCTCTAGTAATGATAAGGATATGAGAGAGAAGAGGAAAGAAAGATATAAGCTCCAGAAAGTTCACACGAAAGCATTGATTGAGGAAGTGCGTGAAAGGAGTAGAATGGAAGCGGATGAAAGGTTGTCGCACAACTTCAAGGAGAACTCCAAACTCTTCTGGAAAGAGGTTGGAAGGACCCGTAGTGGTGCGACAGCCTTAAGAATGAACAAAGTGCTTTCGAGAACCAATGACGTCCTCTCAGAAAAATCGGACGTCATGCAGTGATGGAGCTAATTTTATAGAGAGATGTATGCGTGTGATGATCTTAGTGAGGGATCCGGGGGTGACTCCGTGACTGGTACGCCAGACTTGGACCTCGATGACACTGAGGTCATCAGTATGAAAGAGATTGAATGTGCGATAAGAATTTTGAAATGTGGTAAGGCTGCGGGACTAGACAGAGTTACTGCTGAAATGGTCAAGTATGGTGGGCCTCGCGTCTGGGACAGCTTTCATCTGTTGTGCAATTTGTGCTGGCGAACGGGGGCTGTTCCGGATGATTGGCGATCCGCGGTCATTGTGCCTTTATATAAAGGTAAAGGTTCACATTATGACTGCGGGTGCTATCGGGCGATCAGTTTGACCAGTTTAGCAAGTAAAGTTTACTCGAAGGTTTTGACACGTAGGATGCAAGAGAAATCGGAAAGATTGCTATGGGAGGCACAATGCGGATTTTTCATTTGATAAGGTTGTAAGGAAGAAAATGTGGGAACTGTTGCCGGGGTATGGTGTGGATGGTCGATTGCTAAGGGCTGTGCAGTCACTTTACTGTGACTGTAAAGCCTGTGTGCGGGTAGGGCATGATCTGTCACCCATGTTTAGCGTCCAAACGGGCGTAAAACAGGGTTATGTCATGTATTCCTGGCTGTTCATACTGTATCTCGACAGCTGTTTACAGAAGCTGAAAGATAGCTGTTTGGGTGTAAAATTGGGTGACATAAAAGTAAATTGTCTGCTGTATGCTGATGATGCAGTGCTCATTGCACCATCAGAGGCAGTACTGCAGGCATTAGTCACGTGTATGATAGAAGAATGCGAAATTAATGGTCTCCGCTTGAATGCTAATAAAACTAAGGTTCTGGTATTTGAAAGGGACGAAGAAAGAACTAAGTGCAAAATTTGGGTAAATCAGGAATGTCTAGAACAGGTGAATGAAATTGTATACTTGGGGAGTTCGTTTAGCCGGGATGGAAGATGTGATTTAGATGTGGACAGGCCTGTCGCTGCCGGGAACAAAGTCAATGGTGCCCTGACTGCGTTAGTCAAAAGACAAGGCGTAGTGAAAGTGCACGTCTTGCAATACATAACGCAGTTTTGGTACCGACTTTGTTATATGGCAGCGAAACCTGGGTATGCCAGAAGAAGCATAAAAGCAGGTTGAATGCAGTGGAGATGCGATCTCTTCGTAAAATGTGCGGCCTTACCATGGCCGACCGAAAACGAAACGAAGAGATTCGCAATATGGCAGGTCTGAAAGATGACCTTATCACAAAAATGGATAAGGGCGTGCTTCGATGGTTTGGGCACGTTGAGGGAATGAGTGAAGACCGAATGGTGAAGAAAATATAAAGCGCGAAAGTTAATATTAAAAGGTGCAGAGGTAGACCGAGACTAACTTTCGAAGACCTTGTGAGCAAATTGCTCGAAGAGGGGAGGGTCAAGAGTACTCGGATACCTAGACGTGCATGTATGAAGAAGATAATGAATCTGAAAGAAGCGAAAGAAGTATGTAGGGATCGTGACACTTGGCGATCTGTTCTCTCTGGCTACCCCGTCAGTGATTGTGCGTGAAGATAAATAAATAAATAAATGTACCTTTTTTTACTCTTAAATTTAATCACATAAAAGTTCAGCATTAATATGCTTTAAAAATCAATAAAAATTGCATAAAAATATACCAGATTAAAAATCAGAAAAATACCAGAATGAAGTAATGCCAGTTAACGTTTACTTTTAAATTTTAAAATATAGAAGAACTGGCCGTGATGGTATCGCATTAAGAATTTCTATTTCTCTTTCTTTATACAGGTGTCGTAAGTGGTGATTAAGCCTCGTCATCACTAAAGGCTACAGACAGTTAGCGGGATAGCCGACTCCAAAAGTACCAGACCAAAATAATCAGGCCGGTGACGAGAGACAGCGTGGTCTAAGGTGCAAGATGATTGGGATCACTAATCCGCTTGCCAAACGTGGCGATTGGGAAACCTTCCCACGGAAAAGACCCATGTCGTGTAGTGGACTATTACAGGCCGTTATGTATGAAGTAGAAAACTTTTAAACATTTTATTATTGGTAAAAGTCCTTTTTTCCACCTACAAATGTCTACTAGTAACAGATAGTAGAAAAAAAGGTACATTGAGTTTGGATATCCCATCATCAAATCTTCTAGAACAGCATATACACTTAGCCGTGGCGGATAAGACATTTGTATTACTGGAACCAGTTCAAATTTATCTTCACGCCAATACAGGGGTAGACGAAGGTTTAGACAATTAAGTCCTTTCGACCCACCCTCCACTGAAATCAACAACCGAAAAAATCAACCTAATGGTATGAGCCACGGGAAACGAACTCGGATCTCTTGATTCGAATTCCGATCACCCAACCACTAGGATATCGTGACACTAAACTAATTATTTTACTTATTATAATTGCGTTAAAAAACTAAACTTACCAATTTTCCTCGTCCTGGTATGGTCTCATAGACCTTTTCTCTGAAATAAGATGTTTCAATTAAAATATTGCTTAGAATAGAAGAGTATTGCTTAATACTATGATTATTTTTAACTCTGAATGTAAGAAAAAAATAAATAAAATATTAAATATCTTCACGCAATTCCCAATACAGGTGTGGCGACATCTATGTCTCCACATAAGAAGCTCGTTAGTGGCGGATTCAGGAAACACATCGACGTCCTACATCGCGCTATCGAAGTTCGCACGATTACATGCATATACGATTACCGATAGGTACAGCTTATTTCTTCAGAAATTTCTTCCAGCAGACTTGTGATACGACAGACAGGAGTGTGGTTACTATAATTACTTGAAGGTAGATTGTGCGCGTGCATAACTATACATAAATAATTTCAAATGTAAATCAATTTATTTATATATTCACGCATTTTTCCCAATAGGAGTACGCATATATCTGGTAAAACTTATGTACGAATTATATCGTTAGCTTGGACATTTGTTCGAGCTAACGTAGTCCCGAGAATACGAGTATCTTCGGTGAAAAGAAAGGTGTCGAAGGCACTGAATTGTCTACACCAGACCTCTGTCTACCCCTGTATTGGGAATTGCGTGAAGATATTTATTTATTTATTTTATTCACTGATTTATCAATGTACATAAGTTATTAAATAAAATAAAAAATAAATTAATAAAAGTCATACACGATAATGATTTCGCCGAATTTATTGATGACTAATAGGGTGAATGGTTGATGTTAATCCGTTATCCGTTCTGTCCGGTCAAAGGAAGTACGAACAGTGACCTCTTTGTAACGAAACACAGTATAAAAAAACACATACATAGCGACAACATCACATACATTGCTCTGATACCAAAGTAAGCTAAAGCACTTGTGTTATAAAGCCAGAAACAACGAAAGTACCGCAAACATCCATACCCGAGATAATGCTGAAAAATGTCGCTTTGTAGGTACATTGAGCCATTCGGGAATCAAACCCGGGACCGCAGAGCTACCGACACCATGAAAACTGTTAGTTACGTCACTTGTCCGTCAGTCGACAGTGGAGTTTTACAAAAATATTACATTACAAAATATTATTTTGGAATGAAGTATTTAAGTATTACTTCATACGTCCCCGAAATATATTTTTTGAAATTTTTTCCGTGTATACTAAAAATTTTTATACCCAATAACACTAGGGATAGGCCCTAGTTTTACATGCAGTAAAAGATATTAGTTCTTTTTTTACACAAACAATATTATGTTAATATTTACAATACTTATTAACTAAAAACTATTATAATCGTTGAGCCCTACTCCTCGTGGCATGATACCAAGAACGCTGGCTGCATTTCCACGTTGAATGGCTAGACTTAACCGTAGCAGTTGTCCTAAGGATGCTTTACTACAACACTGAGCACTTGGTAAAAGCCATCACTGATCATTGATTTTTATATTAATACTAACCTACTAATACAGTACTGATACTAATATTAGAATATTAAAATCTTCACGGACTTTAAGTCCTTTCGACCCACCTTCCACTGAAGAATTTTTTTGGGACAACGTGTCAGGTGGTGAGCCCGTCGCCGTGTTTTTTTTCAAAGCCAACAATATAATTCGAACTTAAGGTTTTAAAGAACCCGTTAGTACGAGCCTGCTACCTGGGGATCGAGCTTGGGTGTCTTGACTCGAAACCCCATCACCCAACCACTCGACTAATAAAAGATAATCGTGACTCTCTTAACAAAAGATAATGGACAGAGATTGTAACATAAAAAACACTGTTACAGAAACGTTCGTAAGTTATTTTGCATTATAAAAAATTAAATAAATAAATATCTTCATGCAAGTCCCAATACAGGGGTAGACTGAGGTCTAGTCTAGACAATTAAGTCCCTTCGACCCACCTTCCACCGACGATATTTCCGGGACAACGGGACAGTTGGTGAGCCCGCCGCCGTCTTTACGTCCAAGCCACCGATATAATTCGTACATAAGTTTTATGAAAAACCCATTGGTACGAGCCTGCCATATGGGGATCGAACTTGGGTCTCTTGACTCGAAATTCCGACCACCCTACCACACGGCTTTCGCGACTTACATACATACGTGACATTTAACACAGGTTAAATTACTTATTGGAATGTGGTAAAAACGAGCTACCTGCAAACCTGATGGTATATAACTGCTGAAGCATGGCATCTGGGCATCTCCTATCAACTTCAAACAAAAAAGGTCTCAAAAGAATCAAGGTCAGAGTTATCGCGATCTGACGAAGATGGAATAGAGTTTGATGTTTGCCCCTGCAGTTCTTAAGCGCTCAACAATTGTTACATTTCTACTTTTTGGCAGAAATGGGTTAGAATAAATTAAATGAATAAAAGAATGAATGAAAATGGTATTATGATAGACAAAAAAGAAAATTTACAATAGTAGGCCTTACTGTCGAGATACATTTTCTTACAGGCAACCCAATAAAAAACGAAATCAAAACAAGTATAAGGTTAGAGTGTACACTATCTATATACATATATTACATAGACTGGTTATATTCTTATACATGGATTGTCATAAAAATTATAAGCGAGAAAATATGCGAGGAAACCAAAAAAACGTTTCCAAATACTGCGCAATAAATTAATGTTAAAACAATCAAAGTTTTTGTTCAAACCGTCTGGCGTACTATCCACGTGTACATACTTACATACATAACGGCTTATTAAAGTCCACTGCAGGACATTGGCCCCTCCCATAGGGAGGGTTTGCCATAATAGCCACGCTTGGCAAGCGGATTGCCGATCGCAGTATCAGACACCTCGAACCTTAGACGTTGCTACCCATCTTCGGTCTGATTATTTTGGTCTGATATTTTTAGCGATGCTTTTCCCGCCATCTATCGGTTTCCATAACAATATTTAAGGCTGTATCCCTTAGATGCTTATTATGACATCAACGGGAAGAAAGGGCTTGGCAATTAGAATAAAATTTATACCTTACACACATTTAAATTTACCGTTTAAATTTGAATTAACGTTTAATTGCAATACTTAATTGGATTTAAGAGATACCTTCGATTATAATTTTCTTTGTTACTACTACTATAAATTACAACTAAAATCACTGTTTATTATTTTATTTTATTTTACAACCTGGACGAGTGGCGTCCACACCGGTTTTCATGGTGTCACCAGCTCTTAGGTCCGGTATTCGATTACCGGTCGAGTCAATGTAGAAAATATTTTTTCTACATTTTCTCGGATCTGGGTGTTTGTAGTGCCTTCGTTGTTTCTGATTCCATAATACAAGTGCTTAAGACACTGTGGGATCAGAGCAATGTATGTAATGTTGTCGACTATATATCTATATGACTATATATCTATATGAACTTAGATTAAAGCTCATTACCAGATTAAAAAAGAACTTACGAACATACACCTTTTTCTCCTTTCCTCAACGCATCTAACTTATCGAAGTAGCAAACAAATAAAATCAACAACACTATTAGGGTTCTCATTTTAAAGCTGCAATAACGTAACACGTTAAACGCTTATTTCATAATAACTTATACAATCCACCGACATTGGTGCAAAACGATATATTTTATCGCAACGGAAGTCGAGCGCGTTTAGTTCGAAAATATTCCACAATAGTTGATTATTCGCAAATTAATATCGACTGAGCAATCGTCCGTCACTAGCACTTCAAACAGACTAACTCAATTTCAACGTCCGAAGCATCATCAGTATAAAAAAAATATATTAACGACTGTATAGATTTAATGTGTATCGATTAATACAACTTTACTACTAGTGTATTATACGTCTACGTTTAAATGTCACTGATAACTATACTAAATAATACTTTTCGTGTGTACAATTAAATTTATTATTGAATCACAGAGCATTGAGTAATCAGAGTATTTAATCTTAATTGCAATAATTTTAGCATATGCAACGATAATGAACATTGAAGTATAATAGGAAGTTAATTTTTACTAGATATTAATAATTAATGGTGATTATATTGAATAAAAAATTATCTATTTAATACTAATAAGTAATTATAGCTTTACAAAAGAACTAGCTATTTATAATAACTAACTAATAAATTCATAACTAACTATTTCTTACATAAAAATATGTGAATATAAGAAAGTGTTATTTGACTTCCGGAAATAATAAGCAACACGAGGAGCACGGATAAAGTGTAAGTGTTACATGAAAATCTTTTTAGATACTTTTGACTAATGAAAAGTGATGGATTAATTTAGACATACATTAATGAATTCACGCAATTCCCAACACCAGGGTAGACAGAGGTCTAGTCTAGACAATTAAGTCCCTTCGACCCACCTTCCACGAAATATATTTTCGGGACAACGTGACAGGTGGTGAGCCCGTCGCCGTCTTTACGGCCAAGCCAACGATATAATTCGTACATAAGTTTTTGAAAAACCCATTGGAACGAGCCCGCCTAGGGATCGAACTTGGGTCTCACCCAACCACTCGGCTATCGTGACTTTTTGAATGATGAATTGAACTGGATGAATTGAAATTAATGAAACATTTAATTAAAACACGTTGTATACTTAAACAGCATTGATCTTCATTTATAAAATAAAATGTAATGATTTTAATTAATACCAGTCACGATATCCGTAAGTTGATATAAGGGTGATAACAATTTCGAGTCAACAGATCCAAGTTTGATACCCAGGTAGGCTCGACCAATGGTTTTTTAAGCTTTAGTTGTATCGTTTTATATCGTTGGTTTGGACATCTACGACTTCGTTGATTAGGACATAAAGACGGCGACAGGCTCGCCACCTGTCACGTTGCCCCTAAAAATATCTTCGGTGGAACGTGAGCCGGAATGACATAAGTGTCCACTTTTATCTCCCGCAGTATTGGAAATAGCGTGAATGTATTTTTAAATATAAGGAAAAAAGGAAGATTCATATTGTTTCGATACGATCGCTGTGGTAAACTATTATTAAAAAATGTTCCCCAAAAACTGTAAATGTTAAGTACATTTATAAAATTATGTTTAATAATTAATTAATGATATGTTGAATACTCACGATTGTTGTCTCTTGGTGGAACTTCATCTTTGAAATAGGTAAAAGTGAATTTTAATGTGTTTAATTAACAGCAGTTTTAATGTCTCCAAAAACTGTCGTTGTTAACTAGTTTTATAAAATTATATAATTATATAGTTGAATTCCTAGCCGTGTTGGTATCTTAGGAGCGTCCCCTTCAATTTCCCGTGGGCATCGTAACAGGTGACTAAGTAAAACACAATTAAAATAATGACAGTAAAAATATAAAATGTCTCCGCTGTGTCTGGAAAGTTTCAAACAGACCGGTGACAGGCAGAAACGTTAGGCGTTGACCCCGAGGTGCTTTGCAAGGTGTCTAATCTTATGATTGCAAATTTGCATGACAAGAATGGCGATTATTGCATATCCCTCTCTCCTGTGCGAGAGAGAGAGAGGCCTACGTCTTTAGTGAACTTGAACAGGCCTTTATGATGATTAATATGATTAATTAGGTCATAAATTAATAGTCACGATAGCCGAGTGGTTGGGTGGTCGGAGTTTCGAGTCGAGAGACCCGAGTTCGATCCCCAGGTGGCAGGCTCGTACCAATGGGTTTTTTCTAAAAGCTTATGTACTAATTATATCGTTGGCTTGGACATAAAGACGGCGACGGGCTTACCAACTGTCACGCTGTCTCAAAATGTCTTCGGTGGGAGGTGGGTCGAAACGACTTAATTGTCTAGACCTCTGTCTACCCCTGTATTGAGAATGGCTTGAAGATATATAGGTTTTGAAAAAACCTATTGGTTTACAAAATTTACTTGGTTTAAAAAGTATACCACCTGGGGTTCGAACACGAGTCCTTCGACTCGAAATTCTGACCTCTCTACCACTCGGCTATCGTGACTATGAGTCTGTAAATAAAGTATTATAAAAAAAATATCCTTGTCCTCACACAAGTTGCTATATTTTTCATCGCTCTGAACTTTGAACATTACGTAGTTACTCTGTGGATAAGAACAATGATATTTTGCATTACACCGGACAGCTTTATAGACATCCGGCGACAGATAGCGCGAGCTTGCGCACGAGATGTGAATAGTGCCGCCTCTATCACATTCACGCATCTACATACATGGCAAGTATACAAATGTTAAAGCGTACTCACACGACACCTAATCATATGCACGGTAAGAAAGTTATTGTGAATGATCGAAGATTGATGAAGATGCGCGTAAAGCATTAGATTAACTCAAATTATAAATGTTCATTTATTTAATCTGAAATTGTATTATATTGATTAATAACAGACTGTGCCATTGTATGGCGTAAGTAGTAAAAATTTAAAAAATATATATTTTCTAAAAAAAACTCTTCACGCCATTTCCAATACTGAGGTCGACCGAGGTCTAAACAAGTCCTTTCGACCCAACTTTCAAAAGAAAAGAAAAAAAGACATTTTTTTATAAGAACGTGGCAGGTGGTAAACGTCCACTCGTTTCAAGTCGTTCGCTTGGACGAAGTTTATGTTCAAGCGAACGACATAAATCTTACGTAAGTTTTGAAAAAAAAACCATTGGTACGAGCCTAACACCTGGAGACCTCGAACACGGGTTTCTTGACTTGAATTCCGATCACTCAGCTATCTTGACTATTACAAATATCACGTACATACATATACGTACATACATATACAAATATATACAAACACAGTGACTATATGTTTTCTAACCGTGTAAGTAAATTATTTCCCAGTGAAGTTAATGCTCGATGTGAGATACATCTAATTCGAAGTTTGAAAATAGAACTCGCAAAAAGTATCGAACGGGTTCTAACGCGTACCGTGAATAGACAATGGATCATTAGCTGGTACGAATTGGAATTCATAGGACATTTAACCTCATGTTTTTAATAGCATTTCGTCATAATTTCTAGCACTTTCTAGAAGGAAGTAGCGGCACTAAAATGATAAAACGATGCACATTTCTCTTTTAATAGGAAGTTTCACGCACGGCGTTGTCCTTTATTTCATTTATATAAATAACCTATCATTCCTGACCTCAAAAGTAAATAAAAATAAAGATATAAATATCTTCACGCAATTCCCAATACAAGGGTAGACTGAGGTCTAGTCTAGACAATTAAGTCCTTTCGACCCACCTTTCACCATCAAAAGTAACATATGTATAAAAAAGAAAATTAAAAACCTATTTTTTTTTGTAGTCACGATAGCCGAGTGGTGGTGGTGGTGGGTGGTCGGTATTTCGAGTCGAGAGACCCGAGTTCGATCCCCAGGTGGCAATCTCATAACAATGGGTTTTCTCAAAAACTTAAGTACGAATTATCTCGTTGGCTTGGACATTAAGACGGCAAAGCCCTCACCACCGGACACGTTGCCCCAAAAATATCTTCGGCGGAAGGGGGTCGAAACGACTTAGATATGTCTAGATCTCTGTCTACCCCAGTTGGTTAGGAATGGCGTTAAGATATATCATTATTATATATATTTTATAATACCTCCACATAAAACGTTGTAATAACACGTTTAATTCTAAATCACTCTCATGAGAGTATAATAATTATTAAATACTATAAATATTTTCCTGGTACAGAGTGAAACAAAATCAACAAGTGTTGCTATCACGAAGCTCATTAAATAGAACTAATTACGGTACATGTTATTTTTGTACTAAATTTAAAGTTAAGTTAGTCATTGCCCAACGTATTGTTATTTTGTATATAATTTATGTAGCGACTATATATACTGATAACCTTAACCTTGAATTCTTGTGCCATACACATTGCATTGCACATTGGATTTCGAGTCAATAGACCCGAGTTCGATTCCCAGTTGGCAGGCTCATACCAATGGGTTTTTTAAAAACTTATGTACGAATTACATCGTCGGCTTGGACATAAAGACGGCGACGGGCTCACCACCTGTCACGTTGTCCCGAAAATATCTTCGGTGGAAGGTGGGTCGAAGGGACTTAATTGTCTAGACTAGACCACTGTCTACCCCTGTATTGGGAATTATGTGAAGATATTTATATTTATTTATACACATTGCAAAGTTTTATTCTTTGACTCGCACCTGCCACCTACTTTTCACCCTGAGAATTGTTGATGGTATATTCCGATATTTGTGACGTGAAGATACTTTTTTTAGTAAATAATTGTAAATTTTTATGCTGTCATAAACGGATGTAAGAGGAAATCCTTATTATAAGGAACACAATTGTAAAAAAAACCCAATTTATAATCAAATAAATATGGCGTTCAATTCAAGTAATTATGATTGGTAGAAAATTGGCATCAAGTCCGCCCATTGTAGCCCATTGTTTACACACCGTAAACAAAAGGCTACAATGGGCGAAATACAAATAAATATAACGAAGAATACGTAAATAAATAAGCTTCTGCAGAGGAGATGTTTTTGAATAAGTAGCCATTAAAAATAGAGTACCGATATTACGCATAACAAATAAAATAAATAAATATAATAAATATCTTCACGCAATTCCCAATACAGTGGTAGACAGAGGTCGAGTCTAGACAATTAAGTCCCTTCGACCCACCTTTCACCGAAGATATTTTCGGTATTACGCATAACGAATGGAAAAACATAACAGACCAACAATCGTAGACCAACTGACGGGTGAGGTAACCGAAGACCCCACTAAAACCTTCGACTCTCCAAGTTTTCCTGCTTTTAACAACTCACCTGCAACCCTTTTAGTTTTGAGATTTTAGGTGGACGACAGAAGTTACTCAGTATACTCCACGTAGATTTGTAAGCATCACGCTTGACAAGCGAATTGCCGATCGTAGTACGAGACACCTAGACACCACCGGGAAGACATTGCATTAATAACCTTCTTTTGAAATGGCTTCAGGTGTTACGAATCACATAATTTGGTGGACTTGCTAAGCTGGTTACTCACCCTACTCCCAAAAGAAAAATTTAATAAAAACAATTCTGCAATATAATCTTTTTAATATCTTCTCGCAATTCCCAAAACTGGGGTACGTAGAGGTCACTTAAGACTAATCGAACCGCCATGCACGCTAGACATTTTTGGGACAGCGTGACAGTTGGTGAAGCCCATCGCAATAAAAATAACTCTCATTAAGAGTATTTATCTTTAAAAATGGTTGTAAGTTTTGGATTTTACTGTAAATAAAAATCATATGGGTATAGCCTTGCTCACTCTCATGATCAAAGTATAAAATACTTGCATAGTACTATTGCCGTGTAGTACATGGGAGTCGTTGGAGGCGACTACTGAAAATGGATTCAAAACTACAGTGCCACCGACATGGCGATGGCGATGGCGGGATAGCGGTCTTCAAAAGTACCAGACCAGAAGTTTAAGTCAACCGGAGAGGAACAGTATCCTCTAAGTTGCGACGTATCTGGTACAACATTCTCCAATAAACTTGCCAAGCGTGGTTATTATTGCAAAATTTCACTTTATAAATAACCTTAAACAAGAGAGAGTCCTATGTTACTATGCTGACGCATTTAAAAAAGTAACGTTATATTTTAATTGTTCAAACCCGCAATTAACCGGAGCTTACTGGTAGAGAATATCATAAGGTATTATGTCCGCTTATTGGAACCCTTAGTTTATAAGTTGTAGACAATAAATAAATAAGTTATATATTTCACAGTCACCATAGCCGAGTGGTTGGGTGGTCGGAATGTCGAGTCAAGAGACCCGAGTTCGACCCCCGGGTGGCAGGCTCGCACCAATGTGTTTTTCAAAAACCTATGTGCGAATTACATCGCTGGCTTAGACAAAAAGACGGCGACGGGTTCACCACCTGTCACGTTGTCCCGAAAATATCTTCGACCGAAGGTGGCTCTATGGGACTTTATTGTATAGGCTGGACCTCTGTCGACCCCTCTTTTGGGAAAAGCGTGAAGATATTTATATATTTATTTATTGATATACTTTGCATAAAGAGGGACAGCATCACATACATTGCTCTGATCCCAAAGTAAGTAACTAAGGCACTTATTTTATAGAATCAGATACCTGTACTAACAAAGGTGAGTTGTGGAATCGGAAACAACGTAGGTACCAAGACCGAAGAAAATGTAGAAAAAGTGGTTTTCTACATCGACCCATTCGGGAATCGAATCCGGAACCTTAGTACTGGCGACACCATGAATACCCGTATGTGCGGCACTCATCCACGGAGTTCGTTGAACCAAGTACCACATTAGTATAGGACCAAGGTCGTAAAACCAAACTTAAAACTGAGTTTTTGCGTCATAACTACATTTAAGCCGGATTTGGCACAGGCAGCAAAAAGAAATGATAAAAAAATTTTTTACTCGCTTATCTATTTCAATAAAGCGAACACAACTTTGTTACTAACTTTTTATTTAAATTGAACCAACTTTGTAAGAACACGAAGGCAAAAAACACTTATTGTTGACAATTTCAAGGCGACTAGTCTAGACTTTCAGTCAGAGTTAACTTTGTTAAAGATTTCACGTGGTCTCAATGTAAAGAACGTAGGTTACAAAAGTGAATTGTAAACGATTAATGGCAGAAATGAAAAAAGAACTACTACTAAAATGGACATAAAATACATTCGATAGTTGAGCGAAAGTAAATAAGAAAATGAGTCAAAGTGATAGGAAAAAGGCGCTCAATATATATCTCCACGTCGTGACGTCCTCCGTTGACGAGTAACGTAAACACCGGTTTTCAAAGTGTCGCCATCTCAGGTCCTGGATTCAATTCCCGGACGGAATCTATGTAGAAAAGCCACTTCTACATTTTCTCGGGTCTGGGTGCTTTAGCATCTTACATTGGGATCGGAGCAATGTATGTGATGTTGTCCCTGTCTGTATATGTTATTTATTTACATGAGCAAATTCCCAAGGAAAGTCCAGAGCACTAGGTTGCTCTAAGAGACCTATATACCCTCTACTGCGGCCACCCGCCCCGACTCCACTGGAATTAAAGAGCATATAATTTTGAGGCAAGAGATCAAAATGTCAAAAAAACGAGGTCGATACCAATGGTTTTTTCAAAAAACTTATGTACGAATCGTTGGCTTGGACATAAAGACAGTGACGGGCTCACCACCTGTCACGTTGACCCGGTGGGTCGAAGGGACTTAATTGTCTATATTGTACCGTTGACATGGACAGTAAGACGACGATGTGTTCACCGCCTGTCACGTTGTCCCCGTCCGTTGGCTTAATATTCTAGACCACTGTCGACTCCTACTTAGGGAAAATGCATGAAAAAAATTAATAATATTACAGCCTTTTTACACAAAACATTAATTAATTAAACAACAAAAGTGGTTGGGTGATCGGAATTCCAGTCAAGAGACCTGAACTCGATCCCCAAGGCTTTAATGGTTTTTTTTTGTTTACAAAAATTTACGTTAATCGATATCGTTGCCTTGGACATTAAGACGGCGACAGGCTTACCGCCTGTCAGGTTGTTCCAAAAAGTGTTTTCGGTGGAACGTGTGTCGAAAGGACTTAATTGTCTAAATCTCTGTCTACCACTGAAATAAGGACGACTGAATGACGTGAAGATATTTATTTATTTATTTAATTAAGCACCTAAGCCTTCCTTATTACTCAGTCAGCCACAAAAATCCGTTCAGAGGTTTTTGAGTTTATTTTCTGAGTTTATCACGTTAAGATGCGCGGTGAGGAAACTTTGTTTTATAATTATAACCACCTCTATAGAGGAGTGGCGTACACACCGGTACTTATGGTGTCGCCAGCTCTAAAGTCCCGAGTTCGATTCCTAGGCGGATCAATCTGGTGAAACCCTTTTTCTGCATTGTCTCGAGTCTAGGTATTTGTGGTAGCTTAGTTGTTCCCGATTACATAACACAAGCGCTTTAGCTATCTACTTCAGGATCAGAGGTATTTATATATGTGATGTGGTCTCTATGTCGTAATTTTACATAGCTAAGGACTCAAAGAGAACTTCCCAAGTTAGCATTTTCAGCAATACCAATGGTAACTCGCTCTGCCTTTCAGATTCGATCCTAAATCTCGTCAATAAAAGTATTCGTGGCAAATAACATTTTGGTGCCAGATTTTTATCTTCATGCATATCCTAATATTAGGGTAGTCAGAGGTAGACAATTAAGCCCCTTCGATCCACTTTTCACCGAAGTTTATTTACGAAAATGTGACAGATTATGAAAAAAAATTTCTTCACGCTATTCCCAATACTAGGGTACTCTGAGGTCTAGACCAATAAGCCAATAGAAAATGAGCTTTAGAAAATATGCATACAACTAGGTTAGTTAGCTAAGTAGCTAAGCTAAATAGGTTAGGTTAGGTAGTCAGAAACGCCTAGAACTCTAGCCAATAAAGTCAGCTATTACAGCCTCAAACTACAGTCCAGTGTTTTCCAATCGATCGAACAAAGCAAAACATCTCGTTACAGTTCGTTAAATGTGGTTCTTTTATCAAAACCAAACCGCAAACTGCAATAGACTCAACAATAGATTCCGTTACACGCCAATAGAACATTATAGAAGCTATATATCTGCCTACTCTATTTCCTGGTATTGCGTAATACAATGCAACTTTACCTATTCGTATGCTGTAACAGGAATTAGTTGTACATCGAATGAGGATAGTTAATTAAGTGGCAATAACATCCAGATAGAGAACAATTTATTTATTTGTCAAGTTTCAATCAGAGCTGTGCCTAAACAACGCTTTAAATTGAATTCGTAAATTTATGTTCTAAAACTAATCCGGTTTACATTCAAATGTACACATACATAGATAGACAACATCGCATACATTGCTCTGATCCCAAAGTAAGCGTAAGCACTTGTGTTATGGAATCAGAAACAACGAATGTACGACAAACAGCCAGACCCGAGAAAATATAGAAAAAGTGTTTTCTGTATAGACCTGATCGAGAATCGAACCAGGGACCTCAGAGCTGGCGTCATCATAAAACCGGTGTGTACATGTGCCGGTGTATACTCGTCCACAGAGGTCGTCAAACCGGCCGTCAAATAAAACAAACGAACGGTTAAAGAAACTAAAAGGCTTTGAAATCGAGACCAAATTTTTTACCTTCTCACATTTTCCCATAACTGGTATAGACAGAGGTCTAGACAATTAAGTCCTTTCGCTTTAAGCTCACTTTACCTGAGCTCTTTTCTTCATAGAATCCAAACTACCGTTACAGTGACTTACATAGATATATATTTCTTTGGATATACTAGCGGGCTCAGCGGACCTAGCCCCGCCTTGGAATTAAAAAAATATAAGATAAAAAATGTTGTCATAGACGCGCCAGCAAAACACAAAAGACGTCGATTTTCACGTCTTTTGTGTTTTGTAATTCATCGTGAGCAGCATCGTGAACACTAGAATTATATTTAATAAATATGGAATGTCGATTGTGGTGTTTAATTTATGAAAATATATCGCCAAAGCAAAAAGACAAATTCGACTAGGAATATTTTTATTGCAGAATAACATAAATTCTAAAAAACGCGCCGCCAGCGCGCCGCTTGCACACAATGTTTTGATTTGGACGCACTGCGTTCTCCTTTAGGAATTTAACTCGTAGAACCCTAGTTATCTATCTCTTATGCCTACAATATAATAAATATGTTTATAAGATTGAGATGGATACAGTTACAGTAGATATCTTATCATTCCCCCGAACGGGTTACGGCCGGCCCGTGGTAGCCTCTTCAATCCCTAGCAAGATTCGAACGCGTAAACCTTAGCTATGAAGGCAGGCGCCCTACACGCCAGGCTAACATATACATTTAATAAAAAAAAACATAAATTTATGTATAATAAACAAGATACACACCTACGTAATAAATACTTAAATAAACAAATACAAATATAAGGACATCAACTCATACATTGCTCTGATCCCAAAGTAAGTACCTAAAGCAAGCGTGTTATGTAATCAAGATACCACACACACCCAAACACGTGACTATAGATAAAAAGTGCTTTTCTTCATCCAGTAATCGAATTCGGGAACTTTATTTGAAATTGGTAACATTTTGAAAATATAAAACCTCCGTAGAAATATTGTATACACACTACTCGCCTACGGAGGTCGTGACAAATAAGGTATTTAATTATTATTATTCAAAAAATGTATAACCGTTGATAAATCTATATAGATCTATAACACAGTCTAAAATCACAGTTCGATTCCATTATAAAAGTTGCATTCCCTACACCCTAAGACCGGTCTTGTTGAGGCGCCGTATTAATCATTCACTCAGCGTCACAAACATCGCGTAGTATTACTCACTCGTCGTGCCTCAACGCGTCCCTATCAACGAACTACTTCGTTTTCCTTCCTTTCCCGCCAACCCACGCACATCCATTGTCCACGCATGCATAGATTATCAATGTCAATGACGGCTGCCAATTGACGAATGTTGATTTTTTTAAAGAATGATAGTAGCCGTGTCAAATAATATTGTCAGAATTCCTGTTAAACACTCCAACTAAGCTGCAATGTGTCTCGACTGGTTCACGATGGTAGTCGAATGGCGGAACCGAACCTGCGACATTATGTTACGCAGTTATGTTATTAGGCTATTGAAGCTTTGTTTAATAATTAGATAGAGACAACATCACATATATTGCTCTTATCCCAAAGCTAATAGCTAAAGTTGTGTTATTGAATTGCAAACAACGAAGGTGGCACAAATACGCAGACCCGAGAGTCCCGGAGTCGAAATCGAGACCTCCGAGCTGGCAATACCTTATAATAAATAGAATCACCCTCGGAAGTCGTTTACATTTAAATGTGTGCATAAATATCTGTTGTGTTAGTATAAGATTATACCACCCACTTTCTTATCATAGTGAGGTAAGTAGGAAGTGTTGACTAAGGGGAAAGTCTTAGAAAATGTTCTTTTTGAAGGCAAAATAAATATATATTTTCACGCCACTCCCAGTACAGGGGTAGACAGAGGTATAGTCTAGACAAATAAGTCCCTTAGACCCTCTACCGAAGATATTTTTCGGGACAACGTGATAGGCGGTGAGCCCGTTACCGTCTTAATTTCCAAGCCAACGGTGTAAGTCGTACATGAGTGAATAAACCCATTGGTACAAGCCGGTCAACTGGGGATCGAACTCGGGTCTCTTGACTCGAAATTCCGACCACGCCGACCTCGACTATCGTGACTCTTTTAGGTCAGCAAAATTTATAGGATAGCAAAACGTCGGGTACGTAGTAGTGTATACGATAATACTTATTGGTGACAAATTAGGGCAGGCCCATACCGTACAGTCCGCAAAGTCGGTGACCTTGTGGATGATAATGAATACGATACACGAAACCCCACTAACTAGCCGGTAAAAACCATTTAACGCTCAATTCGTCTCCTATTACCCAATACCTAAATTCCGCGCAGTTTCTGATGACGAATCGTATATAACATAACCATAGCATAACCATAAACTCCTTGCCGTTAAGGAGTGCAGTTTCCTCATACAAACATACGTACTTGGATAGGGACACATATATATCATCAGCTCTGTATCCTTACACACTTAGACACAAACAAGTAATAAACCATAAAAGAATTTTCGAAATCGGTTTACATACCACGGAGGTAACAAAGATAAAAAAAACTTAAAATCGAATTAAGAACCTCTCCCTTTTTTGAAGTCGGATGAAAAATAAGTATGCTGTCGCAACCATGCAGCTGATACCGATTTTTAGTGGCCCTATGGACCAATGGTCCTATAAATACATACATAGATCGAGACAACATTTTATACATTGCTCTGATCCGAAATTAAGTAGCTTAAGCACTTGTATTATGGGATCAGAAACAACTTAGTTACTGAAAACACCCAGACCCGAGAATATGCAGAAAAAGTGTTTTCTACATATTCTCGGATTGACCCGACCGAGAATTGAACCCGGGACCTGAGAAGTGGGACCAAGAAAGTGGCATGACGGATTTCATTACTTTCTAAAAAACTTATATTCTACTCTGAAATTTCGTCGGCATAATGGGTTACATTGCCCAAGGGACATAGGTTTGTCCTCTACAATAATTACCTGTATTGTGTTTCCGCATTATTTAATGCATAGTTCAAGTATCTAAGTGTCTTCGCGTCATAAAATACCTTCACGCATATTCCCACATTTCGCCGGAGCTTAGATAACGCGACAGAAGGTACGTGCACGTAATAACATATTGAATTAATAAAAATCAAAACAAGTAGTTGGGTGATCGGAATTGGAATCTACAGATACGATTTCGATCCCCAAGTGGGTACCAATGAGTTTTTTTAAAAGTTTTTATGTCGTAGACTAGGACGTGAAGGCGCCGATAAGTTCACAACCTGTCACGTTGTCCCAAAAAATGTCTTCGGTGAAAGGTGGGTTGAAATAACTTGATAGTCTGGAACTCTGTATTGGGAATGGTGTGAAAATATATTATTATATTAAGCTAAAAAAGGTCCAAACTGATATGTGCTATAATTCAATTGATGATTCCCTTCTTTTTATAAATTATAATCGTTGTTTGTTGACATTAGTTTCATTACTATTGGTGCAATTATTTACATATTCAACTTAAGTACCTAAAGCCTCATATTATCAAACAGTTTAATTAGCTGTACATGAAACAAAAAAAAATCCGTATGGTAACGGCATATGAATATTGCCACTCTCTTTCTTCCCATGGATGTTGTAAGAGGCTACTAAGGGAAACAGCCTTGAATATAATTATGGCAACCGATGGTGGGATAGCCATCTCTAAAAATATTAGACCAAAGTAAACAGACCGAAGATGGGCAGCAGCGTCTAAGGTGCGAGTGGTCTGGTACTGCGATGGCCATTTCGCCTGCGAAGCGTGGCGATTATGGCAAATCCTCCCCATGGGAGTGGCCTATGTCCTGCAGTGGACTTTAACAGGATATAAGTATGTATGTATGTATATGTAAAACAAAAAATACTTTTTATATTGTAATTAAACATTTGCATGCCTCAATAAGGCAGAATATGTAAGGATACATTCCCTATAATAATAAGACCTATTATTATTTACGTTCTGACAAACAAATTATTGTTTGATAGATTGAAACATTCATATTCGGTAAATAATCAATATCTACACAGATTGTTAAGACGTTTGTTAAGAAGTTTAGCGGTTTTTAATTATTTATTTAATAATGTCTCACGAAAGTTCATAAAAATGAAATAAAATATGTTTGCGGAAGTATGGTAGATTTAGCTGACAATTCAAAAGAGGTATCAACAAAATCATAGGCAGCAAATTTTTAATAACTAATAATTTAATTCATATTTATCACGTAAATGTTTGCCCCGAGCAGGATTTGAACCCCAAAATACTTAACTCTGAAGGTATGATTGCGAACTAGGCTATTTGTTCTTAAAGAACTGCAGAAAATAAGTAAAGAATGCATTTAGACTAATCCGATGAGACTATAAGGAGAGAAAAAAGATGCAGCATATAAATGACCGAGTGGTAAAATTAAAGCAGCGTTTTGTTTAACCCATAGTTGGGCATAGACGTCCATCCTCTATCCTATATTCTCTACATTTCTATATTCTCTTAAATATTCTTTGAAGTAGTTTGAAGTGAAGAAAAGCTTATCACATTGCCCCAGTATGGATTGTTTGACTCCATACATCCTTGAAATATTTTTAAGTATCATTTGGTTGGTGCTAAATTCAACACATAAAAATGCCATTAGTTATTTTAGTGCCGGTTCAAGGATTTAACCAGGATTCAAGTTTATTCAGCAAGCGTCCTAATCACTAAGCTACCATAGCTACACAGTGTAGTGATGGACTTAGAATATGCCACCTCCTTCCTTTCAGCGGGTGGCGTAAGTGTCAACTAGCGATGAAGCCTTGAATACCGTAGCCAAAGATAACCAATAGATGCTAGGGGTACTATCTGGAAAATACCAAATCAACATTGAGTTACACAGTCTGCCTAATCTTAACTTAACATTTTTTCAAATGGTCATCTGTCAAAAGCTTTATTTGCAAGGCTTTCCTTTGCTATTCCTGATCAGGGCAAGAAACCCGACGCCACGACACCTACGGCGTCTAATACAGGGATAGACAGAGGTCTAGATAAATAAATCCTTTCGACCCACATTTCACCGAAGATATTTTTGGGACAATGTGACATGTTGTGAGCCCGTCGCCGTCTTTATATCCAAGCCAACAGTATCTATGTAAATAGAAAGAAGGCACTTACTTCATAGGCTGGTCACAACCGATGCACTTGCCATCTTCGTCACACCATCCTTCGCATCTAACGTCACAGGGCTTGACACATCTGGAAGTGATATTGTTCTTGACATATCCTTCGTTACAGGAACAGACGTTAGGTGCTGAGCAGTAACCGTTCACGCAAGTCTCATTGCACGCAGGCGCACAACCGCCCTCGTTTCTTTCAAATCCCGCGTCGCAAACGCAAACATTAGGTCCAACACATTGTCCATTATCGCACGAGTCGCATCTCGGGAGGCAAGTTTCGTTCACTCTTGTATAACCTTCCAAACATGAACAAACATTTGGCGCTGTGCATTTCGCATTGACACATGGGTTTTCGCATACCGGCTCGCATTCGAACGTTTGTTTATTTCTGTAGCCGGGATTGCATGCGCAAATGTTTGGACCAATGCAGTTTCCATTGACGCATGGTTGGTCGCAAATAGGGGCGCAGTTAAAGTCCACATCGAGGGCGTAGCCGGGATCACAGTGGAAGCAATGGGTGGAGTTGTGTTCTTTGAAGCCGGGGTTGCATTGGCAGGTGTTGTTGGCAATGCAGACGCCGTTCACGCACGGCGGATCACATACAGGCATGATGCAGATGTTTTTAAGTTCCTCGTCGAGAATGGCTGGGGGATCGCAGTGGCATACGTCAGGGGATATGCAACGTCCCCCAACGCAGCCGGTGCTGCAGAGTGGGGTGCAGCTGTCGTTCTCGCTGTCATATCCCCATCCGTGGCAGCAAACTGCCTCGTTCTTCGTAACAGTAAATGCCTGAAAAAAAATGAAATTTTTTTTATCTTCTGTATTTTGACACATATTACTATATCCTTAACTATAACATGTATTTTAGTAAAAAAAAAAACATATCGGAAAGGGCTTAATACATTTAAGTATTATTAAGAAATTTTACTATAAATTACACCACCTCCTTTTTTTCATAATTCAAGTCTCTTTTTGGCCCTAGGGTTCGCTGTAATCTTTTAAGTTTTATCTCCGTGTTATTTATACCTTTTATATATGTGTACAATAAAGTATTTACTACTACTAATATTTATTTATGTATTTAATCTTTATTTAATCGCCATTCCTTATAGGAGGTCACAAAAGACAGACTTAAAGCCTTTAGGCACTCTCTCCTAGTTAGCATATGGTATGGTGAAATTTTTACTAACTTTCTTATAAGATATTAGATAGAATACTTCCACCTAGAATTTGTCTGAGTCAGTACCTCACTCTTATACATTTCTGTCCTCAATATTAGTGTAACGGCTTAGTGTTAAGTTTACACGGGCGTCTATAATCAGTTACGATAGCCGAGAGGTTGAGTGATCGGAATTCGAGTAAAGAGACCCGAGTTGGATCTTCGGGTGTTAGGCTCGTACCAAAGAGTTTTTTTTTTAAAAACTTGTTAGAAAGGTGAATTGAAAGAACTTAATTGTTTAGACCTCTGTCTACCCCTATTGGAAATTGCGTCAAAATATTTATTTATTTTATCAACTGAACAGCATGTTCCTTTCATGGTACGGGATATTATCTTACTAAACTTACAGAAGTGCCTGTAAAAATCCACTGGACGACGACGGTCCAAGATATAAGACAAAAAAATCTTTTGTAAAAGCTCATTGGCACGACCACAACACCAGGGGATCGAAATCGGGTCCCTTGACTCGAATTCCGATCACCCAATCACTCGGCTATCGTGAACAGACATGATATTAAGTTAACAAATGCTTCGTTCAGAATCATGGAACATCGGATTAGCAATTTAAATTCACTTCGTGCGTGGGGTTCCGGTTACGGCTTTATATGGCTCGCTCTTTCCTTTAATTTACTTTCGAAGCACGTCCCTAAAGCAAAAAGGATCTTCAATACAAACATCCTCTTTTCTTATAACATACATTAATAGTTGTATAATAATATTTATCACGACAGCCGAGTTGTTGGATGGTCGGAATTTTGAGTCAAGAGACCCGAGTTCCATCCTCAAGTGGCAGGCTCGTACCAATGGGTTTTTTCAAAACAGGCTAACCATCTGTCACGTTGTCCCGAAAATATCTTCGGTGGAAGGTGGGTCGAAGGGACTTATTTGTCTAGACTAGACCTTTGTCTACCTCTGTATTGGGAATTGCGTGAAGATATTTATTTTATTTATTTATTATAATATTTATCGGCGACGGGCTCGCCACATGTCACATTGTCCCGAAAATATCGTCGGTGGAAGGTGGGTCGAAGGGACTTATTTGTCTAGACTAGACCACTGTCTACCCCTGTATTGGGAATTATGTGAAGATATTTATATTTATTTATACACATTGCAAAGTTTTATTCTTTGGCTCGCACCTGCCACCTACTTTTCACCCTGAGAATTGTTGATGGTAAACCTCTGTCTACCCCAGTATTGGGAATTGCGTGAAGAAATTTTATTTTTGTTTTATAATGTTTATATCGGGTTGCAGCGTTTGACTCAGTTCCAGTGGCAGAAGCTAATTTATTTGACATTCATAGCCTTTATTTGTAAATATACAATGTGTGTTCAAATTATTGCGGACAATACCAATTTTATTTTCTTAGAATTTGTAGTTTAACTATTTATTTACTTATGTTCACTCACAATCCCTAATATTAACTAACTAATTACAAACAAAATATTCATTATTAATTATATATTTCAGGTTTTAAATTATAAATATGTAAAACATTATTTTAATATTAAAATGTTACAAAAAAATTCCAAAAAATGATTACGCTCCCTCATATTTGGTCACCCATATCGAAAGGGGTAATCTTTCTTCATATATAAAGTAACACTTACTTGACCCCTGCCTACCCCATTATGGGAAACTGCGTGAAGATAAAAGCCGATTTATACCCGCCAATTATTATACAATACCCACCTCTTTTTTAGTCTTTCGAACGACGCATTTCTTTTTGCCGCACATTTTCTTAATCTGTACTGCATACGTCTTCAATCTGGTTCTTTGTGAACTGAAATTAACAAAATGATATTTTAAAATAGTCAGGTTAAATCATATAAGCTACGAACTTTTTGTTATAAATCTATTCCACCCGTTAGTTGCAATAAAAAAATCTCCTTAATTTAATAATTAGGTAATTCTATCGCAAAATGTGCAAGATGTCTGGTACTGCGCTCGCCAATCCGATTAAAAAGTGTGGAGATTATGCCAAATCCCTAAAAGGGGCGAGTCCTATGCCCCGCAGTGGACTTTAACAGGCCGTTATGTTTTATGCAAGATCTTCCTCGATCTCAAAAGATCGTCCTAGGTTCAATGCTTGAATACATGAGAGATTTTTAGATGCAACTGCAACCGGTGTCCACCATACGCTGGTGACCCTTCTACCACTTGTCAACATCTCTCAACTGCATCAGTTGAAGTTACAAAAATCATACGAACCCCTTAGGGCATTAGGGGTTTTTAGGGGTTACTATCGTACCTCACAGAAGACGTACTACACTTTACAGCTAAAAAAGTTTCTCAGTAATTTAATAACAAAGCTGACCATAGCTCATCTATTACGACAGCCGAATGGTCGATTGGTCGAAGAGACCCGAGTTCGATCCCCAGGTAGCAGGCTCTTACCATTGGCTTTTTTTGTAAAAACTTATGTACGAATTATATCGTTGGCTTGGATATTTAGACGGCGACGGGCTCACCACCACGTGTCCAATAATATCTTCGATGGAAGATGGATCGAAACGACTTAATTGTCTAGACCTCTGTCTACCCCTGTATTGGGAATGGCGCGAAGATATACTATAGCTTATACTGTAAAAATTAATGTGTAAAAATAATGTCAGGATTAGCCAAAATCATCACGCTATAAAAGTGGTAAATTACTAAAAATTCGCACCTAGACTCCGTAACCAAACTGTCTATAATAATTATTAATTCAGTTTGCCAAAAATGAAATAAATAAATACATACGAAGATAGGGACAACACAACATACATTACGACCGACCCCAAATTAAGCTGCTAAGCACTTGTATTATAGAATCAGAAACAACAAACACCCAGATCCGAGAAAATGTAGAAAAAGTGAATTTTCTACATAGACCCCGACCGGGAATCGAACCCGGGACCCCGGGTAGGTACATAACATTTTAAGTCCTTACCTTGTTTCATTGTGCATATATGGACAAGAAAACAGTAATAACGTACATTATATCACTATTAAACTTTTATAGCGGCAATAGCCTAATGGTTTAGGGTGCGGGCTGCGAAACATGACGTCGCAGGTTCGGGCCCCGCCATTTGACTATTGACGTAAACCAACTCCAGACAAAAGCATTGCAGCTTGATTGGAGTGGTTCACAGGAATTCTAATAATGTTAGTCGGCATTGCTAGTATTCTTAAAAAAAATATGTACCATCTCTCTAATGTTAAACTGTAGTTAACAAAATTTGCGTCCGTAGCAATCATAATAAAAATAATTCTAAAATTCTTTTACAGGAAACAGATAATACGACTTCTAAAACTGTGTCAAATATCTAGTTTGATAAAAATTTGTGATTATTGTGGAAACAAAGTGGTGAAATACCGACAGGCACTAAAATCTCTTCATAAAGTCGGTCAAAATCACATAGTAATATTCCGATAGTCACGATAGCCGGGTGGTTGGGTGATCAGAATTCGAGTCAAGAGACCCGGAGCTTGAGCTCTGTAAGCCCGGCAAGCAGCAATGAGTTTGGTAAAAACTTATGTACTACTTATATTATTGTCAGGTGATAGGCTCGCCACCTGTCACGCTGTCCCAAAATGAGCTCCAGTGATATGTGAGTCAAAAAACGAAGGTGCTAGTCCTATGTTAAGATTATGGCTATATCTTCCTATATCAAAGATACCTGATATACCTATAATAAGACTAGATATCTACTTTATCATCCAAGGACACATCCACGGACGTCGTGAAGGTGTCACTTTTTTGGCGTGTTTGTCCAAGAGAGAAAAGGAGACGATGTGCTCTCTCCTCAGGAAATACCTGCTTAAGACCGCCAGCGCGCATGGGGTAGCTCATAAAAAACTTTATCACTTCAGAAGACTTATAGTTATAAAATATTTACTAAACAATAATTGTTATTAAGTAAGACACTCAGTCTCGAGTGTAGTGGTAGTGGTGTGACCAGTAGAATTAGTGCACGCATCTGTTAGAGGGAGGGTGGTGCACTTCTCTTCGGATCAAAGGGTTCTTCGGCTAGGTTCATATGTCTTTTATTTTTGTATGCGGAAGGGCTATAATAACGAAATTCCACAATATAACGCCTCAGTCTATTAACTACTGCAAGTAACTTGACTTACAGTTTGTTAAGATAAAGTAAAGTAAGATAAAAAATTCACTGGTATTTGATTTTATTTGTTTTTTGTTTGGGTTCATGAAAAAGGTGCATTTTCTTCATCTATGTCTGTCTCTGTCGGGCGTGGTCAATTATTACCCTTATTAATCCCTAATAGTCTTTACCTTTGATTTTCACATAAGTCACGATAGCCGAGTGGTTGGGTGGTCGGAATTTCGAGTCAATAGATCCGAGTTCGATCCCCAGTTGGTGGGCTCGTACCAATGGGTTTTTCAAAAACTTATGTACGAATATCGTTGGCTTGGACATAAAGACGGCGACGGGCTAACCACCTGTTACGTTGCCCCGAAAATATCTTCGGTGGATGGTGGGTCGAAGGGACTTAATTGTCTAGACTCGCGATTGCGTGAAGATATATATTTTTTTTTATTTTCTCAGGTGTCAGGGTCTAATAAAATGTAATTTTGTAAAACGTCTTTACATATAAACATTTTCCGTATGGTTACGACGTAAGAATATATTCGTCGAGTGTCGTACACACCGGTTTTGATGATGTGGTCAGCATTGAGCTCTGGAGGTTCGATTCTCGGTCCGGTCAATGAATAATACACTTTTTCTATATTTTCGCTTGTCTGAGTCTTTGTGGTACCTTCGTTGTTTCTGATGCAATTATACTAGTGCTTAAGCTGCTTACTTTGGGATCAAAGCAATGTATATGATGTTGCCCCTATCAATTTATGTATTTACTTCTTTATTATACCTTCCCGTGGGTGTCCTAAGAGAAAACGCTTGAAATTTAACTCTACCGATTGATGACGGGATAAGTACCTCGATGATGGTCAGCGCCAAATAAGGCCAAGTGTCTAGTGTCTAAATCGCCAATCCACTTGCCAAGTATAGCGATTATAGCGTACAGGGGAAGATACCCTCCTGTACTGGAGAAATCTTGTATAGCCGAGGATTTTTACAGGCCCTTATGACAAATGATGATATTGTAATTCCACTTCGGCATGTATATGTATTAAGCTTCCCTGTATGTTTTTCTATGGTTACGTATAAAACATTAACCATACAGACTTGAAATCTATAGACGACGTTGCTTTCCTATTTAGAAAAAAAAAAGGAATTTGTAAAATATGAGAATAAAATAAAATAAATAAATATCTTCACGCAATTCCCAATACAAGGGTAGACAGAGGCTTAGTCTAGACAATTTAGTCCCTTTGACCCATCTTCCACCGAAGATATTTTCGGGACTATGTGACAGGTGGTGAGCCCGTCGCCGTCTTTATGTCCAACCAACGATATAATTCGTACGTAAGTTTTAGAAAAACCCATTGGTAGGAGCCTGCCATCTGGGAATCGAACTCGGGTCTTCTGATTCGAAATTTAGATCACTAGGCAGCCGTGACTTTTTTCGAACATGAAACCTGTTCGTACGTATTTCTACCAGATACGGCATCTAGTTTTGTAAAAAGGCATCTGTTTTATAAAAGTTAACATCGTTTTAAGCAACAAAGACTCTTTGTTATCTTCAATGAAGATTCTTAACTTGGCTATTTAAGATATAGATAGCGAATTTTAGATGGATCTGGAATCGAATTATTCTATTCTGCATAGAGATAAAAAAATAAAAAAAAAATCTTCACGTCATTCCCAATACACAGTAGGTGGTGAGCCCGTCGCCATCTTTATGTCCAAGCTAGCGATATGACTCATGTAAAAGTTTAAAAAAAACCATTTATACAAGCCTGCCACCTGAGGATCGAACTCGGGCCTCATGACTAGAATTCCGTTCACCCAACCAAAAGGATATCGTGACTTTCTAATAAAAATTAGATAAAAATACTAATAAAAGTTCTTTAAAATTCCTTCCTGTAATCCCTTAGCAATTAATACGCTCTGAATGAAACATTTGCGAGTTTGACATTATTTTTTCATTTATTTTAATTATTTTTTAAAATAACGATAAATAAAAGTAAAAGTTGTTTAAGTATTTTTCTATGAACTTTTATACATGATAATACGTATAACATAGATTATAACATGGATAATAATTAATAACACATGGATTTTATGCCTAATCTCCAACATAATACAATGAGCTTTTTCACAAACTACATAGGCGACTTTTTTGATTACAACATTTCTTATAATCAAAGAAATACATAAATGAACTTACGTTATCAATTCAAATTAATAATTAAAATCTTGATCAATTTTTTACTATATAATTATAATTAAAAACACGAGATAAACATAAATAATATTGTAATATTGACATATATATTAATATTTTGATATATTAATATTTTAATATAGATTAATTAATATTGACCTGGTTTTCACGATGCAAACTCCCTCTCCATCCGGCTTCAAAGCATCCACTGCACCGAAATAATCAGCGCAAAACAGCACCAAAAGCACCAACAATATATTTAAAGAGTGCATTCTTAAATCGTCACTTTTCTGTCACATACAACAATTTACCTACTTGCACGTCTCCGAGAATATCACAAAGAATACATCGCAGAGTATAAATAAAACAATTACATTAAATTAAATTAAATAAAACGCAACCATTTTGTGAGGAACGCAGATACAATGTGATGGGCCATCACCCAAAGTACGTCGGTCTCATAATATTAATATATCTGGCTCATTATGCATTTGATTTGCAATAGTAATCACTATTGCCATGGCCATGGGGCTCACGTTTGTGTGGGTGTAACATACACATTTGTCTTTTGACTTTAGTTATGATAGATAGCAAAAGCTAGATATTTTCAAAGTTCAAAACGCAAAAAGTCACGCTAGCCGAGTGGTGACCGGAATTGGAGCTAAGAGTTCCGAGTTCGATCGTTAAGTGGTAGGCTCGTACCAATGAGTTTTTTCAAAACTTATCTACGATTTTTAAATCGTAGATAAGTTTTATCATTGGCTTAGACATGAAGACGGCTATAGGCTCACCACCTGTCTCGTTGTCCCGAAAATATCTTAAAATTAAAAGTATTAATTATAAAATAACATTAATACAATTATAATATTATTATGTGAGAAATCAACTGAAATTCAAACCAGCACCGTGGCGTTGCTCTAACCACCGATCCATCGTGTCACACACGCCTTAGATGAAATTTGTAATATTTCATACGCCTCGTAGGGGACGTTCTACATCTGTTAATATTTTATTCCACAAGCTTGGAGACTTCAGGTCACCGTTACCAGCTTCGCCAGCGATAAAAAACATAATCTATTCTCTAGAAAAATCTTTCTCTCTCTTTCTCTCTTTACAGCCTATCAAGAGTCCACTGTTGAACATAGGCCTCCCCTAAAACTTTCCACAGTGAACGGTCCTCAGCCACCTACATCCATCGACTTCCCGCAATATTTTTCAAGTCATCGCTCCATCTCGTGAGGGGTCGTCGAGAACCTTTCTTCCCATCGACGTAGCACACTACTAGTTAATCTATACTCAAATCAAAACATTTACTCATCGATATAAATATATAATATATAACATGCATTATATCCATCGATAGTCATTTTTTAATCTGCCCCTGTTTTGTAATAAGGTTCCTCTGACGGAGAAAAAACAGGCGAAAGAAATTACGTTAATTTTTAAAATAAACTAAATACAAAATGAAAGATAATGTACAGAAATGGCAAGGGAGCGATCAACTTATTCCCAGGTGTTACGACCATTATTAATTTGTGCATATTATAAATAAATTAACGTCGTCACGCAATTCCCAATACAGGAGTAGGCAAAGGTCTAGTCTAGACAATTAAGTCCCTTCGACCCGTCTTCCACACAAGACTTTTTTGGGACAACGTGACAGGTGGCGTGCCGGTCGCCGTCGGCGGATCGAACTCGGGCCTCTTCACTCAAATTCCGATCATCCAAACACACGTCTAATGCGTTTCACAGATGATAAAAAACGAACTCAACGAAACAGAATCGTACTGAGTCAAATATTTCACATCTGTTGCAATCATATAATGGCCACTTACAAAATAAACAAAATTTTATTATAAACAAATAGAAATTTAGAAGAATTTTTATGTTTACAGTTCTTGGAAAGTACGAACACAACGATTCTATATTATGAACGACACGCATTGTACGTGAAATGGTACGGATGTGGTGCAGCAAGCGACGCAGATTGTTTCAGTATTTATTTTATTGTGATGCCAATAACATACTTAAAATTAATAAGCATAGAGTCTATAATTGCTGCGTAAAATAAGCGATTATTGTCGGTTGTTAGTGGAGCTTCCGGTAAAGATAGCGTGGTGAAGGGAAAAAATCACTTTTTTTTTAGTGACTAGTTTATAAGTAGATTATAATTAGAATATTTTGCAGGGCGGGTGATATATTTGATAAGCCGATAGACTTGTTGGTTTTGAGCCTGTTTTTGAAGCTATGGATTGCGGGTTCGAGTCCCGCCAGTAGAAAACATTTGTTTGTTAAATGTTTGTACTGGAGTCATTGATGTTATCTGCTTTTATATCTGTCGTTCTAAATATTTATCTATGTTTGTATATTATACCGTTGGCTTGGAGACTAAGACGGCGATAAGCTCACCACCTGTCACATTCTGCCCAATATGCTTCGGTGTACGGTATGTCAAAATTGTTTTGACCTCTGGATTAAACCCATGACTGGAAGAACTGCAGTTATTAATAGGTGTTTGACGGTGCCTCGACTCCAGTCAATCTTACCGAGATATTTTATAATGTACCCATCGACAAACGTATCTAAATTAATTTCATGTTATATATTTTGAATATTCAAAAAAGATTTTTTTTATCTTTCTATCTATCTATCTACCTATCTACCAATGTTCGCCAACCTTCGTAGAGAAGACACAATGTAAAGAAAGAACATATATATCTATTAAGTCTAAACGGCAAAATGACTCTAGAAATACAATCTATATTTCTTCTACAATACTTGCATATATAGATACATCCACAGGGACAACATAACATACATTGCACTAAACCCGAAGTAAGTAGCTTAAGCACTTGTTTTATGGCATCAGAAACAACGAAGTTACCAAAAACACCCAGACCCGAGAAAATGTAGACAAGAGTTTCTTCATTTACCCGAGCGGGAATCGGACCCGAGACCTACGAGCCAGCGTCCACAACGAAAACCGAGTGGTGTGTCCACGAAGTTCCTCGTCACAATGGCTATTAGTTACATTAGATTTGTACTATAAGACAAAGGGCGATCTCAGCTATACCTATACTATAAGACAAAGGTTATTTTTTAAAGAAGACATTTCTTTTAAAAATAACCTTTGAAAGTATAAACAATCTTCTAAATCAATAAATAGAATAATAAAAAAATCAAAGAAGCATCATGGCTTTCTGTACTTTTAGAGTTGCAGCTCGGAACAAAAAATTGTAGAACGTAATTAGGTTCAACAAGACCCTTGTCAAGTAATCTCCCTTGCATCAATAGCTGAAGTATGCGACATCTCTCTCCAACCATCAAATGTCCAAAGTACTACAGATTTATTTCCATCACAGTCCTCAGAACTTCCAGCTTTTGAGCCATTCGACGCAGAACCTCAACATTAGATACCCCGTGGACCCGTGTAATATCCAGCATTTTAAAGACTTTCAAGTTTTAACCTCACTACTTCTAGATATATAACCATACTACTGACAGGGAGATAGCTAGTAGATTGAAATACATAAAACACCTATAATACGTGCGTAGTTTTGAAACAACATATACCGACACAATAGACGAGTGGTTGGGTGATCGGAATTAGAGTCGAGAGTTTTTCAAAACGATTCATATCGTTGGCTTGGACTCAAAAACGGCGACGGGCTCACCACCTGTCATGTTGTTCCAAAATATCTTCGGTGGATGGTGGGTCGAAGGGACTTAATTGTCTAGACTAGACTCTGTTTACCCCTGAATTGGGAATGGCGTGAACTTTACCTAGGGTATTATTATATATTATACTTTACCCTAGGGTTTGAGTCTGCCCTTTGTATAACTTATATTATATGGGTACAATAAAGTATAAATAAATAGGTTCTTCTGCAGTCGAGCAAATGCTGTATATTCTATACTGCTGTACATCATATTCTGTTCAGTAAATCCTAAGAATATTTCGTGATAAATGTAAAGAGTTTCCCATTTAAAGTGAATTCGTCAATTTATGATTGAAATTGAATTTAAATTTAATATTTTAGAAATGATTCTATGAAGTAAGGTGTTCATCCTAGCCGTGTGATAACGGCGTAGGAGTGTGGCCACACCGAAACAGACCGAAGATGGGCCTGCCAAACGTGGCAAATATGACAAATCCTCCCCTTGGGAGATGCCTATACCCTGCAGTGGACTTTAACAGACCGTTATGTATTTATGTTATGTATTTCGAAAGCCGGCAATACAAATTAGTAATTGTTTGTGTTATTCATAATTAAATCACTGAAAACCCATTGGTCAATAAGCTTGAGGAAAACGTGCTAATTCTAATTTCTATTAATAGTTATTATAGTTGAATGTGCTGAGCAGTTTAATAGTAATTTGGACGCGCTGTGTAATATTAGTAATTAGTATTTAAAATTCAAACATGATTGATATCGTGTCTGCGTACATTTTAGTGCTTTATTCGGTACTGTAATTTTTGTTCTAATTTTTAAACTTAATATGGTTTATAGTTTGTGATAAAATTTTCATGTAATTCTGCCATTCTTGTTACAAGGCGTGTTTATTTATTTATTTAGTTATCTTCTGGCACAGTCCCTGACGGGATAGCCAGCGAGAACAAATCGCCAAGTGTGTCGATCCTTACACACCTCTTTCGCTTGTTTTTTTTATAGAAGAGGGAGGCAAACGAGCAGGTGGCACACATGATGGTAAGTGATTACCGCCGCCCATGAACATCTGCAATACCGGAGCAATAGCGGGTGCGTTGCCGGCCTTTGAGAAAGGTATAGGCTCTTTTCTTGAAGGTCCCTAAGTCGTATCGGTCCGGAAAAACCGCTGACGGCAGCTCATTCCACAAAGTGCAAGTGCGTGACAGAAAATTCCGCGAAAAACGCACTGTGGTGGAATGCCAAGCATCAAGGTGGTGTTGATGAAATATTTGGTTATGCCGTAAGGTGAGATGGTGAAATTCAGCGGCTAGGATTAATCCGAACAATTCCTCAGTTTTTTTTTTTTCAATTTTTGATTAAATTTTTCAGACTCATCATTTTCTTCATACATGCCCGTCGAGGTATCCGAGTACTCTTGACCCTCCCCTCTTCTAGCAATTTGCTCACATGGTCTTTGAAAGTTATTCGACCTACCTCGACCTCTTTTTATATTAACTTTCGCACTATATATTTACTTCACCATTCAGTCTTCGCTCATTTACTCAACGTGCCCAAACCATCGAAGCACGCCCTTATCAATTTTATTTATAAGGTCATCTTTCAAACCTACCATATTGCTAATCTCTTCGTTTCGCTTTCGGTCGGCCAAGGTAACG
The DNA here is from genome assembly GCA_029286605.1 of Sericinus montela. NCBI lineage: Eukaryota > Metazoa > Arthropoda > Insecta > Lepidoptera > Papilionidae > Sericinus > Sericinus montela. The sequence goes on from JAGSMR010000044.1 coordinate 10,365,277, forward strand.
CCGCATATTTTACGAAGAGATCGCATCTCCACTGCATTCAACTTGCTTTTATGTTACATATTTTTTCATGTTTTTTACATGTCGTGTTAAGCCTTGTAGTAACAAGAAATATCGATTGTTTCAAAGGTATATGGGGATATTAACTTCTTATTTTTCTGCTGAACAGAGACCTGCCCCAAAGTTTTCCAACAAAGAATTGTCCTCAACTATCTGCGTCTATCGATTTTCCACAATATTTTACAATTCCCACAGGTTACTATCAATAAGTCACTACTTGTATTTAACACACACGCTACACTACTTGTATTTAATGAGATGTTTTCTTTCTGCTTATTGTGTCCTTTGTGGTATTATGAACAACAATACAAAACGGTAATCGTAATGAGAATTATATCGTTGGCTTCGATTATAAGACGGTGAAGGGCTCACCACCTGTCACGTTGTCCCTCGTATTAGAAATGGCGTGAAGATATTTTTAATAATTTTACTAACTTGTGTTTTAATGAACTTTCAGATAGCTCAAATTGATTCAATCAGCTGTGAGGTATGTAAGGAATATGTGACATTATTCGAGACGAAGTCCTGCGAATACCTGAACACAACTGTTGTAAAACCTGTTGTTATGTAAGTATATTTATATAAACGTACATATAATACTAGCAATATCCCGCAACGTCGTCCGGGCGTTTTTAGCTTAGAATTATTAAAAAAGTTGTACAAATAAAAATTGTATAAGTCCTTAAAGTGGTTCTCTGTTCTTGACCGTAAAGAGGTTAGTCTAGGCAGACCTTTCGACCAACTTTTCACTGAAGGGTTTTTACGGTTGGTGAGATAATAATAGTAAAATACTGATAATAATTTCTTTAGCTTAGCCGGTTAGCAAAGTTAAGTTTTCTTCTGTAAATATTTAAAATTTAACTAATTAAGTGTAAAGCTTTCACTAATAAAGTAATTCTACGACATAATAACAGGCTGCATGTATTTGTAGTGCCACAAAAGTGCATAAAATTAAATAAATATCTACACGCCATTCCCAATACAGGAGTTGATAGAGTTCTAGACAATTAAGTCGTTCCACTCACCTTCCGCCGAAGACATTTTTGGGAAACCGTGACCGGTGGTGCGCCCGTCACCGTCTTTATGTCAGGGCCTACAACAGTACATAAGTTTTCGAAAAAACCCATTGGTACGAGCCTTGGGGATCGAACTCGCGTCTGTTGACACGAATTCCGATTACCAAACCACTCGGCTATCGTGCATATAAGTAATTTAAATAAATAAAGTAATACTGACTGTAACCCAACAACATAAGTAATATTGTGGCTACCAAGAGATGACGAGCTGTACAGTACACACTGTCAATATCAATATCAACTTTGTTGGCGAATTTACCTTAGTCGCCTGTTACGACACGAGAAAGGGGCCAAAATCTTACGCCTCTTTACTTTATAATCTCAAATGTAATGTTTAAGATTTCAATACATTTTCAGAAGCCCAAAAACATTGAATCATTCAAGATCAGCTTCATACGCAGACAACCATTGCTCTGTCGATCACCCGGAAGCCTGTTACCTTGAATTAACTTGTGAGCGAATAGAAACCGAATGCGTGAGACATGCCATCGAAGTTATCGAAATATCGAATGCAACCAAATCGAGCGTCACGGCTTTGCCGCATACAGACACAACATATATGAAGTACACAATGATATCTCTAGGCGCCCTGTCATCGGTGATTTTGTCATCGGTATTGACGTATTACGCTGTTTTGAAATACGTCGACTGCTTAAGAAGTGGTACCTACCGTAAGTGAAACATACTATCAGTCTGTCTGATTGCATTAGACTTGCAAACCGTTTCACGAAAAGAATTTGAAAAACTAAATAAATAAATATCTCCACGCAAATACAATACAGGGGTAGACAGAGGTCTTGTCTAGACAATTAAGTCCCATCGACCCACCTTCCACCGATGATATTTTCGGGACAACGTGACTGGTGGTGACCCGTCGCCATCTTTATGTCCAAGCCAACAATATAATTCCGATATGATAAATTCCGACCTGCTAACAATGTTGTTCATATCTCTGTATGTATATATCTGTGTAATGCTTGTATCTGTAGTGGTTCATGGCTGGCCCGACCATGCGACCTTTCTGCGAATTCTGCAGTCCGCGCCCTAAACCATTAAGCTATGGGTGCTTCAACATGTTAAAAATCTGTCTGTTAAAAAGCTGTCATCTCCGGGAACTAAGATGGAGAGTCTCATAGCACGTCATTACAGAGGCTTTCTATCCTCTTCTAACCAGAACAAGAAGGCGAGAGATGCTGGTGACTAAGGAACAGACCCAGCGTACGTGGAAAATTTTGTGGGAGGCCTCTGTTCAGCAGTGGACTCTTTATGGACTGTAAAGAAGAAGAAGGACAAATCTTCGAAGATCTTTTGTGACGAGACTCCTGATTCTACCTTGTCGACGTGGCTCCCTATCAATGACCGTTATCCTCGACCTCCGAGGACGAGTGGCGCACACCGGTTATCATAGGATCGCCAGCTCTAAGGCCCGGATTCAATTACCGGTCGGGTCAATGTGGAAAACACTTTTTCTACATGTTCCCGGATCTGAATGTTTGTGGTAACTTCGTTGTTTCTTACTCCATAACACATGTGATAAAGCTGCTTGCTTTGGAATCACAGCAATGTATGTGATTTTGTCCCTGTCTTTGTATGTATTTATTCATTTATTACTTATTTCAGAATAACTAAAATTAGAGTCCTTTGGTCACCTGTTACGCAATCATGCCAAACGGAAACGCTGAATCTCTGTCAGGTCTCTTAAATAACATATTATAAAACCGTCATACAAAAGCAGCTATTTCGATTAATACGAGACGACCTCTGCAGACGAGTTGAGCACTGGTATTCATGGTGTCACCAGCTCTTAGATCCCGGGTTCGATTCGGATGGATGAATGTAGAGAAACCACTTTTTCTTCATTATATCTGGTCTTGATGTTTATTATATCTTCGCTTCATTGTTTCTGATTCCAATACACGTGTGCTTTAGCTACTTACTTTGGGATCAGATCAATGTACGTAATGTACCTATCTATGTATATATCTATGTACGTTCACGTTTTTGTAGTACTTATATTAGTAATTATTTTCAGATCTTCCTGATCCTGCAGCATAGGCCTCAAAACTGAGTGACAAAATTGTGATGAGCAAAGTAAACAAAATTTATAGTTAGTAAAAATTGTCCTTACATACGTTGTACAGGAAAACTAGAATAAGACGAAAAGATACGCAGATATAGAAAAATTGTCCACGTTTTATTTTGTTTTAATTAAAATATTAGTGACATGAGAGATATTTAAATAATATAATACAATGTAATAAATATATTAATTACTTTTCCTTTTTTCGAATCAACAGCGACATCTATGTTGTGAAACTCAAAGCTAACAGAAACGAAAACAAGCAGAGGTGCACCAGGTGAATAAACTTCACAAGATGGCGCTTTCCACAAGTCAGTGTTATCACTAATTCACAATTACGTTCGCTTCACGTTCTCTTCTTTGACTTCATCTTATAATTAAAAAAAAATCAAACGAGCTAATCTTATAAACATATAAATTTTTGGACAATATTATGTTTTATAAAATGTTTTTCGTTCCAAATTTATGATGAGTAATTACTAATTCAACAGTGATAGAGCCACGCATCTGCTTTTGTTGTTGCATGAATGGGCCGGCTCGAGCGGAAAAGTACCACGACCTCACAGAATACCGGCGTGAAGTAGAAGTCTATCAAACTTCTGCGTTTCGTCTGGTGAGTGCAGGTAACCGGAGGCCCACACACCCCCCTCCTCCAATTCCCCTGCTCGTTTGCCTGTCTTTTGTCTGTGAAAATCCTTGAAAATCCAAAAAAATAACTGTTTGGAAATATAGCCTAAAATGTATGTCTAAACAAACTAATCCCGCCCACGCTTCTCAAAACAAATTACATGTTTTTAATTGTGAGTTTTTAAGAGAATAGCCAATTCCAGTGGAAACTTTAAAATTATTAGTTAATTGCAAACTCTCTTGGGTACAAATCCAGTAAAATTTTAAAGTCATTTCATTGATTACTTATGAGTTTATGTTTGTGGTTTTGCCACCACAAACATACGGATTTCAACAAGCAATGCTTTGTCACCTAGAATAAGTGAACTAAGATATTTTGCGTTTAATGTTTTCAACATAAACTGTATAGATACGTTTGAGGTCACGATAGTCGAGTGGTTGGGTGATCGGAATTCGAGTCAAGAAACCCGAGATCGATCCCCAGGTGGCAGGCTCGTACCAATGGGTTTTTCAAAAACTTATGTACGAATTATATCATTGGCTTGGACAAAAAGACGGCAACGGGCTCACCACCTGTCACGTTGTCCCAATAATATCTTCTTCGGAAGGTGGGTCAAAAGGACTTAATTGTCTAGACCTCTGTCTATTGGGAATGGCGTGAAGATATTATTTTTATTTATTATTATATAAAAAATTCGAATATAGTATATACTAACAACAATCTTAAGTAAAACGATTTTCGAATTTTATCGCGTATTTTAATTAGTTTTTAACCAACTGTTTTTACCTTTCGACCTTTCTGATGCTTTACAGCATCCGTGGTCACGGGGGGGATTGAGGTCTTGAACGCCCCGCTGTAACAGCTACCTTCGACTACCGTCAACTTTATTTATTAATTTTGGATCCGATTTACGCAGAAAATATAGATAAAGTGAGAACACTTTATCTTGAGGCCTTGCAGTGGTATACTTGGTCTAGGACTTAATTTTATTTATGACTGGATCCCAAGCAGGTGGTATTTTGCTGTGTTGCCATAAATCAGAGAGGTCACTGACAAGATTACAAGCCTCCGAGTTCAAGACCTCAGCCCCCGTGACCACGGATGCTGTTAAGTATCCGAAACGTCGGGAAGTAAAAATAGTTTGGTAAAAACTTATTAAAAAAAGCGATTAAATCCGAAAACCGTTTTATTCAAGATGTGTAGCATTCACGTAAATACAAGAAATCATTATGTGCACCATTGGATATTGCAAACAAAATTCGCCGGTTGGAAGGTCTCATGACTAAGCGTTCAAGATTTACAACATCCCTTAATTTCTTGATCATTATACTATCAAACTGTTATTTTACTGCAAAACCTAACACTTTTGCCTTGTAATATAATATTCGAAACTTTTCCTTCGAACACTAAGAGTAGAGCATTACATTTAACAACAAAAATCATATAAACCAAGATAACTCCCTGGCGAAAGAATCTACCATCCGCTACAGGAATTTACGTAAACAGTACCATCCTTTTCTCGAACCCACTAAATATACTTTCTTACCCTATGTAACTTTATGCGTCAAAGTTTTAGTTTTAGAACCCTAGAAGATGCTGTATGTGGTTTAGCTATATATATTATAAACGACCTCCGTGAATGACTGGCGGACGCATCAGTTTTCAAGGTGACGCGAGGTCCCGGGTTCGATTCTCGGACGGGTCAATGTAGAAAAACCACTTTCTCAACTGTAGGTGTTTGTGGAGCCTTCGTTGTTTCCCATTCCCATACCTCAAAAACTTTAGCTTTTACTTTACTTTACATTGGGATTGGAGCAATGTATGTGATTTTTTTTATTGTAAAGGGAGGCAAACGAGCAAGTGGCTCACGTGATGGTAAGTGACTACCGCTGCCCATGAACACCTGCAATACCAGAGGCATAGCAGATGCGTTGCCTTCATCAGCTTTTGTTGTTGCATGAATGGACCGGGGAAGTACCACGACCTCTCAGAATACCGGCGTGAAGTAGAAGTCTTCTGCGTTTCGTCTGGTGAGTGCAGGTAACCGGTGGTAACACCCTCCCCAATTCAGAGGGTGGGGGGGACTCTAAGTTCGGCAACGCAGCTGCTATGCCTTTGGTATTGCCTGTGGTAATCACTTACCATCACGTGAGCCACCTGCTCGTTTGCCTCCATTTTCTAAAAAAAAAAAAAACTTTTCATATATCTTTGACGAATAATTTCACGAATTATTGTCTGGCCATTAATTTGTTTAGAAATTAGTTAAATCGAGTTCAAGTTGGGCAGAGACCAGACAAAACTATATTTTAAATTATTAAAAATCACCAACACATTTTTTGGAACAACGTGACAGGTGATGAGCCCGTTGCCATCTTTATGCCCATGCCCACGATACAAATCGTACGTAAGTGCTTAAAATCCCATTGATTCGAGCTTACCACCTGGGAACCGAACTCGATCGAATTCCGACCACTTAACCACTCGTCTATCGTAACTGGCTATGTATATGTGTGTGAATATTTACAATATTTATTAATTATTAAGAATATTACTTTATTGCAATATTTGCTTTGCCTAAATATAAAAACTTTTATAAGTCACGATAGCCGAGTGGTTGGGTGGTCGGAATTTCGAGTCAAGAGACCCGAGTTCGATCTTATGTACGAATTTCATCGTTGGCTTGGACACAAAGACGGCGACGGGCTCACCACCTGTCACGTCGTCCCGAAAATATCTACGGTGGAAGGTGGGTCGAAGGGACTTAATCGTCTAGACTAGGCCTCTGTCTACCCCTGTATTGGGAATTGCGTGAAGACATTTATTTATTTTATTTATCTTAAAAAGTCACGATAGCCGAGAGGTTGGGTGGTCGGAATTTCGTTTCGAACGGCTGGCTCGTACCAATGGGTTTTTCAAAAACTTATGTACGAATTATATCGCGACTATATATATCCCTGTGCTGAAAATCAGTGTTGTGTCCACCCGCGACTAATACTGAGCGCAGACCCTTTTGTTGCTGTACTGGAATGTCACTGATGTAATTTTCCTTGTTTAAGAATTATTTTTGCTTTAATTTTTTATTATTAATTTGTATGTTTTTTTAATTAAGGCACTTTTATTTTGTTTTACTTTTTTTTACTTGATTTTTTTTTGTTTTGTACAGTATTGAAATCTTAGATTTCAATACTGTTTTTTTGTGTTCCGGTAAAATAAGCAACATATAAAGTTTCTTTCTTCTTCTTTCTATTCATTCGGTATCACAATAAAAAAATATGTTTACAAAAAATAAAGAAACATTATACAATGTGATGTCAAATCAGGTCCCGTTTCAACAAAATTGCTGCAGAACGAGAGTGCTCTGCAACATTGATTTTCAAATAGAGTCTGATATTGACTTTAAACACGGTAATACAAAAGATTAACAACATATAATAATAATCTCAAAAATAATCATAAAGAAAGATAAATAAAAAAGAAATAAAGTTATTAAAAACAAAAACAATATAATAAGAACAGGAGAAAAAACAATTTTTTAACTGTTTGAACTTAAAAAATAATAATATTACACTGCTAATGATTTTAGCGTTTAATTATTGTTCTAAATACTACGCAATGTTTACAAACTCTTTGACACTATTTTGTACATATTTCGTAAAAAATACGTTTAAAAAATAAACAAACACGTAATATTAAAGCCTCTGTACCACAGGTTAGGTAATCACCTAATCAATCCGTTTGTACCCGTACAAAATCAATTTCGTGATACATGGCTGGCCTCGCAGCAAATAACTGATGCTATCTATTGTAGCTAACAGCTAAAATTGTTATATTTGAGCTATAGTTCAGTAAGACCTTTGGCACGAAGCCAAATGCAAATAGGCGGCGCTACCTGATTTGACCGGGCGAGGCTTTGCACTCTTCCGTGTCTCATTATGAACGAATCAAGGACGCATTACAATAGGGTAGACAATATTTTCAAATTTGGAAGTGACCCAATAGCTTAGTTGGTAGCGATCCTGCCTCAGACGCTGAGGGTTGCGGGCTCGATTCCCGCTAAAAGCAAACATTTGGCCGATATATCTATGTAAATATATACCATAGGCTTAGACACTGAGGCGGCGAAATCATCTTCAGTGGAAGGTGGGTGAAAAGGACATATTTGTGTAGACATCTGCCTACCCCTGTATTGTGAATGGTGTAAAGATATAAAGTCCGGACAACCTACACCGTAGCCGGTGACTTAACAGGGAAACCCTGATAGAATCCCGAAGAATATTTTGAGGGGCCCTTACTCTTCAGTGGACTCTACTTTCCTTTTACTTTTATCATTTTTTGTCTTCATGCAGTTTCCAATAGTGGGTTAGTCAGAGGTCTGCACAATGAAGTCTTTTCGGCTCACTTTTGACAGTTTTCGTTTTACATTTGTTCTAAAATTTAAGAAAATATTTAATAATCGGTGATATAGAATGGCGTGACGGACTCGTAATACATTTCATGAATTATTTTAATGATAAATAAAATAATAAAAATAAGTAATGATTAAAATAATATAATAATAAATATCTTCACGCCATTCCCAACACAGGGGTAGACAGAGGTTTGGTCTAGACAATTAAGTCCCTTCGACCCACCTTCCACCGAATATATTATGGGACAATGTCACAGGTGCTGAACTCGTCACCGTCTTAATGTCCAAGCCAACGATGTGAATCGTACATAGGTTTTTAAAAAACCCATTGTTACCTATAGATAATAAATCGAGATAACGACGATATACAATCAATACAGATGTTGATAAATTTAAAAAGAAAATAGACCCATCAAAAATAGCTTGAAAAATAGACATTAACGTTACACTCGGTTTGCTATAAGCTGTTTATCGTTCATCTCAATTTTCTCCGCATCCATCGACGTCTTATCAGCGCATGCCCAATAGAACACAGCCATTCTACCGAGCCATCTACCATCCGTCCGAACCAAGCACTACAGGTCTAAAAGTAAGGAGCTGTAGGTGGACGAGAAGATCTTGATATTCTGGTCGGACAACTTCAGGCAGGTTCCGTCGGTTTTCATCGGCGCTTTTCGGAGGTCCTCGCTTAATTTAGAGCCTTCGCGATTTTCAAAGCGCAGGGCTGAATGGAGAATAAAGGAAAAATTCTTTTTTTTTACGAGTCATGCGTTGCGATGAGACTTAAATACGTAATAAGTAAACTTTGTCATTTGTACTACGTATATGAATTTTGACGACCTACGTGGCCGAATGGCGTTCACACCGATTGTCATGTTACCAACTTCTGGATTCGATTCCCGGTCGGGTCAATGCAGAAAACACTTATTGTACATTTTCTCGGGTCTTGGTGTTTGTGTTACCTTCATTTTCCTTACCTTCATGATTCCATACTACAAGTGCTTAAGCGCTTACTTTGGGATCAGATCAATGTATGTGATGTTATTCTTGTCTATACATAATGTATGAAACGATATATAATTTTTAAATGCCAATTTTCCGTGAGCGAGTACATAAGATTTACATTTTTACATTTCAATGCCACCAAAACGCAAGCGTGTCTGTTCTCCGCCAAAAAGAGCCAGTTCACCTTGGCTCCTAAATTTCAGAATATATCTCTGGAATACACCGACCGCCTCCAGTTACTAGGAGTCGAAATCACGTCAAACCTTAACTTTGGGCGGTTCATTGAGTCTAAGGCTAAAGCTGCTGCAAGGAGATTGGGAGTTCTTGCAAAAGTGCGGCGTTACTTTACTCCGGGACAGCTTCTGACCCTATATAAAGCTCAGGTCCGGTCGGCTGTAGAGTACTGCTGCCACATATGGGCTGGAGCTCCTAAATATCAAGCCTTGGACTCTGTGGAGGGACGGGCCAAGCGGCTAATCGGTAATCCTGACTTGGTTACTACCAATTTGTCCAGTCTCGAACACAGACGGCGCGTGGACAGTCTCTCGGTGTTCTACAGGTTAAATTTTGGAGAGTGTGCGAAGGAATTACATGAGTTAATTCCCCCTTCCCCTTTCCATCATCGGACAACAAGACGCACGGCGTGTCTCCATCCTTTTGTTGTCGATATACCCTGCATTCGGACGTGTTTTGCTTCGTCGTTCATAATGCGTACGGCAAAGGACTGGAATAATTTGCCTGCATCAGTCTTTCCGTCCGATTACAATGTGGGTGTCTTCAAGAGAAGAGTGAATAGGCTCTTTCTAAGCTAGTGTGCCTACCAACAAAAACTACATCGCCATCAGGTGGGATTGTAGTTAAACGCTAGCTTATAATGTTAAAAAAAACATAGGAATTATTTAAACATAATTATGAAATATTAATTATATGTAAGCCGTGTGGTAACGGTGTAAGAATATCATCCATCTCCAAAATAATAAGACCGAATTTGGGCAGCAGCGTCTAAGGTGCATGGTGTCTGATCTGTCCACATAGGAATCCAAATAATTTGGGTTCCTATATGGTAAAATAAATACATGCATGTAATTTAATTTTTTGTTGCCCTTTAAATAGCCCTTTCGTTTCGCCTGGCAACCTTTTATCGCGCAAAATTTATTTCTTTTTCCAGGATAAAAATTTATAAAAGTATCTTTTGTTCTTTCTCAGATATTTATTATTAACAATTATAATTATTAATACTCAGGTATAATTAATTTTACGCTACCTATAACATTTTAGATTTTTTCAGATATATTATAACTTAGTATATTATAGTATAGTATAGTCACGATAACGCAGTAAAAGTCACGATAGCCGAGTGGTTGTCGGTGGGGTCGTCGGAATTTCGAGTCAAGAGACCCGAGTTCAATCCCCAGTTGGTAGGCTCGTACCAATGGGTTTTCAAAAACTTATGTACGTATATCGTTGGCTTGGACATAAAAACGGCGACGGGCTCACCACCTGTCACGTTGTCCCGAAAATATCTTCGGTGGAAGTCGAAATATCAAATTATGCATTTTTATCAGTAAAGAGTGCTTATTATACTATTTCATTAAAATTATTAAATAAGAAGAACAATAGCTTTCATTGCTAATGAAAGCTATTGTTTGTTCATATTTCAAGGCGTAAGTCACGTAAGAAAGCGTAAGTCACGATAGCCGAGCCGGTTGGAATTTCGAGTCAAGAGACCTGAGTTCGATTTCCACGTTTTTCAAAAACTTAGGTACGAATTATATCGTTGGCTTGGACATAAAGAAGGCGACGGGTTCACCGCCTGTCATGATATCCCGAAAATATCTTCGGTTGAAGTTGAGTCGAAGGGACTTAATTGTCTAGACTCGACCTCCGTCTACCCCTGTATTGGGAAGTGCGTGAAGATATTTTCTTTATTTTCCATTTTCTTTCTTTATTATATAGTAATACAAATGCTATCTACTAAATGCATCCCTGTTATTAGGGGAGCAACGATCGCGCAGGCGCGCCTAGCCGACGTACCGCCCCGCCTGAGTAGACGAACACACGCGCCTTGGCCAGCACCGACGAAAAAAAAAACACGCTGTATATATTTTAAAAATATTAAAAGTCACTAGTTTTGTACCAGTATCAAAAGCGTGTATATTTTTTATCGATTAATTTCAAGGCGAACATTCGATTTATTAAATTACATTTTACTCCGATAACGTCATGAATCGAATGCGTTTGTGTTGTGATGTAACGAATAGTGATTTTTGAATGAAAAGGCCTAATGTACTTTTTACAAATTTATTCCGTAATTTGTACTTTAATGTGGGTACCGTAACTCCTAATGGCGTTTATTTTAGTGTTATGAAGAATCAGCGTCTTGCGTAACTCGGATTATAGAAGGTATGTACAAATAAAATTCATAAGTACATACATGCATTGATGAACAACACTTCAATCCACCTGATGTATGTTTACTGCACTCCATAGACAAACTTTAAATTAACACACATAAAATGCGTCATTACCTCCAAAATTAAGTACTACTACACTATTTAAACCTGCACACCAGTACACACATTTGATTGCTAGTACAAATAGTAATGAACTTTGCATACATCCAAAGCAAAGCTGGGAATAAAGAAGCCCTTTTATTATTAGCTTCTTGCATGCGGGGCGACTGAATGTGGTGCCGTAAAGCCTTCGAATTATTGACGACCTATCGATGAATTATATCATTATTTTTTTTTTCATATATTCATGCAATTTCCCAATACTAGCATTCGCAGAGTCTAGGCAATGAAGTCCTTTTTCCCTTATTTAGCTTATTTGCGACAATGTGACAGGTGATGAGTGCATCATCGTCTTTAGTGTTCAAGCCAACACTAGAATACATTTAAATACATACATATATATACATACAAACATCCCTGACTCGACTACAAAGATTCAAATTAACACACTGGTTTTCAAGGTGTTGCCAGACCTCGGGTCTTGAGTTCGATTTCCGATGGGTCAGTTTAGGAAAATCAATTTTTCTAGATTGTCTCGTGTCTGGGTGTTTGTGTATATTCTATCGTGTTCCGATATCATATCACAAGTGCTTTAGTTACTAACTTCGGGATCAAGATAATGTATGTGATGTTGTCCCTATCTATATATTTATTTAAATGCTGATTTCCGTAATCATCTTATCCATTGGTAAAATTCGATACCATTGACAGAACTCCAAATTTAAAAAGCTCCAATTAATAAACGTTGTGTTGAAGTTGACCATCTTAATATGCAGAAATATATCATATAATAAATCTGTAGAATGTGGAATATTATTACAGAGGTCTAGACAATTAAATCATTTCGGCACTTTCACTTCCAACGCAGATATTTTTCGGACAACGTGACGTGGACAGCCCGTCGCCGTCTTTATGTTTAAGCCAATCCAACGATATAATTCGTACATAAGTTTTTGAAAAACCCAATGGTACGAGCCTACCACCTGAATCGAACTCGAGTCTCTTGACTCGAAATTCCGACCACCCAACCACGCGGCTGTCGTGATAATTAAATAAGGTATAAAAAAATATTTATATTCAAATTAAGGTGCATATATTCGAACCCAGGTCATGGTCAACTGAAATGGAATTGAGCGTCACGACCTCGAGCTACCACGACGGAAAAGTACGAATTAATTTATTAAACTTTCTTTATACATGTCATAGATGGTAATCTAATAAATAATAGGAGTTAAAGTTTTTATCTCTAAAGAACATAAGACGAAACATGATTGCACAAAAAGTTTCTCTCAAACAAAAAATTCTTACTGAACCCTTCATATAACACAAAGTAGCACCAATTTAAAACACCTCAGAAGCTGCTGCGCCGTTGATCTACTTTATTTTAATGATTTCTTGTATTTACGCGAAAATAACTTCTCTAAAATGAAACTATTTTATGGATTTTATCGCGTTCTTTATTTAGTTTTTCTTTTTTTTTACGTCCCGACGTTTCGGATACAGCGGCGGTCAAGGAGGGACTGTAAAGCATCCGAAATAATTATTTACTCTGGTATTTTTCGATATTGTTCTAGGGTATCTATGGGTATCCGATGACTTGTTTAAGCCTTTTTCCCAACATCGAACCTCATAGCGAACGTTAACCTATGGAAATAGGTCACGCGATGGTATAATTTATTATTCATCAATCCAAACTAAACTTATGTTTTAATTTATCCGTCCAATTTAGATAATTAATTAAGTTTTAAACTTTTCGTGGTTAACGTTTATTTTTCACGCAATCACCCATGGGGTATGCAGGGGTCTAGACAATGAAGCACTCCTATCTGGATTCGAACCCGCAACCCTTTGCTTCGAACCGAGTCACTTCAAACTAGGCTATCCAGTCAACAAATTGAATTACTTATAACAATGAATTAAGTGTCAGGCTACAAGGATAGACAGAGGTCTAGACAATTAAGTCCTTTCGACCCACCTTTCAACGAAGATATTTACACGTGATGACTCTGTCGCCGTCTTTTATGTCTAAGCAAAAGGCTCTTGACCGTTGGCTTGGACATAAAGATGGCGACGGGTTCACCACCTGTCACGTTGTCCCAAAAATATCTTCGGTGGAAGGTTGTAAACGACTTAATAGTCTAGACCTGTGTCTACCCCTGTATTGGAAATTGCGTGAAGATATTTCTCTTGTCTCGAGTTCCGATCACCCAACCACTCGGTTATCATGACTTAATTTACAATTACCAATAACAATAAATCTTCACGCAATTATCCAGGGACATATTTTCGGGTATTTTCCCGGGTATTTTCGGGACAACGTGACAGGTGATGATCCCGTCGCTGTCTTTTATGTCTAAGCCAAAACTCTTTACCTTTGACTTGGATATTAAGACGGCAACGAGCGCACCAACTGTCACGTTGCCCCAAAAATATCTTCAGTGGAAGGCGGGTCGAAACGACTTAATTGTCTAGACCTCCGTCTACTTCAGTATTGGGAATCGTGTGAAGATATTCCTCTTGATTCGAATTCTGATCACTCAACCACTCGGTTATGGTGACTTAATTTACAATTACTAATAACAACAAAATAAGTGTAAATGTTACAAGTGTTTTTGTTACACAAATTAGTTAACAATTTAATGGAAATTAAATTTAACAGAACAACTATGAAAAATGTTAATGGTCGCACGCATTTCACAGCTGCGTACTAGAACAAGCCACGCTCAAATTAAATGACGCAATAAAATAAAACGATAGCCGAGTGGTTGGGTGGTCGGAATTTCGAGTCAAGAGACCCGAGTTCGATCCCTAAGTGACTGGCTCGTACCAATGGGTTATTCAAAAAAAACTTAAGTACGAATTATATAGTTGTCTTGGACATAAAGACGGCGACGGACTCACCCCCTGTCACGTTGTCCCGAAAATGTCTTCGGTGGAAGGTGGGTCGAAGGGACTTAATAGTCTAGACTAGGCCTCTGGCTACCCCTGTATTGGGAATTGTGTGAAGATATTTATGTTTTATTTTATTATTTCAATAAAATAAAAACCTACACTAAGCATCGGTGAATCGTTCAACATTTAGTTCAAAGAAACGTCAATAGCCTAATGGTTCAAGGTGCGGACTGCGAAACATAACGTCGCAGGTTCGGGCCCGCCATTCTATTATTGTCGTGAACCACTCCAGACACTAACTTTATTTTGCAGCTTAGTGGATGTGGTAAAATAATAAATATCCGTCTATTTATTGGGAATGGCGTGAATTCCCAATAAATAGACGGAGGTCTAGACAATTACGTCCTTTCGACCTTCCAGCAAAGATATTTTTGGGATGACGTGGTGAGCCCGTCGCCGTTTATAAGACCAAGCCAACGACTTATGTATAAATCGTGCATAAGTTTTTGAAAAAACCCATGCGTACGTGCCTTGGGGATCGAACTTGGGTATCTTGACTTGAATTCCGATCACCCAACCACTCGGCTATAGTGGAGCGGTTAACAGGAATATAAGCAATGCTTTAAAAATATTCATTATCCCTTCAGCATGCTTTGTGGTTAAGGAGTAAGAATAGGTATTTTCTCTGTAATAAGAAACTTATACGCTTAATTAGTTATTCTCTGTGGGCGTGTACATACCGTTTTTCATAGTGTCACTAGCTCTGTGGTGTCAAGAATTCGATTCCCGGACGAAACCACTTTTTTAAATTTTCTGAGTGTTTGTGGTACCAACGTTGTTTCTGATTCCATAACTCTAGTGATTTAGCTACTTATTTTGGGAACGGAACAATATATGTGATGTTGAAACTATCGATGTTTCTTTATCCATCCATTCATCAGTAGTTACTATCAACTACTCCACCTTTCCGTGGGTGGCGTGAGAGGCCACAAAGGGAAAAGCTTTGAAAATGCAGCTACTGCACTATGTACACGACATATGTCGTGATAACCATCTCGAAAAATACCAATCTAAAATAAAGCAGAACATGATGGACATCAGCGTCAAATGCACTGTATATCTGGTGGGTTAACAATAGATGGCAAGATAACCTTCTCGAAAGACTACCGCGCAAACATTCAGAAGGCTTGTGACAGGCAGAAGTGTCTGGCGAAGGGATCGCCTATTCCATTAATAATTTCTTCGGTGAAAGGTGGGTCGTAAGGATTTAACATCCATCGGCCGTCTTTTTTAATCTACCAACGTTTCGTAATGAGGTTCCACTGACGGTGTAGAAACAGGCGCAAGAAACCCCGTAGGTATCCAATTATCGTTTATTTTTAACAAAGAAAATACAAAGTTGAATATTAATTTAATTAGAAATAGCATGGGAGCGATCAACTCATTCCCATAGGTTAGTTTCATTAACATAATCATTTATACTGTATATCTTCACAGTATTCCCAATACAGAGGTAGACAGAGGTCTAGTCTAGACAATTAAATCCCTTCCACCCTTATCCAATTATCCCCCTATGACAATTAAATCCCTTCAATCGAAGATATTTTGGGACTTTTGAACTCGTCGCCGTCTTTATGTCCAAGCCAACGATGTGAATCGTACATAGGTTTTGAAAAAAAAAAATAGTAGTACGAGCCTGCCACTTGGGGATAGGGGGGTATATATAAGGGGGGTATATAACTCGGGTCTCTCGACTCGAATTTCAATCACCCAACCACTCGGCCACCGTGACATTTTATATTGTAATAATCCTTTTTGTTCAAGTACTGGAACCTACAACTTCATTTTAGTTATAGTATTGAATTCCTATTATCTTTTATATATTCTTATATTATATCCATCTCCCTCTCTTCCCGTGATTGCTACCGACAGATTGTGGGATAAATCACGACAACATCACCAAAATTCTACAGGCCAGTTTCGGGCTCCAGCATCTAAGGCGCAAAGTATCTTGTACTGCAATCGCCAATCCTTTTTCCAAAAAAATAAAAATATCTTCACGCAATTCCCAATACAGGGGTAGACAGAGGTCGAGTCTAGACAATTAAGTCCCTTCGACCCTCCTTCCACCGAAGATATTTTCGGGACAACGTGACAGGTGGTGAGCCCGTCGCCGTCTATATGTCCAGGCCAACGATATAAATCGTACATAAGTTTATGAAAAAACTCATTAGTACCTTGGGGATCGAACTCGGGTCACTTGACTCGTAATCCGATCACCCAACCACTCGGCTATCGTGGAGTGGTTAACAGGAATATAAGTAATGTCACTTTTACATTGCTAGTATTCCTTTTACAAAAATTATCTATTCAGCACGCTTTGATTACAGAGGAAGAATAGGAAAATGTTTTATATATAAAGAGAAACATTATCGCACAATTAGATATTCTCTGTTAACGAGTGGCGTATACACCGGTTTTCATGGTGTCGCCAACTCTGAGGTCCCGAGTTCGATTCTCGGACTAGTCAATGTAGGGGTGTTTATTGTTCTTACATTATTTCTAATTACATAACACTAGTGATTTAGCTACTCACTTTGGGATCGGAACAATATATATGTGATGTTGTCCTTATCTATGTTTTTTACCAATCCAATATCTACTCTATCTTTCCGTGGATGTCTAGAGACGCCACAAAGAGAAAAGCTATGAAAATACAATTGGCTACTGACAGTTAACGGGATAACCATCTCGAAAATACCAAAACTTAAAATGAAGCAGACCGGTAATGGATAGCAGCGTCAAAAGCACGATGTATCTAGTGGGTTATCAATAGATGGCAAAATAACCTTTTCAAAAAACACCGCGCAAATATTCAGACGGCTTGTGTTTGAGACAGCAGTGTCTGAGATTGGATTTGTCTTATGAAGGGATCGCCAAAAAAAATATCTTCGGTGAAAAGACGTAATTCTCTAAACCTCTGTCTACCTCAGAGTTGGGAATTGTGTGAAGATATCTACGAGTATATATTATTATGCATTTTTACCATAATACAACATTATTACAATGATAGAATACTGATACAATACGAGACGAACCTGTCGAACATTATAAATAACATAATCTCACTCATTTAACGAGTCTCTCCATTTAAACGATTGAGTGCAAATTTCTTTTAAAGATACTAAGTAACGCTAAATAACTTCACTAATATCCCTGTTAGCAGCTCCACCTAAGATGCATTGCTTATCTGGAGCAGTTCAACAACAAATCAAATGAAATTATTTATTCATCGATATAAGTAACATACATAACATCAATCGATCGTCATTTTTTCACACTTTACATTAGTTTCACTTGTATGTATGTATGTTTGTAACCGACTTCTTTAGGCGCGATTTTGACCCACTTTAAACGGCCAGATTTCGTTCAAACTTTGTAGATTTATAGAGGGCCGATGATATTACACTAATTTGATAAAAAAAAACTAAAAAGTTAAAAATATATAATAGTTAAAAAAACTACCAAGTCACGATAGCCGAGTTGTTGGGTGGTCGCAATTGCGAGTCGAGAGACCCGAGTTCGATCCCCAGATGGCAGTACCAATGAGTTTTTCAAAAACTTATGTACGAATTTCATCGTTGGCTTGGACATAAAGACGGCGACGGGCTCACCACCTGTCACGTTGTCCCGAAAATATCTTCGGTTGAAGGTGGGTCATAGGGACTTAATTGTCTAGACTTGACCTCTGTCTACTCCTGTATTGGGAATTGCGTGAAGATATTTATATTTATTTATTTATAAAAAAACTAAAAAACACGCTTTTAATAGAAAACCGAACTAAAAAATAGAAAATCAATTTTCATAAATTAAAATTAAGAAAAGTGTAAAAAAATTTAATTAATATAAATTAATAATAGTGGGAATAAAAAAAATATTTAATTAAAAAATCGTAGGGTGGTGTCAATAGTTATAAATATTTTATTGACAGACATGAGAACACGCTTTTTTATAAATAAACACGCTTTTTTTTAATACGCTTTTTTTAAATAAAATAATTTTTTTTATTCACACTATTATTAATTTATATTTATTTTCTATTTACTAGTTCGGTTTTCTATAAAAAGCGTATTTTTAGTTTTCATTTTTTAACTATTATTTATTTAATCTACAAACGTTTCGTAATGAGGTTCCACTAACGGTGTTAACAGGCGCAAGAAACCCCGTAGGTATCCAATTACCGTTTATTTTTAACAAAGAAAATACAAAATTGAACATTCATTTAATTAGAAATAGCATGGGAGCGATCAACTCATTCCCAGGGGTTAGTTTCAATAACATATTCATTTATATTGTATATCTTCACGCCATTCCCAATACAGAGGTAGACAGAGGTCTAGTATAGACAATTAAATCCCTTCCACCCACCTTCCATCGAAGATATTTTGGGACAACGTCACAAGTGGTGAACTCGTCGCCGTCTTTATGTCCAAGCCAACGATGTGAATCGGACATAGGTTTTGAAAAAAACCCAGTAGTACGAGCCTGCCACTTGGGGATAGAACTTGGGTCTCTCGACTCGAATTTCAATCACCCAACCACTCGGCCACCGTGACTTTTTATATTGTAATAACCCTTTTTGTTCAAGTACTGGAACCTACAACTTCATTTTAGTTATAGTATTGAATTCCTATTATCTTTTATATATTCTTATATTATATCCATCTCCCTCTCTTCCCGTGATTGCTACCGACAGATTGTGGGATAAATCACGACAACATCACCAAAATTCTACAGGCCAGTTTCGGGCTCCAGCATCTAAGGCGCAAAGTATCTTGTACTGCAATCGCCAATCCTTTTTCCAAGCGTGGCGATTACAGGAAACACTTCTGTAAGGGAGATGCTTATGTCCTGTAGGGGAGAGGATTTTACAAGCCTTTATTAATGTTCTTTTCAAACATTTTTATTTTAAATATAAGATTATTTTAACATTCTTAAAAGAACATAATTATCAAAGAACATGTATTATGGTCTTCTAAAACATGTAATTGTATTTACCTAGAGCCAAATAGTTTTCCTCAGTGCCTAGTTCTTTTAAGGCGAATATTTTTTAAACTCATTTATCCGCTCGTCGACTCATTTATGATATAATTAATTTTTAATTGAAGCATGGACGAGTCCTTAGAGATACATTTTAGAAAGAAACGTTTATTTGGGAAAATTAAGTCAATAACAATTTTGAAAAAAAAACTTTAATAATAAAATGGGTTGGTAGTCCCTAGTAGACCCTGTATTCGAAGTTAAAAGGCGCGGTTTCGAATCCCGCAAGGTGGTAACATTTGTGCGATGAATACGAATGAAATAAATATGAATTCGAGTGAGATGTTTATATGTATACAGAAAATATATCTATATAAATATGTATGTAAGTATTTATAGGTACGGCCACTAAGGTAGCGCTAGGTTCACCACCTCTCGCCTTGTCTCTAATAAGCTTCTGTGAAAATTGTTTCTAAATGACTTCGTTACGTAGACCTCAGCCTAACCCAGTATGGGAATTTGCGTGGAAACAAAACACTTCTTCTTTATGGAGAGTCCACTCTTGAACCACATCCACGTTATAAAATACCAGCTAACCCGCGCGACTTCGCACACACATATACATATTTACATATAAATTGCCATCATTTGGATATAAATAAATAAATATCCTCACGCAATTCCCAATACAGGGGTAGACACAGGTCTAGTCTAGAAGATATTTTCGGGACATGAATATAAAATATAAATAACATGATTCGGATATGAACCTTATATTCATCACATTACTTTGCCGTTAGTGTTGAGACACCTATTCATCGATTTCCCGTAGAAATGTGAAGGTCATTCCATCGTCTACTGGGGTTATCCTCCATTGCGACTGCGCTTCACGTCAAAGGGTTATCATTAAAGAAATTTATGTTTCCTGAGTGTGACGTCCTTAAATAAATAAAATAAGCTCTCATACTAGAATAAATGAAATAAATATCTCCATTCCATTCCCATTACAGGGGTAGACAGAGGTCTAGTCTAGAAGATATTTTCGGGACATGAATATAAAATATAAATAACATGATTCGTATATGAACCTTATATTCATCACATTAGTTTGCCGTTAGTGTTGAGACACCTATTCATCGATTTCCCGTAGAAATGTGAAGGTCATTCCATCGTCTACTGGGGTTATCCTCCATTGCGACTGCGCTTCACGTCAAAGGGTTGTCATTCAAGAAATTTATGTTTCCTGAGTGTGACGTCCTTAAATAAATAAAATAAGCTCTCATACTAGAATAAATGAAATAAATATCTCCATTCCATTCCCATTACAGGGGTAGACAGAGGTCTAGACATCTAAGTCCTTTCGACTCACCTTCAACCGACATTTTTTGTGACAACGTGACAGGTAGTGAGCGCGTCGTCGTTTTTATGTCCAAGCTAACGATATAAATCGCACGTTAGTTTTTCATAAACCCATTGGTACTAGCCTAGGGCATCGAACTCGGGTCTATCGACTCGAATTCCTATCAACTAACCACTCGGCCACTCGGAGACTCAAAAAGCTCCCAGGCAAGTGTCAATATAGTAGACTTATCAAAGGTATTTTATAACTTATACTTGCGATTGTTCTCTCTTGTTCAAATTGTGTGTTCACAATTCATTTTATTAATTTATACTTTAATTTATCCATCCGATTTCGCCTTACAATGCCGTAATTATTACACTGAAGATGCTGCAATAAGTGCGTAATCTTCTTACTTTGGGATCAGTGCATTATATTTTATGTTGTCCCAATCTGTGTATGTATTTATTATCTATGTAAAAATGTATTATCTTTGCCTTGGAGACTGTTTTTCTGTTTGCCTTAAAGATTGTCCATTGCCTACGCCTGTATAAGGTTATTGCCTGAAGATAAAAAAAAGGAAACTGAATAATGTTGCAAATACTTTCACCAATATCAAATGGTTCACAATTTAACCTCTACGTGATTTTTCAGTAACTAATACAACTCGATAAACTGTCTGTGTGTATCAAAACTTCGATTCGAAGTTTATTTATTTATACCATATTGTATTCCTCTTATAACAAGAACCAAGCGCGAACTTAATGCCTTATCGGTATTCTCTCCCAGTCAACCTGAGACATTTGAAAATAATGTTTTAGATGCTAAAACTATAGATAGAGAAATACATATGGTAATCTTTATAACTAAAAAAGCAAATAATACCATAATTTTTTGGTTAATTTATATAACTCATTTATAATTAAACATTTTTTTTACAATTCAACTACATAAACATAGAACATAGAAGTTCGAGTTTTTAATACTTCTTTTCTTGAATAAATGGAATATTTTTGAGTACTGTCGTCCATTAAAGAAAAAGAAACTTGAACTGGTTAATACACAAAAAGCAAAAACTTTTGTTAGCTCATCAATCATTTAGCTTAACAAAAGCTTCGTAAGCTTTCTGAGATAAAGCTCCGGGAAATCACAATTTAATAATCTTCTTTACCATTTCACGCAATTTCATTATAAGAATATATTAAAATCGTATACAAGATTAACTAAACAGCCTGTAAAATTCCAACACAGCTCGTAGGAGAAAGGAGAGACCTTTCCCAGTTTAGAATACTTTAGACACTGTTATCCATCATCAATGAGTTTATTTTTGATGCCATATAAGTAATAATAATTCCATTTACCAGAAGCCGTTATACTATTGAAGGCTTACTTCATTCCCTCTTACAACAAACACAGTCAAGTCAATAAGGGTCGGTTAAAGTCCAGTACATGATATAGACGCGCAGAGGACGGTATTTCATAAACTTCAAACTCGGAAAATCGGATAAACGATCGCAAAAATAATTATCAATGACACGCACGTACCAATTGCTTTTTTCAAAAGTTATGTGCGATATATAGTTGACTTGGACATCTTAAGGTTGTGAGTCCGTCACCGCCATATTAATATGGCGGTGACGGGCTCACAACCTTGCACGTTGTCCTAAAAATATCTTCGGTGGAAGGTGAGTCGAAAGGACGTAATTGTCTAGACCTCAGTCTATCCATGTATTGAAAATGGTGTGAAGATATTTTTTTGATATATTAAAAATTTATTTAAATAAGTATAACGGAGTAATTTTACTAGAAATAAATACGCTTTGTTTATTACTAGCTACTTAACAAGTATTTCTTAAGTATTTTTTTGTTTTGTAGCTGCTTTAACGTATGCTATGTTAATAACACCACAAAGAGATAATCTCAGAAACCGGAGAAGGGATATTTTCTTTAATATTTAACTTTTTCTTTTAATAAAGCCGTGATTGCTTGGTTGGAATGTTGCCAGCACGAACACGTATCGCGTTCTCTTATCTCTCTTAAGATTTTCTATATTTAAAGTCTTATTTTTGTCTTTACATTATTACAGTTGAACTAAGTTGCTAGTTGTTTGTACTTAAATATATATTTATACTTAAATATATTATATATAGTCTGGGTACTTGTGGTACCTTCGTTGTTTCTGTATCCATAGTGATTTTTGCTTGTGCTGTGCTTTAGCTGATTACTTTGGGATCAGAGCAATATATATAATGTTGTCCCTATCTATTTATTTATACTTTTATATCTAAATCTTTGGTACAGTAGAAAAAAATGTGAGCCGTCATGGGACGCCTGGCAGATGTGAAACATCGTGTGTGTACAAGTAATATGCATAAAAGATAATATTATTACGGGAATTAAATATATGTATTATATAATATAGATATTTTTTTTAAATATAGCCTAATGAAAAAATTAAGTATTACGAATTTCTTACAGAAAATGGTAACTTTATTTAATAAACATTTATTTACATTTGATATAACGGCAAGCGTCGCCACGCCAACTATTCGGTTTTCAAGTGAGCCTATAGATGTTTTGTATTTTATGTTACTTTGAAGCGACATCTAGCAAAACAATCATGAAATTCATGAAGTTATGTTGTTATAACATATTATTATTGATATAATCCTGTAGATGTCGCTTATGAACAATTTGCTTTTTCAATACGCAGATTTCTGTTTAATTTATGGTGTTTTTTTATTTTGCAGAAAAACAGTACCTTTCGTCGTAATGATATTTTATTATATGGACCATTTGTTTTTTATGTAAAAACTAGACTCAATTAAGTATTAAATTTTCTAACTTCAAAATCTATAAGTTTGCTTTAATCTTTTCTATAAGTTTGCTATGATATGGTTCTATGTATAAGTAATAAGAAACTAACGTATCGTTCAGAGTTCGGAGCATTTTTTAAAACAGCTGTTAATCTTAATAATATTTTATGATATTCTAACAAGAGTACAAGAGCGCTCCTGAGTATTTTGATTTTCTCAAAAGTTGATAAATCTTAAAATGATTAATCCAATGAACAATAGTACACTAATTTAAAAAGGGATTTCAGTGTTTAATTATAAACCTTAATCCTCATGTAATAGGGTGTAAATTACGTTACACGATATACGAAAGCCTATGAAAGTGTATGTTTATTCGTTTTAAAAATTATTGAACCTTTTTGACTATAAGAAAATGACCTTTCATGTAAAAATGAAATCTTAATATAATTTACATAGTCACTTATATGAACAATATGAATATAATTAATTAAATATAAAAAAGGGATTTCAGTGTTTAATTATAAACCTTAATCCTCATGTAATAGGGTGTAAATTACGTTACACGATATACGAAAGCCTATGAAAGTGTATGTTTATTCGTTTTAAAAATTATTGAACCTTTTTGACTATAAAAAAATGACCTTTCATGTAAAAATGAAATCTTAATATAATTTACATAGTCACTTATATGAATAATATGAATATAATTAATTAAATATAAAAAAGGGATTTCAGTGTTTAATTATAAACCTTAATTCTCAGGTAATAGGGTGTGAATTAGTATACCTTTGTATAGTTTCGTGGCATGCGTCGCCACGCCAGAAATCGGTTTTACGTGCGGCTATAGATGTTTCACATCAAAAAAATTGATAAAAATTATATTATATTATTTCTTTACGCGGAATCATTGGGTACCTTAGATAGATAAAACAGAACGCAAAGTATCATGATCCTTCCATAGCTCTTTCGTTTCTTCTTCTTCATAAGCGCACATCGAGGTATCCAAATACTTTTGACATTGGGACGCTGCTTCAAGATATTTGCTCACATGGTCTTCAAAAGTTAGTCTCGATTTACCTCGACCCTTTTTTATTGTTAACTTTCGCGCTATATATTTCCTTCACTATTCGGTCTTCACTTATTCGTTCAATGTGCCCAAACCATTGAAACACGTCTATTCATTAAAATGCCATCATCTTTCAAATCTGCATTATTGCAAATTTCGTTTCATAATGCAAAATTCGTTTCGTTTCGAGTGAACATATCTATGCATTTTTGCGCACAAACTTTTTGTTTGTTTGGCAGTACCAGAAAGTACAAATTTAATTTAAAATTAATGGTAGCTCGTAATAAAAATTATGTATAAACAAATAAAATCGCTCTGAATTTTTTTTGTTGAAATTGATTTAGTTATGTTAATCTGTAAAGAAAGAAAGAAAAGATTGATAAAAAAATAAACCGCTTTTAAAATGTATGAGCAATAATGTTGTTCCACAAAGTATTATAGTTTTTTTCTCATAGTAACGGAAAATTAATACAGTGACGGGACACCTGGCCTCAAAGCACGCTCGCTCGAGAAAGCTCTCACGTCGCCGAAGCAAGCGCTTTTAATTAAACGCTTGTCCGTCCGTAGAGATGTGATGAGACGGATTTTTAAAAATGAGCTTTCCTTCACTTACACTTTTATGATAGAAAAACTCTAACAAGATGACGTCTTTCGAATAACAGTCGGATTAATACTTAACAACATAGTACTAGAAAAGTAACGAAGTAAGAAGAGAAGAAGACTTCTCTTCTCTCTTCTAGGTCAGTACCAAATTCTTAGTCATTTCTGCCACCAAATACAACTTTTTTATGGAAGTAGGTGTGAAAAACGATTTAACAGACCACTTAATAGTTATTGGTTACTGCAGCATATAACACCTACAAACTACTTCAAAAGAAGAAAATTTCTGATACATTTTCACCCTCGAAAACTAATGTAAGACGCCACATAGGAGTACGGACTACACGAGCGTTGTATATAGACAGAAGAAATGGGCAAAAGTGTGGTACTGACGCAGATTACACCTAGACAGAAATAGAGTCTACCATCTTAAGAAAAATTTCACAATACTACGTCAAAACTGCTGCCTCTCCCCTAAACTTAAGCCTGTAAAAATCCGCCGAGTAATCTGAAAGAGGATATGCAATGGTCGCCACATTTGACAAGTCGATTATCAGTTATATGTTTCGCCAATTTATAATTTACTAGCACAACCCGGCCACGATTCGCTAAGACTCTATCATATAAAAAAAACTCCATGCCTTTCCGAATACTAATGTAGACCGACCTTTTAACCGACCGAAGCTTTTTTTAACGTGGCAGGTGGAGAGCCTGTCGCCGTCTTTATGTCCAAGTCAACGATATAAATGGTCAACGATATAAAAAAGCCTAAGCCAGGGAATAGAACTCGGGTCTCTTGATTCGAATACTGTTCACCCAATCACTCAGCTATCGTGATATTTCAAAGGTAGAACAGTCTATTATAAAATATGTAAAAATAGTAAACTTTAAAGATAGCAACGGCACTAATTAGTGACAATAGCCTAATGGTTTAGGGTGCCGACTGCGAATCATAACATCACAAGTTCGGACCCGCCATTCGACTATTGTGAACCACAAGCATTGCAGCTTAGTTGGAGTGGTTAACAGAAATACTAGTAATGTTATTGCAATACATGTACTCTTTTAAATAAAAAAAATATCATTTGTCAGTCAATAACAACGGACACTATAGCAATCTATAAAACAAATTACAAATTTGTAATAAAATGTTCCCATTCCTGTGTGAACTACACAATACAAACTATTTACAAACAATTGTGGGTGAAAATTAAACAATCTGTCAAAATTTTATGTCAATCCATCGACTACTTTTCGAGTTGTGGACACAAACATGTAGACGTAGTATTTATGTATATGTAGGTTGCATATTACAACCTTCAACATCAATAGAAACACGAACTTACCTCACTTGACCTATCAAATTGAAGAAAGATTCGGATACAATGGTCAAGACTTATTATTGTTTTCTACGAAGCTCGGCGCTCGAAGCTTCTACGAAGGAGGCTTATAACAAACACAATAAATTATATAACATCTTATATACATAGTCTATGATTGTAGTATGAAATAAGACTAGAGTTCAGTCAAGGCGACGTTTATGTTACATTTACTATATAATTTTAATAAATTTTCTAGCTTCTACAGGTAGGGAAAAGCGTGCATCCTGGCACATGTATTTATTTACGTAAAAGGTTTTGGTAACAATCATAAATATATATAATATATTACGCTTATTGCCAACAATGAATTTATTTTATTAAACAAGTTTTTAATCAATTAAACTATTTATATTTCTATTTCTTCACTATATTCCCAATGCAGTGATGGACAGTTAATTCGTTACGACCCACCTTCCACCAAAGATATTTTTGGAAAACCTGACAGGTGGTGAACCCGTCGCCTTATTAATGTCCAAGCCAACCATATAATTCGGGCATAAGTTTTTTGAAGAAAAAAACAAATTAGTACATACGTAAAACCCATTGGTACGAACCTGCCACCTGGGGATCGAATTTGCTTCTCTTGACTGGAATTCCTGACTTATTTCTATTTCAATGCCTATTTTCGTCAAGCATTTGTATTATGAAGATCATAGTGTTAGACCCTGACGCATTGGCACGACGCAGATCGTTTGATCAGTTGTTTGTTTCAAATTTCTCATTTATTTTATAAGATTGCTATCTTTGTTGTCACGATAGCCGAATGGTTGGGTGATTGGAACTCGAGTTAAGAGATCCGAGTTCAATCTCCAGGAGGCAGACTCGCACCAATGAGGTTTTTTTAAAACTTATGTAAGATTTGTATCCTTGTCTTTATCGTAAAGACGGCGTTAAGCTGATCGCCTATTACGTTTATCCCAAAATAAGCTCTGGTTATATGTGAGCCGAAAGAACTGAAATTTCTAGACCTCTGGCTATCCCAGTATTTAGTAACCTGTGAAGATTAAAGAGAATTATAAAATTAGAAGAGATTTAGAAAAAATCTTAGTAAAAGTATATTTTTTGAAATTTTCAGAATAAACCATTTACCTGATAGCCAAGTGATTGGGTGGTTGGAATTTCAAGTCAAGAGACCCGAGTCGATCCCCAGGTGGCAGGCTCGTACCAATGGGTTTTTCAAAAACTTATGAACAAATTATATCGTCTGCTTGGACATAGAGACGGCGGCGGGCTCACCACCTGTCACGTTGTCTCGAAAATATATACGGTGGAAAGTGGGTCAAAGGGACTTAATTGTCTAGACTAGACCTATGTATACCCCTGTATTGAAAATGCGTGAATTTTATAGGATAAATACTACACTAATCAGTAGCCCCCAACTCCTCGTATTTTTGTCAACTGTATATTTCTGTCGTATATATAACTAGCGCTATATTATAATATGTAACTTATATAACTAACTACGAATAAATTAAACAAACAGAAAACGGTAATAATAATCTAAAGATAACAGAAAGTTTGTTTTGTCTACGGCAGTATAAAAAATACGAGACGTCTCTCCCCATTAACGAAATTAAGTTATTTATTCCAAAACAATGTCTAGACATAAGAAAAGGAGAAAAAAAGAATTTAATCTTATTTACATTTAATATAGGCAACAAACAAAATAATAAATGTTAATCGTATAGAAAACTACGTACATATAATCTACGTGTACCTTTTAATATATTAAATATTCAGAATTGTTTTCATTTGCAGAAAATTCACCGTTAAATCAATTCAAGTTCACTTTTATTTATCCCACAATTTGAATACCGAACGGTGTCTTTTAATTGTACAAATGGTTGTCTGTAGCAGGATTCGAACCTGCAATTCTTAGCCTGGAAAAAATTTCACTGAAGACATTTTTGAGACGTGCCAGGTGATGAGCCTGTCGCAGTCTTTATACCGAAAGCCAACGTTATAAATCGTACACAAGTTTTGGAAGAGACTATTGATGCCTCACATAGGTTGGAAGTCGTGTCCTTTGACCCGAATTTCGACCACCCAACCACTCGGCGATCATCAAATCATTAACACTGACATAAAAAATAAATTTTTCACAGTTTGTCAGTTTCTTCCGGCAAGAATCTGAAACGGCTGGTTAGATTTTACGGGACTTTCACTTTGATGTTAACTTAGGCAACTTTTAATTAAAAATAATAATTACGGTTTCGCGTTAAGTATTATATTACGAGCAAAACCTGAACAGCCAATATATAATAACATGAAAAAATTACATATTTTATCATAAAATACGAACAGCTAAAAAAATCAACGAATACACAGAAAGAAACATTCGCAACGAAATGAAACTTGAAAAATCTCAAACTACCCGCAACCCTACATCGACCCACGAGGCGGAAACCTCAGGCATTAAGTAAGTTAAGCCCTGCCTACACTACAGCAATTAACTTTGCGTACGTTGAAGCACTAGCGTAATGTGCTGACGCCGAGTGCATACCCATTCAAGAATACTAACCTCTCTGGACTGATGCATTGCGTCACCGACACTGCAGTGCAGCGTTGAAAGCTGGGGCATTAAAATTTCAACCTTATTTAGTTCTGAAATACGGTTGAAAAATAAATAAAATTTCAGGTGAAAATAATTAGAGGTAATGCAATAATGGTTCGCGATGAAACGTCAGACTTCCATTCATAATATCACAGACCTCTTACAGTTGCGTGGAAGCGAATAGTGACCATTCGCAGGCATTACGTCATAGAAATGTGAGCTATTATAATTAACGATATGGCGCTTCTTGCGTTGATACACAAGGTCTTTTCCTATTTGTATTTGTGCGTTGTTGTAGTCACAATAGCTGAGTGGTTATGTGATTGGAATTCGAGTAAGAGATCAGAGTTTGATCTCCAAGGTTTTCACCAATGGATTTTTTCACAAACTCACAGACGATTTGTATCGTTGGCTTGGACATAAAGACGGCGACGGGCTCACCACCTGTCACGATTCCAAAAATGTCTGTGGTGAAAGGTGGATCGAAAGAACTTAATTGTCTACACCTCTGTCTATCCCTATATTGGGAATGGCATATTTGAGCGAGATTGAAAATAAAGCACTTGCCCAATACTGGGATTAACAGAGGTTAGATACCTAGTCGAGTGGGTTGAACCACTTTCCACCGAAGCTTACTTGGTACGTTCACGTCACACCTCTTCGGTTGGGTCACAGAAATTTATTTGTGTACCAAATTTCAGACACCTGCCTTAGACACTGCTGCCCTTCATCGGTCTCATTAATTTTGGTATAAGAATTTTCTTAATATTATTATTTCGTAATATGAATTATTACGAGATAATAATACTTTATTACTACGAATACTTTATTATATATGAAATAATTTATTATACGAATTATGAGGATATAATAATAATAATATTGAATATTACTATTTCGTATATTAGAAGTCACGATAGCCGAGTGGTTGGATGGTCGGAATTTTGAGTCAAGAGACCCGAGTTCGATCTCCAGGTGGCAGTACCAATGAGTTTTTCAAAAACTTATGTACGAATTACATCGTTGGCTTGGACATAAAGACGGCGACGGGCTCACCACCTGTCACGTTGTCCCGAAAATATCTTCGGTGGAAGGTGGGTCAAAGGGATTTAATTGTCTAGACTAGACCTCTGTCTACCCCTGTATTGGGAATTGCGTGAAGATATTTTTTTTTATTTATTAAAAAAATGTTCCAGCGAATGTTTATTCGCATATATGTGAGAGATGGAAATG
Organism: Sericinus montela; assembly: GCA_029286605.1. Lineage (NCBI taxonomy): Eukaryota > Metazoa > Arthropoda > Insecta > Lepidoptera > Papilionidae > Sericinus > Sericinus montela. Next base: position 10,395,966 of record JAGSMR010000044.1, read on the forward strand.
CAGCTTACATTTTTTATTCCGGGAAAATTTGTGGCTGAAGCCGAAGTTTTCCGACTCGCCATGCATTATCTAATTTGACAATGACATGTTGTGAATATAAAATATTTGGCAAAAATTTTTGCAGTTTGCGAGCGAAGTAATATATTTAAATGAATAATACTTTATAAACCACCGTTCTTACTTACTACAACTATTTAAAAATTTAATTATACGATAATAAATAATTCATACATGTGGAAATTCAATGCTCACATCGAATTATGATCAAATTAAGGAATTAAAGCACTTGTGTGTTCACAACATACCACGTCAACAGTTCCCACGTTTTCTTCCTTACTATCTTATCAAATACCTTCTCAAGATCCACAAAAGAAAGGGAAATCTTATGGTTAACAGCCAGATGCTTTTCCGTAATGAACTATTTTGTATTTTATAATTATTAAAATACATAGGTTAGCTAAAGCACTTGTGTTACGGAATCTCCAAACAGCGAAGGTGCCATAAACACCCAACTCTAGTTTCGGTTAAAAATTTTCCATGATTGGTATTAGAAGTCTATAATCAAATTACTTCAGGCAATTAATGTATGAAACTTTGAGATAAAAAAAAGTCGAGACAGACGAGTTGTTGGGTGATCGGAATTCAAATCAAGAAACCCGAGTTCGATCCCCTGGTGGCAAGTTCGTACTAATGGATTTTATTCAAAAACTTACGTACGATTTATATCGTTGAGACATTATCGACTATTGCTAATAATCGTAACGTAATCGCTATCGTTTCATTAAGACGGCGAGAGACTCCCATCTGTCTCGTTGCCCCAAAAAATGTCTTCGGTAAAAGATAGGTCGAAACGTCGTAATTTTCCAGACCTCTGTCTACCATAGTATTGGGAATCGCTTGAAAAATTTTATTATATATTATATACTTTGAAATAAAGCGCCAACAAACTCACGCTAATAACTATTCAAGAATAAATAGGCTTTGGTATAAATAATACTCTTGAAAAATATTTGAATTACAGATGAATCTATACCATAAATTATAAGCACGTGTAATTATAGAAAGTAATACAGTAAATAAATTTCGTCCTTTAAGGTCGTCCGCCTACGAGAAAGTTTATATTGAAAATTATATGGAAATGTTCTTTTTCAAAGAATACCTAGCAATGCCAAATAACATTACTGATACTCATTAAAGAGTCACGATTGCCGAGCGGTTGGGTGGTCGGAATTTCGAGTCAAAAGACCCGAGTTTGATCCCCAGGTGGCAGGCTCGTACCAATGGGTTTTTTAAAAACTTATGTACGAATTATATCGTTGGCTTCGACGTAAAGACGGCAACGGGTTCACCACCTGTCACGTTGTCCCGAAAATATCTTCGGTGGAAGGTGGGTCAAATAGACTTAATGGTAAAGCCTAGACCACTGTCTACCGTATTGGGAATTGCGTGAAGATATTCATGTTAACTACTACAAAAAAGTTGCAATGTTTGTATCTGTAGTGGTTCATGACAATAGTCGATTTGAAGACTCGCATGGTCTTTGAACTTTGGAAACTTACTTCGAGACTAACTTTCGAAGACCATGTGAATAATTTGGTCACAAGATGCTAACGTCTACCTCGACAAATTTCATTGTTAAACTAGCTGCCTCCCGGCATTGCCTACAGCTTAACACTTAACGCGGAACCCTAATTATGTTTCTAAAATAAAAGTAGCCTATGTTACTCCTTATAACTTTAGCTATCTGTCAGTGAAAGTCCTGTAAAATCGGTCCAGCCGTTTCAGAGATTATCCTGAACAAACAGACAGACAAAAATTGTAAAAAAAACAAAAATTTTTTTGGTGTATGTACCGTATACATTCAAATACATGTAGTAAAAAACGGTTATTTAAATATTACAAACAGACACTCCAATTTTATTTATATGTATAGATTTCGCGCTGTACGTTTCTTAGCTTGTACATTGATTCCATAACATTGTGTTAGCGCTTTAGCTCCTTACTATAGGATCAGAGCAAAGTATGTGATGTTGTCCCTATCTATATTTATATTTTCTATCTATATTTTCCACAGTCCGTCACGAATTCGCTAATTCAATAACAATGAATACAAATTCGTACGTGGATAATTCTAAAATGGATTATTTATATCGCCATGGTATGTACAGGGCTGTAACTTTCCCGCCAAATACACATTTAATTGGAAACAAAAACAAAATAACTTATGAATTATTTCAGTAATGAATTCTCGAGTAAACGTGGTCCGGGATTATAGAGGTTGATTAAATACGGGCTTCGGTAAAACTTTTCAAAGCTTAATTCCCAATGGCAAAATAAACGAATGTAATTTTTTTTAATCCGGACATTAGCGGTAACACAGATAACTGTAAAACTACAACAAATACTAAGCGTAGCTTTGACATATTTGTTGAGAATTTAAATAAGAACATGCAACCCTTAGCTTCAAAATCATGGTAATTACTAACCTATCGGGTCTTCATAAATCGAGTCAACAATAAAATAATGATTGTTAGAAAGGAATGCCTGTTTATTTGTCATATTAATTTAGGGAAAGCACTGGCCCCTAAAACACTTTTTGTTGGTTGTACTTCTTTTCCTAGTCAGTGTTACCATTCTATTATAGAATTTAAAGTTTACACGAAGAAAGAAAGAAACGCATTTTTTCACGGTCTGAGAACTGACAGACTAAAGCATTAAACCGCGAAGCGCACTGTACTCTGTTACAGCCGGGATTCCACATCTAAATCCTGACACCGATTTTCAGTAGAAACCGAAACAGAGGCAACTCGGACGGCTGTATGACTTTTTCTTACTTACTTACTAACTTATCTTCACGCACAAGCCCTGACGGGGTAGCCAGAGAGATCGCCAAGTGTCACAATCCTTACATACCTCTTTCGCTTCTTTCAGATTCATTATCTTCTTCGTCTTCGAATGTTAGTCTCGGTCTACCTCGACACCTTTTAATATTCACTTTCGCGCTATATATTTTCTTCACCATTCGGTGCTCACTCATTCGCTAAACGTGCCCAAACCATCGAGCACGCCCTTATCCATTTTAGTGATGAGGTCATCTTTCAAACCTGCCATATTGCGAATCTCTTCGTTTCGCTTTCGGACGGCCGTGGTAACTCCGCACATTTTACGAAGAGCACGCATCTTCAATGCATTCAAATTGCTTTTATGCTTCTTCTGGCATACCCAGGTTTTGCTGCCATATAACAAATTCGGTACCAACACTGCGTTATGCAAGTACTGCGTATTGCAAGGCGTGCACTCTTCACTGCGCCTTGCCTTTTGACTAACGCAGTCAGGCAATATTGACTTTGTTCCCGGTAACTTTTTCTTAATAATAGTATTAAGTTAATATAAGTATACATAGACAGGAATAATTGGTAGTTAAAACACCACTATGCACAATATATAGCACTGTTAATAAATAATTTGTAATGTGAATATAGTAAGTAATATAGTAATGAGTGGAGGTGAAATAAAGAAATGTTAAAGAGTAAATACCATATTGCCATGGACACAATGCAACTTTAATGATACCAGCCAGTAGTATGATCAGGTACAAATCAATATTCTTAAAAGCAATATTATCTATACATCTATACATTTAAATAAAATTGGAGTGCATGTTTGTAATATTGAAATTACTACATGTATATATACACCAAAATATTTTTTTTACAATTTTGGTCTATCTGTCAGTCTGTCTGTTTGTTTGTTCCGGCTAATCTTTGAACCGATTATGACGGAACTTTCACTGACCGATAGCTAATGTTATAAGGAGTAACATAGGCTACTTTTATTTTAGAAACGTAATTCGGGTTCCGCGTTAAGTGTTAAACTGCGGGCAAAGCCGCGAGGGACAGCTAGTTTTAAATAATATTTTCACGGAGTAAAATCATTAGCTACATTTGAAATAACAGTTTTCTGAACTAGAGTTGGCTGTCGAAAAATCATCATAAATAATATATATAAATAAATATCTTGACGCAATTCCCAATACAGGGGTATGTGGAGGTCCAGTCTAGACAGTTAAGTCCCTTTGATCCACCTTCCACCGAAGGTATTTTCGAGACAACGTGAAAGGTGGTGAGCCTATCACCGTCTTTATGTCCATGCCAACGATATAATTCGTACATAAGTTTATAAAAAAAAACCATTGGTACGAGCCTGCCACCTGGGGATTGAAATTTCGACCACCCGTCAACTCGGCTACGTGACTTTCAACTTTCAAAAATCATCATTATTACAATAACTCCACTGTAGGCCTTGACTTAGGCCTTTCCTATGAAGGAGGGATTGCCATAATCGCCACGCTTGGCAATCTCCTCGATACCTTGCGCCTTAGCTGCTGCTGCCCATCACCTGAATTTGGGACTGGTATTTATCGATATGGTAGTCGTTAACCAATTGTATTTCAAGGGCTTTTCCTTATTCGCCTCTTACGACACCCACGGGAAGGAAGGATGTGGTATTTATTATCAATACGCCGATACCAAACGCCAAGTAGGGAAATAGTATAATATAACATTGTATTAATATACTAGCTGCCTCGCGGATTTGCTCATTAACAGTTAACGCGGAACCCTAATTGATTTCTAATATAAAAGTTACTCCTTATAACATCAGCTATGTGCCAGTGAAATTCCCGTTAAAATCAATCCAGCCATTTCAGAGATTAGCCGGAAAAAGAGAAAATACCGTGTATGTATTTCATATGCATTTATAGAAAAGCTGTTAATTTAGAATGAAAATTAGACACTAAAATTTTATTTATATATATAGTTCTATAAAATTTATGTAATTTTTCTAACAAATTATAACTCCTGTAATATTTTAAGCACTTTTGAATTATGTTATAACAAATAAAAATTTATATTTCTTACCTCGAAGGATGGCTTAAGTGGGAAATCCAGTTTGGAACTGATCCTAGTCACGCGATATGAAGTCGATTAGTTTAAAAGCTATTGTCGTACTTATTTTAACACGCAACTGTTGTCAGGAGGCCCGTTGTTACTTAGAATTCATTTTAATATACCGATTTGTATGATCTTATTGATGCTATCTTTACTAACCCTCGCTCCCCTCGTACATATTATCGTGATATACATATGTATATAAAAACTTAGTGTATGGGAAATCTTGTATGTTTATATATTATTATGAATATACATTAGTATTTCATCATTAGTAGTCACGATAGCCGGATGGTTGGGTGGTCGGAATTTCGAGTCGAGAGACCCGAGTTCGATCCCCTGGTGGCAGGCCGTACCAATGGGTTTTTGAAAAACTTATGTGCGAATTTTGCAGGCAGTTAGGAAATCACGATAGCGAGTGGTTAGGTGGCCAAAATTGCGAGTCAAGAGACCCGAGTTCGATCCTCAAGTGGCCGTACTAATGGGTTTTTCTAAAACTTATGTACGAATTATATCGTTGGCTTAGACATAAAGACGGCGACGATCTCACCACCTGTCACGCTGTCCCGAAAATATCTTCGGTGGAAGGTGGGTCAAAGGGACTTAATTGTCTAGACTAAACCTCTGCCTACCCCATGTATTGGGAATTGCGTGAAGGTATTTATTTCTTATTATTTATTTGTATTTCAGAAACTAGACTAACGATTTGGACAATTTGCAGTTAAATATTGGTTCAATATCATACACATAATCCCATACATAAAACCCTAAAAATATCATCTTAGTTAGACAGAGTTCCAGATAATTAAGAACTTTTGACCCATCTTTCAACGAAGACATTTTTTAGGACAACGTGACCAGTGAAGAACATGTCGCCGTTTTTATGTTTCTTGAAATAAATCGGATTACAACCTGGGAATCGAACTCGGGTATCTTGACTCGTATTTCGATCACCCTACCCTCGACTACCGTGACTTATAGTTAAAAATTAACAAAACTTTTTAAGTATGTTCAGATGGGTTTCTTATTTATTATTGCTTGGATACTAAAATTTGCTCTCCTCCTATCACTTTGTCTCAAATAACCTTCGGTGGAGAGTAGGTCAATAGGACTTCATTCTCTAGACATCTGCCTACCCCAGTACGGGAAATTGCGTAAAGATAAAAAATAAGGTAGTTCGTTAACACGCAAGACAAAATTAAAGCAATGAAATAACTTATAATTAAATTATTACTAACGGTGTAAGTTTTTTTATTCGAAGTACATCTAGTTAGGAGACATTCTTTAGAACATTTCTTAAAACAATCTTGAAATGTATGATAAGAAGTTTATTTTAGCGCTATTTATTGACATCGCCCAGGTACTACTATTGTTTTCCCTTTAATAAAATGCGAAAGTAAATACGAACACATAAAAATTTTGTAATTTTATGTTCAGTTAATATACTTGTTGCTTTATGGTGATTGTTAAAGATACTTAGACTTATTACACTTTCGAATATTTTTTTAACGTAAACCAGAGACAGTCGGTTAGTCAGTAAGTTTTAAAGTTTAAGTGAACACTCAATAGTAAGAGCTTCCTTCGCGGAGATCTAACTCCTTTTAAGCTTTTTATTCCAATTCAGATCACCTTAATACTCCGGTCTCGTGACTTTATAAAGTGTATACAAAAGAACTGTTTAAAAACTATTTACGAACAGCCCGTCATAGAAATAATAGTTTTTAGTGTATACACGTCAACCTGTTGAATGAATGTATTTGTGTTTTACAACAATAAAAGCAAAATTCACGGCTTATTTCTTCCGACCGTGAAATTAAAGCGTTGTGGAATACAAACGCAATCACGTGTTAAATACTGTGTTTGTACTAATTCGATGCATACCAATCTTTTTAATTACTTCAACCGCGCAATATATCAATGTATCGCGCAGGATTGCAGGGCATGGGCTCCAGTAAGGAGAAGGTGTGCTACTAGTCACGTTTGGTAAGCGGATTGGCGATCTCAGTGTCAAAGACTTGCACCTCAGACGCTGCTGACTTTTGGTCTGATATTTTATTTGCTCGGTTAAAGCGATAGGGGAAGTGATGTTTTATCTGATGATAGTACTATGTAGGAACATAGGGTAGATACCAAGCTTTTGAAGTGTCTGGAATGTGACCTACGGCTCCATATCCTCTATGTGCGAGGCGATTACTACAATATTTAACACCCTACTGTACGTTATAATTTGATAGTGAACACGAAAAATATATGAAATGACGAAAAATCGAAAGAAGTTTCTACACACGAAGAAGAAAAAGTTTTTAATATAAGTTACGTATTGCAAATTTAAAGTAATTAAAAAGTTGGAAGGAAAGTTTTTATGTAACGGTATTCATTGCCAGACTAATTACTATATAGCAGTATTCTTTGAAAACTGCAGTTTTGGGTTCCTAGCCATCGAGATGATTTTAATATTTAATTTGTTACTATGAACGATTGCGGAATGTAGTGACTGGAATTGTTTGTTCCGAACTGTGCTTTAGAACGTACCCTCCCCGTGGCTAATCCTACGAATTACATTTTATCTATACATAATATAACATTATCCTTATATCACATGACCAGATCACATCGTATACATGATATATTTGAATAGAAGTCTAAAATCAGTTTCGTAGAGCAAGTTTGCAAGCCATCCAATTGAAATAAATTTTGGATTTAATTCATCATTCAATCAAAGATCAAGTTTCTTTACATTGATAAGAATTTTATATTTTAAATGATACAGTTGTTTTAGTCACTTTGGTACCTTTTTACATGCCTTTGTTATATAAAATGCGTCAATTTGTTGCTGCTAAGTTTTGTAGTTGTGAAAAAGCTGGTGTCGGCTTTGTGCACGGCTAGCGCAAACGTTCACACTTTCCGTCGGATTACGTTCCATTGTTGCTTTTACGCGTTTACACTGCTTTTAAAACATTGCTCTACTGGTGGTATGAAATAAAATATCTCCACTACCTGCTGTCTAATTAGATGCACGTAATGAACTAACTACTATCCGTGTGGTAACGGCGTAAGAATATTGCGACTCCATTTCGTCCAGAGGATGTCGTAACAAGCGACTAAGGGAAACAGCCTTGAATATCGTTATGGCAACCGATAGATGGCGGGATAACCATCTCTAAAAATATCGGACCAAAATAATCAGACCGTAGATAGGCAGCAACATCTGAGGTGCGAGTGGTCTAGTACTCCAATTCGCTTGCCAGGCGTGGCGATTAAGGCAAATCCTCCCTATGGAAGAGGCCTATGTCCTGCAGTGGACTTTAACAGGCTGAATGTATGTATGTATGTAACGGACTAAGTGCTAATGATAGTGTTTGATCATTGATCTAACTTTAACATTCTCTTCAGATTAAGTATTTAGCATGTTTTTATTAAAAATGTTAATCCCGCCAAAAAACGAGACACGTCACGTCTTTGTGTTCAAACGAACGATACAAATCGTACATAAGTTTTTGAGAAAACCCATTGGTACGAGCCTACCACCTGAGGATCGAACTCGGGTCTCTGACTCGAATTCCAATCAACCAACAACTCGGCTATCGTGACTTAATTGAGTACGTGTTAAAAAAAAAACCTAATACTGATAGCATATAGCTCTTCAAACGCTTTAATCGAACATTACGTACGTGCTTATTTACGTTAACCTGATACATGAAGTAAAATGCACTGGGTTCAACAACCATCTCGAATGTTAAAACTTTTAAAATGCAAATTTTATCTCTAAATTTATCATATACTACGGATCGTAGGGATAATAAGAACACCTGAGCTCGGTTATTTTATGTTTGCTTGCTTTATCTCCGAGATATTGATTACAGGCGAGGTAGCGAGATGCGCCTTCGCTTCAAGTCTGTTTTGAAAAATTTTTTTTTTTTGAAGTGAAACTTTTTAGAGTCTTTGTGATTTTAAAGCTCTTAACGCAATTCCCAATACAGGGGTAGACAGAGGTCTAGTTTAGACGATTAAGTCCCTTCGACTCACCTTCCACCGAAAATATTTTCGGGACAACGTGGCAGGTGGTGAACTCATTGCGGTCTTTATGTCCAAGCCAACGATATAAATCGTACATAAGTTTTTGAAAAACCCATTGGTACGAGTCTGCCGCTTGTGCGTGACTTTCAAACTTAATGACTAGAAACTCGAAGAAATGAAAACGCGTTACGAAAAAAATAACAAAAAAATAAATGTATAGGATTTTTATTATATCGGCGTGTGTATGAGATAGCACATTATCTTATACTTTCGGTATCCTCTTTGTGAAGTTTAACTTCTGTCCGCACTCCAACGCATCTGCTATGCCTCTGGTATTGCGGGTGTTTATGGGCGGCGGTAATCACTTACCATCACGTGAGCCACCTGTTTGCCTCTCTTTTCTATATAAAAAAAACATTGTCGCAAATAAAATAAGTGAAAAGGGACTTCATTGTCTAGACTCTGCGAATGCTAGTATTGGGAAATTGCATGAATATATGAAAAAATAAATAATGTGATAATTCGTCGATAGATTGTCAACGTCTTTACGGCACCACATTCAGTCGCCCCGCATGCAAGAAGCTGGTGCAAAAAAATCAAACCAAAAAAATCAAATCAAGACAATCTGCTTTTTTTTGATGCTTTTTATAGGAGCTTATTTGAGAAAAACACAGGTGGTGGAATTTGTTAGTGACGCTACCTCAGAAGCTATGGTTTGCGGATTCGAATCTCGCAAGAGACAAAACACTTGCGGGATAATATGAATAATTATAGTTGTTCTCATGGATACATACATTTAAACGTATTGTCTTAAACGTATTGGCAGAGTTCTCGACAATTAAGTCTCTACAAACCACCTTCCACCGAAGACATTTTTAATTATTCGACAATATAATTCGTACATAAGTATTTGAAAACCCATTGGTACGAGCCATTGGTACGGTACAACCACTCGGCAATCGTGACTTAAATATATAAAACAAAACAAAATATCTTCATTCCATTCTCAATACAGGGGTAGACAGAGGTCTCGACAATTAAGTATTTTCGACCCACCTACCACCGAAGACATTTTTTGAGACAACGTGACAGGTGCTGATCCTGTCGCCGTCTTCGAGATAAAGATCTCGATATCAGTTTTCAAAAAAACCTATTGGTACGAGCCTTGGGGATCGAACTCGGGTCTCGTGCTCGAATTCCGATCACCCAATCACTCGGCTATCGTGATTTATGTAAATATAATAATGAAAATATATACCTACGTAAATATATATCTACGTATATTATACCATATGTATATTATACCGTTGGATTGGACACTAAGTCGGCTCATCACCTCTGGTGAAAAGTGATTCGAAAGGAATTTCTTGTCTAGAACTCTGTCTACTCCAGTATTGGGAAAATTGCGTGTATATAAAATAAAAAGAATACAGTATACAAATAAGACATTTCATTATGTAAGCAAAAAAAAGCACGGCATGTCAGAAGAATGAAAAAATATTGTAGAAGTTTTTCAAGTCTATGACGTGAGAGGAATGCTTAAACATGTCTATTGAGTGCTAAAGGTTATTGGATGTAGGACAAACATTGATGAATATTTCTTAATTATAAAAAAAGTTTAAAAAAAAGCCACAATAGCCGAGTGGTTGGGCAATTGTGGCTTTTTGAATTGTAGTCAAGGGATACGAGTTCGACCGCCGGGTGGTAGGATCGTACCAATGGGTTTTTTCAAAGCTTATGTACGATTTACATCGTTAGCTTGAACATAAAGACGGCGACGGGCTCACCATCTGTCACCTTGTCCTAAAAAACATCTTCGCTAGAAGTTGGATCGAAAGGGATAATTGTGTTTCCCAGTACAAGGGCCTTGTTTACCCCAGTATCAGGATTGGTGTGAAGATACTTAATTTTTATAAGAATTAAATTACTTTTCCATGATTTGGTGTGTGGTATCGGCGTGAGAATTTGCCACCACCTTTATGTTATATTTCCTAGGATTCCATTAGAAGCTTCTAAAGAAAAAGCCTTAAAAATAATAACACAGATAAACTAAAAGACATCTGAAAAAATTACAAACCACAATAACTCGGTAAAATCACTAATCTTATTCACTGTTGTCCTTTATTGGATATATTTTTTATTTTAATTAATAGGTATTGTGTATCAAATTATAATTTGTATCAAAGGTTAAGTATTATATAAGTTAATGTGCATTTATATATTTTACATTTTCCGGTGGCCAGAGGATATTTACACCCACGCAATGTAACCCTTTTTCGTTCTCTGAAACGGAGATAAATGTGTTAATCTCGTAACCATTTTAGTTCTTTGAAATAGATATTATACTAATATAAATACAAATTAAGTCCTAGTTGTTTCTATAATAACTGCCGTGATAATTGAGTAGGCGTACACACAGGTTTTCAACAGCCAGCTCTGGTTCGATTCCAGATCTGCAAAGCTTCAAGTGGTCGATGAATCGACTATAAACTTTGACGGATTATAGCAGTGCTCGTTAATATTTTGTATCTAGAAGTTCCAACAGGAATGGGAAATATTTCCTTTTAAGATAAATATAATTTGTTTTCATACATTGCCAAGGCTTTTATTTCCTACTCTATGTTTTGACACTATTTTCTACTATTTTCTTACATATTAATAATCTAAATGCGAAAGTTTGTGGGAATACATGTATGTTTGTTACTCAATAACGCTTAAATGTCTAAACGGATCTGGATGAAATTTGGCACAGAGATAAGTTATAGTCCGGAATAGCACATACGATATATTTTATTCCGGAATACTGTCCGGTTCTCGTGGGAGAAACTTGTACATGATTTTGATTGATTTTTATATTGGGAGCCCGAAAGACGTAGATTACTTTTTCTCCGATAACTTTGGAGTATCCTCCGGGTTTTTCGATATAATGCTTGAACGAAGTCGCAGACAGTTACTAGTGTTTACTAATTATAAATGTTGTAATGTATACGTAATGTATAATCCTTTGAACTAAGCCACAATGTAACACGCCCTACGACTAATACAAATATATAAATGAATACATTAATGATCAAAAATCCTTGAAGTTAACTAAAAAAGTCACGATAGCCGAGTGGTTGGGAGATCGGAATTTCGGGTCAAGAGACCCGAGTTCGATCCCCAGGTGGCAGGCTCGTACCAATGGGTTTTTCAAAAACTTATGAACGAGTTATATCGTTGGCTTGGGCGTAAAGACGGCGACGGGCTCACCACCTGTCACGTTGTTTCGAAAATATTTTCTGTGGAAGGTGGGTCGAAGAGACTTAATTGTCCTGACTAGACTTATTTCTACCCCTGTAATGGGAATTGCGTGAAGATATTTATTAATACATTAACGTAATGTAAAAATCCTTGGAATTAATTGATCGCTATATAGTAATATCTAACTATTTTATGTTCAACATTTGTAGTTTGGTTACGGCGTAATATACTACCACCTTTCTTTTCCATGGGTGTCGTTGCAACAACTTAAGAAAAAGCCTTGTAAAAGCCAATGGAGACTGAGATTATCAACTCAGGTGACAGGAAGCAGGGTCTACTATAAATAAATAAATAATACATATAGGTACGAAATCACATACATTGCCCCGATCCCAAAGTAAGATTCTAAAGCACTTGTGGTATGGGAATAGGAAAAGGCGCCACAAACACTCAGACCCGAGAGAATGTAGAAAAAGTGGTTTTTCTACATTGACCTGTCCCGAGAATCGAACCCGGGACCTCGAGATGGCGACAACTTGAAAACCGGTGTTCACACCAATCGTCCACAGAGGTCGTTAACTGTATGAGTTGTCTGGTACAGTGATCAACAATACGCTTGCCCAGAGTAGCGATTATGACAAATCCTCTTTATGGGAGAAGCCAAAAGACTGAAATGAATAATTGCAGGTCGATTAGTATTTAAATTACTACATTACGACCTCTGCGGTCAAGTGGTACACACCGGTGTCGCCTGCTCCGAGATCCCGTACGAGTCATTGAAAAAGAAAACACTTTTTCTTCATTTTCTCGGGTCTGGCTGTTTGTGGTACCTGCGTTATTTCCGATTCCATAACACAAGTGCTTCAACAACTTACACAAGGATTAGAGCAATATATGTGATAATGGCCCTATGTATTTTTTAATCTTCACGCCATTTCCAATAATTGTGTAGACAGAGGTCACGACAATGACTATTGACCCACCATTCACATAAGCCATGTTTTAGGACATCGTGACAGGACGTGAGCCTGCCGCCATCTTTATATTCAACCCAAAGATATAATACGTACATAAGTTTTGAAAATATCCATTGATACAAGCCTCCCAGGGATTTCTTGATTCCTCTGTCATCCCTTAATAATATAGTACGATAGCCGAGTGGTTGGGTGGTCGGAATTTCGAGTCAATAGACCCGAGTTCGATCCCTAGTTGGTAGGCTCATACCAATGGGTTATGTACGAATATCGTTGGCTTGGACCTAAAGACGGCGACGGGCTCACCACCTGTCACGTTGTCCCGAAAATATCTTCGGTGGAAGGTGGGTCGAAGGGACTTAATTGTCTAGACTCGACCTCTGTCTACCCCTGTATTGGAAATTGCGTGAAGATATTTAATATATAATAATTTGAAAAGTCTGTCATCCCTATGTATGTATGTATTTATTTATGAACGTTGTGTCCAGCGCAAGCTGGGCCGTGCTGGCGCGGTAATGTCGGCATGGAGGTTGTGCTGCCGTTGGCGGTGGTGTGCGTGCTCGCCGTGAGCGGCTCGCCGAACGCGACCAGACGCCGCCCGGGCGCGCCCGCTCAGCTCCACTCCGACGACGACGAGGACCTGCTGCACCTCGACTACTATGACGAGGAACGGATCAATATATCGGGTGAGTTGCGATGTGCCATTACAGTACACTTCTTCATAAAAAATATCTTCCCGATACAGTGGTGGATAGGTCTAGACAATGTAATCCAGTCGACCCACCTTCCACCTAAGACATTTTTGAGACAACAACGTGAAAATATATCTTCCCGTTACAGTGGTGGACAGGTCTAGACAATGTAGTTCGGTCGAACCACCTTCCACCTAAGACATTTTTGCAGCATGACTGGTGGTGTGCCCGTCGCCGGTCTTTTTGTCCAAGCCAATGACATACATTTTAAACAAGTTTTGAAAAAACTCTTTGGTACGTGCTAATAAAAGGGGGTTCGAACTCGGGTCATTTGACGCGAATTTCGAAACCACACGGCCATTGTGATTTCATTTACAAAGTAATTTCATTTCTGTAAATAAAACACCAAAGAAAGAAGTAAGTCCTCTGTCTTCCTCCGTATTGGGGATTCGTTTGAATAATTATTATTTTATGGCAGGTTTTAATCCCACAGGTATAACCTGGTAATATTAAGTTGACACGGGTTTTGGCCAAGTGTCAACCTAGGTTTGGGTGGTGGCTTACTAATTATGTGGTGAGGAAAAATCGCTGTCTGAGCTAAGTTGAAGGAATTTTCGAACGATACGGCAGGTGTTGAGTATGGCAGCTTTTTGTAAAGTAATATATGTGTATTTAGGTAGATTTAATATTTTCAAAGAGTAATGTAAGGCTTTAGGAATGACACTAGTGGTGGATATAATGATTGGTACTATAGAAACTTTATCCAATTTCCAGACTCTTATTATTATTATTAAAAAAACTTTATTGCACACATGACTTAATGCCTCAAGGACTGCCAATCAACCAGTCTACCAGTCAACCAGGAGTATATAAGGACAAAAAAATCAGGGCGGTCTTTAAATATATATTTAATTGTAATAAACATACATATATACATACACACATATACACATATATACACCAATACCTACATACACATACACACATACTTCTTTAAACATGCATATACTTAGATTAACCTTATATATATTTTAAAATACATTTACACATATGACACTATGCAGTATAATTATCAATGAAAATATCAATATATAAATTTTGAGATTCTACCCATTAGAAGTAAGGAAGTGGTCTGAGACCTTTCTCTTAAAAGAAGTTAAGTTATTCCAGAGTCTGATAGCTTCTGCTGCAAATGATTGGGCCAAGAATTCGGTACGTCGTGAAAAACATGTTGTGTAGTGTTGGCGGAGGATCGCAGCTTCCGCTTATGGCAAGAACCCAAATACTTAAACTTGCATTTCAAGTATTCAAGGGTGCATGGATCGTATAAGATAGAAAACAAAGTACGAAGGATCCTTACCTCTCTGCGTTGTTGCATAGGAAGCCATTTAAACTTAGAACGATAGGTGGACACATGATCGTACATTCAAAGACCAAAAATGAAACGGATGTAATTATTGAGTAAACGATCTAATTTGCACAAAAGCTCTTGGCTGTTATCAGAGTAACACACATCAGCATAATCGAGAACGGGTAAAATTAGAGCTTGCACCAACGCAACCTTCGTGCCATTAGGAAGAAAATTCTTAAAACGATACATGAAACGAAGGGTGTTTGTGACTCTTCGATTAATTTCCGTCACCTGAGGTCGATAATATAATATATAAAAGTGGTGATGGTTGAGTGGTTGGGTGATTGGATCCAAATCAGAAGACTGAAATTCGTTGCTCGACGATGATGAAACGCTCGTGCCAATAAGTTTAGGACACTAAGACGATACGAGGCTCCTAGACTGTGCTCTCACGTTGTCCCAAATAGGGTTCGATGAAAGAAGGCCCGAAAGCACTAAATTATCTAGGCGTCTAACAACCCCAATATTGGAAAGACAAAAATTTTTTTTTATAAAAATTAAAGAATAGGAGGTGAAAAGAGAAGGAAAGAGAGGTCAGCTTGTCAATAACCATCTTTTTGTTGAACACAAACGGTAAAAAATACATGCATAAGTTAATATTTATATAAGGATTTTGACTGGAGTACAAACATTAATATTCGACACACAAATGTTCGCCCCAAAAGTGATTTGAACCCCCGTCTGTTAACTTCGTAGTCAGGGACACTACCAACAGTGCTATCGGGTATTTTGTATTTAAATTTTCCATTTTAATAATAGTTAATTAATTAAATGTCGAACGACATGACGCTCGGATAAATTTCACGCTTGCGTAACCAACGTACCGACGGCCCGTAAAAATAATTTAATTTATGCTTCTGGTGCAACTATATAGAGTTATTTCAGCGTATTTCAAATTAATACTGACTTACTTATCTTCATGCACAATCCCTGCCAGAGTGCACAGGTCGCTCAGTATCACGATCCTTGCATATCGCTTTAGATTCTTTCGAATTTATTATTTTCTTTACACACGCACTACTCTTTATTTCCTTATTCGAGCAATTTGCTCACACGCTCTTCGAAAGTTACTTTCGGCCTACATTACTTACTTACTTATCTTCACGCACAATCCCTGACGGGGTAGCCAGAGAGAACAGATCGCCAAGTGTCACGATCCCTACATACTTCTTTCGCTTCTTTCAGATTCATCATCTTCTTCATACATGCACGTCTAGTTATCCAAGTACTCTTGACCCTCCCCTCTTCGAGCAATTTGCTCACATGGTCTTCGAAAGTTAGTCTCGGTCTACCTCGACACCTTTTAATATTAACTTTCGCGCTATATATTTTCTTCACCATTCGGTCTCACTCATTCGCTCAACGTGCCTAAACCATCGAAGCACGCCCTATTCCACTTTTGTGACAAGGTCATCTTTCAAACCTGCCATATTGCGAATCTCTTCGTTTCGCTTTCGGTCGGCCATGGTAAGGCCGCACATTTTACGAAGAGATCGCATCTCCACTGCATTCAACCTGCTTTTATGCTTCTTCTGGCATACCCAGGTTTCGCTGCCCAATAACAAAGTCGGTACTAACACTGCGTTATGTATTGCAAGGCGTGCACTTTTCACTACGCCTTACCTATTGACTAACGCAGTCAGGGCACCATTGACTTTGTTCCCGGCAGCGACACGCCTGTCCACATCTAAATCACATCTTCCATCCCGGCTAAACGCACTTCCCAAGTATATATTCGGCCTACATTGATACCTCTTAATTTTATACATAATCGCCATGCTTGGTAAGCGGATTGGCGATCGCAATATCAGACACTTCGCATCTTATATGCTACTGCTGGACATCGGTTTGCTAAATTTTTTGATGGGGTACTTTTCGATATAGTTATCCCGCCATCTGTCGATAACCAATAACAATTTGCCCATATTCGGTTCTTTTCCAATAACTCTTTGCCTTTAGTCGGTTCTCATAACGACATTTTTACGTCGATTTCCCATAAGAAGTATCAAAATTGACTTCTCCTAGTTTCTCCTATTTTTTTGTATTTCGTGTTATTGTTACTAACTTACACTATTCGAGGGCGACACTAATAGTTTTTAGAACTGGGCACTTTTACAGAATATAATAAAATAAGTTTAAATTTAGAAATAGACAGACATTCACATATTGGCCAGTATGTCGAAAATTTATTATAGAATAATAATGTAAATATGATAATTCTATGAACGTAAAATTAAACAAAATGTTTGAAAACTCAGAATAGAATAATGTCATTAGTGGAATGCATATTACGTAGCAATTAAGGGTACGTCAGAATGAATTATAATTGTCAAAACATTTTCTTTTCTTGCAACGGAGCAATGAGAGCCAACTTTCTGTCCATTATCCACTATATTCTTTATACTAGATTATGCAAACAATGCGACCGCGGCTGCGGCCTCGCCCCACTTTATTTCACATTAGATTCGTAAAGAAAGAGCGCCTTTAAAAGGCATTTTATGATGAGGTTATTGCAGTATAAGGAAAGGGTAGTTTATGATTCATTTGTATTTATTTTATTGTCTACTAGTAAAATAAAAATTAATTTGGATATATTCACGCAATTCCCAATACAGGGATAGACAGAAGTCTAGTCTGGACAATTAAGTCCCTTGGGCCCACCTCCTACCGAAGATATTTTCGGGACAATATGACAGGTGGTGAGCCCGTCTCCGTCTTTATGTCCAAGCCAACTATATAATTCGTACATAAGTTTTTGAAAAATCTCTATGGGGCTTACCAAGTGGGGATCGAACTATGGTATCTCGACTCGAAATTCCGATCACCCAACCACACGGCAATCGTGATGTATATGTCTTGTTTAAGTTATAGTTTTTAGTTAACTGTCGACTTAAAGTTATAGTTTTTATAAACGTGACTCAAGTACCTCCGCGTAGCAGCTAGTTAGTGAGTTAAAAAGAGACACTATTGCAATTAATTATACTTATAATACAATTAATTATACTATAAATCAACAGAGCGAAAGATTTCTACGAAGAAGTATTGACTCCTACGTTTGCAGACAAAATATCCTTTGTAAGCGTAATAGGTTCAAGAGATCGGAATTCTCGTGAGCGAGATTCCGAGAATTATTGTTTTTAAGAAAATCGGAAATTGCGCTACAGAAACTTATATAATTACTTTTTGTTTCGATTTTTTTTATATAACACTGTTGAAACATAGACGGCGATGGGCTTACCACCTGTCACGTGGTTATAAAAATATATCTTCGACAAAAGGTGGGTCGAAAGAACTCAATGTCTGGACCTCTGTCTACTAGCAGAATAGCTAGTAGATATTTTTAATAGGGTTTTTGTAATACAACTGAATACGTTAATAATAGTAACCCCTGGCAATCAGTTATTCACATGCTATTTCTGATTATATTATATTCAATATTGTATTTTCTTGGCCCTGTGTCTAGAGAACTAGATAGTGATAACATAGAAATAACTTACATATTAAATTAAAGAGAAAAATGTTTTTAAAAATTTTCAACTGACACGGACGGGATTTGTTGGATACAGTTGAAATTCTAAAAATATTTTTTCTCTTTAATTTAATAATAAAAAGTTCAGCATAACTTATATGCTATAAAATTAATAAAAAACATGCGTAATAACTTACATAGATAATTATTATTCTATAAATTTTCATGACTGAAGTACAAACCGAAAAAAATTAGAACCCGCAACCCTGAGCCTCAAGGGCGAAGTTTCTACCAACTATGCTATTGGGTCGTCAATTAGATTCAGCTTGGCGATCTGCCATTGGAACAAACGGACAAACAGTTTTCCAATAATGTCTAATAATATTCCCTGTAGTTTGGAACTTTACAGAAAACAACATTGTCTCAATTTCTTTATTTACACTGCAAGACCTTTTGTTATAAACCTGAAGTTATTTTTGAGAAAACACTGCTAAGAAGGTATTTATTCAAAAGTTGTTGCCTAATCTGTGCCGAATTATAACTATTGTTGCTGGCCAGTTTTTTTTTTTTGACGTAACAGAACATTTCAGCGGTTACGAGTGGTTGTCAGGTCGATAAATAGGTCCAGGTCTTAATCGATACTACAAACTCGCTTTTGACATTTGTTACAAACTGTTAAACATGTATTGACCCGCAGGCTTATGCGTGACAGATTCGCATTGCGTCTAATTCTGAAAACTGAGCCAAAGCTAAATCGAAATTCTTCGAATTGAAAGTATCTTTGATTGAATACTTTGTTAGGGTGAAATTTTCTCGGATTAATTAAAAGCTATTCATTTGTGTAGAATTGCTAAATAGATGATGTTCATGTAATATTGAGATTTTGTTTCACTTTCTAAATAGTTGTAATTTTTTTACTATTCCTTTGTCATTTACAAATTTGTGTATTGGTATCTAGGTAACTTCTATAACGATTTGGCAAATATTATGTAGTATCTTTTAGGTAAATAAGTTATGGTACTTCGTTTTGCCATATTATTTTACCCTTATACATAGTTATTATTTAGTGTCAAAGAAATCTCACAGTAGTCCAAATTTTTTAACAAATGGCAAAATGACTACGCACGTCAGATAATGACTTTCATACACATTTTTTTTACATTTTGGGTTAAATTAAAATTTCTTAAATTTAGTAGAGATGTCTAATTAAAAAAAAAAACAGTATATGCCACTCGCTGACAAAGTAGATTCCTATCGGTGGAAGAACTTTTAAAAACGGTTTAGTGATTTGCGTTACAGCGTAACATTCAAACAAACAATTTAATTCCGCATATATAATATTAGTTTGATTTAAAACGTGTTTTTATATTCTGAATTCATTTAAATAGATGTCCGAATAAAATTTACACAAAAAAATATTAAACCAAGATTTACAGTTTATTATAGCTGACTCCAAGCGAAGTTTAGACATCCATGTACTGTAAAATTTACGCGTAACAATTAATATGTATGTTCTCTCACACCAAAAGGTATGACATGTAGACCCAGATGAAATGCTCAGTATAAACAGAGGTCTAAACAATTCAGACCTTTCAATCCACCCTCTACGGAAGACCTGATAGGTGATGAGCCCTTCGTTCACTCAACTTACTTAGTTCACTCGACTTAGTTCACTCTATTTTATTTATATGACAAGTTAATTGTTATAACGGGGGGACTTACTGCCTTGTAACGTTATCCAATATAATTATAAATTTAATATAAATATAAATATATAATTAATTTATACAACACAATTACATCATAATTAATGTAGGGTACATTATATTAATAAGTGGCTCAATAAGCTAACTACGGTTGCTTATTGACTTGTCATAAAAATTTTATTGCATTTTCTCTATAAATGTAAATCTTTTGAGAGAAAAAATAAAAATATCATTAACCGTTTAACTCATGTTTCTTTTTAACACGCTTTTATGTAATTTTAACTTTAGAATACTAAAACACACACAATATGTTTTTTAGTCTGTTCTAAAATCAAAATTGTTTCATGGATCTGTGACACGCAGTTGCAGTCATTTTAAGCGTTAAACTGGTTGGATATAATAAAAAAAACGTTATACGTTACGTTCGCTTTAAAGGGATTTGATGCATAAAAATGAAACGAACTATAAAATGGAAAATGGGATTGCTTTGCTCGTAACGCTGTGCCGCGTTAATAGTAAAAACAATTATTGAGGTTAAGTACGCATCCGCTGCGTGAGCGGCCGTAAGTGCCATTTGGTTCGCAAGCACATTCGCTTGGATCAATGAAAAACTATATAAGGTATGCCAAAAAACGACATATTTAATTCACCTTAGTTATATCTTATCTCAATGACGACTGTTAGCCATGTTGGTAGTGATACTGCCTTCGAAGCTTAGGGTTGCGGATTCTAGTCCCGCCTGCAGTTGTTTATGTATTATTGTACCGTTCGTTTGGACACACAAAACGACGACAGGCTTACCACTTGTCACGTTGTCCGAACTAAGATTCGATGAAATATCAAACAGAAAAAGGATCGAATGGATTTAATTGCCAAGACCTCTGTCTATCCCTAAATTGTGTGAAGTTAAAAGAATGCTTAAATCATAAATATGACTTGGTTAAATTTGTTTAGTAGTAATAATAAATGATTTTGCTTGCTTTCTTTCTTTTGCTTCTTTTGCTTTGAATATCAATGAGATAAATATAATTTACCTAAAGCTGAAACTTTAACAATACAAAGATTTTCCCACAAATCGTCATCGCGGCAAACGGTTCAATATAAACCGAGGAAGCCGAGGCCCGGTCGGTTTATGGGCAGACAAGATAAGATATCTCTGCCCCGATATTGTGACGCCCTACTTTCGAAAAAAAAACTTTAAATGGGAACATTTAAAAATAGCCACCGGCACGATGATTAAATGACTTGAAAAATTTATACACATACTTATTATTACCGACGATTTAATTCGTATGGAATTTGCGATAAGTATTAAGAATTTGATGTATTTAAAGAAATAGACAGCTTTCTTACCGAATAGATCTTGGTTTATCTATTTTTAAGCGAAACTTCTTTAGAATCGTTGTATATTCAAACTGGATACTACGGAAAAAAGGACAGGTAAGGGACACAAATACAAAAATGTGTAGGATGAAGCTAGCAAGGAATGATACAAAAATATATGTACTATTTTATGAATAAACTTTGTAATTATCCAATCCTCGTTATATATATTCATCTCATTCTTATGTAAATTTACTGCAGTTTCACTTCTATTGTGTGTGAATCGCACACACACCTTTATTTTGTAAGAATTGATCCAAATCATTAGAATATATAATTATTCAATTATCTGTAATTAAAATATTTCAACTATCCGAAAAAATTATATATTTATGTATTTTTTTCATCATTTTGATGTTCACACTATAACAAAAACATAAAACCTTCATAGAAAGAGGAATAAAGCAAATTAAACTGAAAAAATATGATAAAAATAATATCATAGTGCGTGTGCGTCACTTATGGCATAAGATATGGCATAAGAGTGCAGCGGATTCTAACCTCAGGTTTTAACTGAGGATAGACAATTTATTACCAGTGTTTTACCTCCAAATTTTAAAAGCAACCAAAAAGGAGGTACTTTTTGGTTGCTTATAAAATTTTAGGTACTATCTTGGGAATTCAACATCGATTCTGACGTTGTGACAATCGGAACAAACTAGTGCAATATACCAAATAAAAAAAATCGAAATCGGTTTACATATGATGGAGTTAAGAGATAATAAACATAAAAAAAGAACAAACAACCCATTAAAATAGCTTAGAATAACGAAATAATTTAATTTGATTGTATTTATAGAATATCAATAAGTGAGCGTGTGATCAAATTGCTCGAAAGAGAGGAGGATCAAGAGCAGTTGAATATCTAGACATCTATGTGTGGAGAAAATTAAGAATTTAAAAGAAGCAAAAGAAGTGTGTAAGGATCGTGGCACTTTATATTTGTTCTCCCTGGCTACCCTGTCCAGGATTGCAATAAAATAAATTGAAGTGTACAAACCTTTTCTTACTTTTAAGTCACGATAGCCGAGTGGTTAGGTGACCGGATTTAGAGACTCGAGTTGGATCCTTAAGTGGTACTGTGCTGGCTCGTACTAAAAGATTTAACAAACTTTGTGTGTGCTGGCTCGTACTAAAAGATTTAACAAACTTTGTGTACGATTTGTATCGTTGGCTTGGACATAAAGACGGCGACAGACTCTCCACCTGTCATATTGTCCTAAAAATGTCTTCGGTGAAAGGAACGAAAGGACTTAATTTTTCTAGACCTCTGTCCAGTATTTAGAATGGCGTGAAGATATATATATTTTCTTACTGAAGATATATTTTTTTCAATTAACAAACAATAACGCAGGAATAGAAGTAACATGAGCTGTTCTATCCGATGTCACTTGGTAAATGCCGCCGGCATAACTACCAGGAAAATGTTGTTTTCCTGAACAGAGTTTTATTTTATAAATAGCCGACCAGCGCAACTTTGACTACGCTGCAAATTAACTTGCTATTACTCATGGATTGATATTGGATGATATTATTCATCTGTTTAAAAACCTACCAATGTTATAATGCATATCATTAGAAAAGTCACGATAGCCGAGTGGTTGGGTGGTCGGAATTTCGAGTCGAGAGATCGAGAGAGTGGCAGGCTTGTACCAATGGGTTTTTCAAAAACTTAAGTACGAATTATATCGTTGGCTTGGACAAAAAGGCGGCGACGGGCTCACGATTGTCACGTTGTCCCAAAAATTTCTTCGGAGAAAGGTGGGTAGAAGGGACTTAATTGTTTAGACTAGACCTCTTTCTACCCCTGTATTGGGAATTGCGTGAAGATATTTTTTTATTAGACTGTCACGATAGCCCTAGTGGCAGGCTCGTACCTATAGGTTTTTTAAAAACTTATGTACTATTTTTTTAAGATTATTAGCAATACCAAATAAAACTACAAGTATTCCTGTTAACTCCAACTTAGCTGCAACGCTTGTGCCTGGAGTTGGTTTACGACAATAGTCCAAGGGTGAGCTCGAACCTGCGACGTCTTGTTTCTCAGTCCGCACCCTAAACCATTATGCTATTGCCGCTTTATTTTTATTTATATCGTTTGCTTAGACATAAAGACGACGACAGGCTCACCGCCTGTCACGTTGTCCCAAACATTGTTATCGGTGAGGTACATTGTACAAGGTACATTGTCCTGATGTCTAACCTGGTACTAGAAAACAAAGCGTTATTACAAAAAGAAAACAAAGCAATTACAAATGTGAACTATTAAAATTTTCAGTTGCAAAGCTAAACGCATTAAAAAATCGTGGTTTAAAAAACGCTGCAATTCAACGTTCATTTTCACAAAGCTCTAACTGAATAATGCGAATAGGCGGGCAAAGTTTCAAGAGCAGCAGATGCGTCTACCCGCAAGGCAGCATCCGTTCCACTCGTTTGTTTCATGGCCGCATTGTTTGAATCGATTTGCAGTCTAGTTAATGTCGATCTACCGAGCTGCATTTGACTACGTTAGTGAGGAATTGTAAAGGGAAAAGGTGTGGTAGAACAGAGGGTATGAATATAGGAATAGTAATTAAAATATATTTGAAAAATCAAAAATGACATTCTCGCCATTCTCTATACTGATGTTGACAGAGGTATAGCCATTTAAGTCCTTTCGACCACCTAGGGATCGAACTCTGGTCTTGACTCTGTCTTGACTCGAAACTCCGACCACCCAACCACTCGGCTATCGTGACCTCGATAGTACAGAATATATGTGAATATAGGAGTAGTAATTAATATATATTTGAAAAATCCAAAAAATTATAATAAAAAAATACTTCATACCATCTACATAAATTCAGCTTCACCCATTTCCCATTAGTCAGAATCCTAGGACAATGAGTTTCATTCGAGCCGACATCTCATTTTCCCAATACTAGGACAAACAAATGTCTAGACAAGTATATCTTCGTCTCACCTTTCTTAGAAGTTTATATGCAACAACGTGATAGGTCGTGATCTTGTCGCCGTCTTAGTGTACAAACTAACTGTAAATGCACATTGCTACACAATTAAATACTCATTTACACCTATTAAGATCGATGACTCTAGTACAAACAGTGATATTCATCACACAAATGTTTGTTTCTTTCGAGATTCGAGACCACAACCCTTTGCTTCGAAAGCCAGCAAAGCAACTGTCGGGTAATCATAATGTCATTCATAATAATCATTATAATAATTATGTACGATTTATATCGTTGGCTTGGGCATAAAGACAGCGACGGGCTCACCACCTGTCACGTTGTCCCGAAAATATCTGCGGTGGAAGGTGGGTCGAGAGGACTTAATTGTCTAGACTAGACCTCTGTCTACCCCTGTATAGGGAATTGCGTGAAGATATTTTTTTATAATAATCATAAGGAGCTAAACTTATATAAAATATACTTTAAATGAGCTAAACTTATATAATATATATGTTTAAGCATATAAATTGATATCTCGAAAACTGCTCTAATAATTTGGACAATACTAGTTTGAAAAAGTTTATCTAGGCCTATCATCTCTGAGAAAATTCAACTACAAAAAACATTTATTATAAATATATAAAAGTACCATCTACCGACGTGAAGCAACGCTGGGTCACATAACTATCTACGTAATATTGCCAGTAGATCAAATCAAATCAAATCATTTATTTATCGAAATAAGTATATACATTCGTTTATCGGTAGTAATTTTATACTACCACTAAGAAGAATCATTTCAAACTACGTTTGAAATGATTCTTCGTACGGAGAAGAAAAGGGCGAAAGAAACTCCGAAGGTATCCTCTTAAGCAGAGAAAAACTTCATACTATTTTAATAAATTATCAGACCTGTATACTTTATATAGGATTTGTTAGTTGGTTGCAATTATCTAAAAATAAAATAAAATAATGCATACATTGTATTCATACATACTACCGAAAACTCATAAAAGTACTACTTTTTTACTATAATACGTACTGTCACTACTGTTCGGCTGCCGAACACTGGCACAGAGTAGAGACAGTCGGTAAATATTCTAAAAATGTTGCCACTTAAAATGTATTTATATTGCGGTCTAATTTCGAACCAATGAAAGGATAACTACTTCTCATAAATGTATGATCGTAGATAAGTATCTATATTTAGTAGCAGAGTAATTACAAGTGTAAACCAATTCCATTCTATTTAAAGCAAAACAAGGTGTTGCTATTTCATTTCAGTGTTATGTTACAGAGATATTATTCAACCCCAAATAACAATTAACAAGGCAAGTTAGTCTTTAGAAAATAGAGTAGAGATTGTCAGTAAATAATTTCAAAATGTTGCCACTTGATATGTAATAGCAATCCAATTTCTTCCGCGAAACGGTAACTACTACTCATACTCGTAAATATGATCTTAGATAAGTATCTTTGTATAGTATCAGAGTGTTTACAAGCGATAACCTATTCCATTCTATTTAAAGCAAAGCAAGGTGTTGAAATTTCAAGGGAAACAACTAACCTATATTAAGTTTAGTGTTATATTACAGAGATATTATTTACCCCTAAACAACAATTAACAAGGCAAGTTAGTCTTTGGAAATATATTAAAACTTCGCAGCTTTACCTTATCATTCTTAAGAACAAAGTTTTTCAAAGCCAAAGAGTTGACTTCAACCTCTGTACTCGCCTTTCAAAGAACAAAAATACGGAATTTATAAATATCTACTGAAAGGAATGAAACTCGATTGGAAATTTATGACTTAAGAATCTAGACTAGATAAAAGTCACGATAGCCGAGTTGTTGGGTGGTCGGAATTTCGAGTCGAGAGACCCGAGTTCGATCCCCAGGTGGCAGTACCAATGAGTTTTTCAAAAACTTATGTACGAATTTCATCGTTGGCTTGGACATAAAGACGACGACGAGCTCACCACCTGTCACGTTGTCCCGAAAATATCTTCGGTGGAAGGTGGGTCAAAAAGACTTAATTGTCTAGACTTGACCTCTGTCTACCCCTGTATTGGGAATTGCGTGAAGATATTTTATATAAGAATCTAGACTCTAGATAGTCATAAAATTCTACATAAGAAAATCTCTGAAAATCCATCACTAAACTAGGTTTGACTAGGATCTGATTACAGAGATATTACTGGAGTTGTCCACATCTCCCGGATTTATGAACTAAAAATTTATCATTTTTAATCTAACATCATTAATCAAATCATTTATTATTTTCATCTGGAATACTAATTCCAGATTTAGACTTTTACTAAAAAGTTTCAATTGATAAAAAATCAATGCAAATTCACTTTTACTAATTCCAGAATTTAATTACTTTTCATTTAATACCTGACTTTATGGCATTAACAAAGGTTTTTGAATGAGTGATATAGGCGATATATTTTCTATCTCGGTATATTGTAATATTTGTTGTGAACCTTGGAATTATTAAAAGTGAATTTGAATTAATTTAAGCGTGAAGTTCCACCAAGAGGCCATAATGAGTATTTAAAAAAAGTAACTTCCACGAGTTTATCCGAGAATTTAAAATAAAGAAAACTTCATGTAAACAATATATTTACAATATTTATTAAACAATAAATTCATGTAGAAATTATTCTATTATGCAATGCAATGAAAAATGTTTTCCAAATGCCTCTCAAGTTAAACTGGGACGCGGAACGGGGATAACAGGAAGATGTTCCACTTCCATCAGGCCTACTCTTTTTGTTACATTTCAAGAAAAAAGTGACTTGTATAATTTTTCAAGAATTTCTGCATCTACACCTCTTCTTTGCAGATGAAAGAACGTATTAATCATATTACTAGACACATGCTAGCGTCAAAATCAAAGTATGCATAGAATAAGTTTTAATGTGTTTAGTATAAAATATTCAATATTCGGCTATAAACAAATTAAATGAAAATAGTATTAGTTATTTAATAAAGAACTAATATAATTGTCATTTAATATTTAAAGTATAACTTATAAATATCTTTTATAATCTTTAATCATTAATTAATATATATCTAATAATTTTAAGTCACGGTAGCCCAGTGGTTGAGTGGTCGGAATTTCGAGTCGAGAGACCTGAGTTCGAACCCCAGTTGGCAGGCTCACCAACTGTCACATTGTCCCGAAAATATCTTCGGTGGAAGGTGGGTCGAAGGGACTTAATTGTCTAGACTAGACCTCTGTCTACCCCTGTATTAGGAATTGTGTGAAGATATTTATATTAATTATAATAATTTTATATATTTTTTGATATATGTCAAAGATCCATTTATCGTATAAAATTCAATAATAATCACCAATGGTTTTTTAACTTATTCACGTTATTGAGGTTCCATATGTTTTCTGATAATTTGTTATACATTTTAACATACATTCATTGAGAACAGTAATCAATAATTCTAGTTTCTTTTTTTTTACTTTATACATCTATTCAGAAGATTCGAATACTTTGTGATTATATAAATTTTATCCATTGTTTAGATATACTTTAGCCCATTCCACCTGCATTTCACTAGAGCTTTTGAGGGATAACGTGACTGTAGGTGAGTCTATCGCAATCTTAGAGTGAAAGTAAAATACAAGTCGTAAATAATATTCAAAAATAAAAAAAAATCCCTCTACAGGCCCTCGTGTGTGCGTGTTCACTCAGCTATCCTGTAAGATTAACTTTATTTATAAACCAGCTGACTGTATCTTCGTCTGCACCACATTTACTTGATCAAATCATAAGATTACGGCCAAATTACACGAAATCTTCGTAAACTGTCGCCCATGTGTTATTCTGATGTATAAGCAATTTTAAAGTGAAGTTTCATCAAAATCCGTTACGTAGATTTTGGATGAAAGAGGGACAAACATCCATTTATCCTCACCATATTTCGCATTTATAATATTGAGAAAGAAAGATTATAAATATGTAAGAATTATGAATAGACACGATAGTCGAGTGGGTATTCGGTGATCGGAATTTGAGACAAGCGACCTGAGTTCGATCCCCAGGTCGTAGGCTAGAACAAATGGTTTTTTTTCAAATCGATTTATATCGTTGACTTGCATATAAAGACGGCGACAGGCTCATCACATGTCACGATATCCCAAAAAAAATACTTAAGTAAAAGGTGGATGGAAAGTAATTAATTGTCTAGACCTCTGTCTGCCCCGGTATTGTGAATGACGTGAAGATATTTAATAATTATGAACTCTTAGAGTGTATTAACTTTGCGAAACCTTATACTTCCTGTAACAATTTCCAGTCTAAGAGTTCTCTGATTAATCGTTGTTTTAATTAAATCTATAATACGAACTTGGCCTTCGCTCGGTAATAAAACAATAATAAATAAATAAATAAATAAAAATGTGAGCCGTCATGGGACGCCTGGCAGATGTGAAATATCGTGTGTGTACAAGTAATATGCATAAAAGATAATATTATTACAGGAATGAAATAATGAAGTACTAAGAAAATACTAATGAAAAAATGAAGTATTACGAATTTCTTACAGAAAATGGTAACTTTATTTAATAAGCATTTATTTACATTTGATATAAAAATTCGATATTAATATCAAGTGGCCACAATTTAAATATTTTCTCTCTCTCTCTCTCTCTCTCTCTCTGTGACTTCAGTTATAGTTATATTCGATGTTTCCTCTGCCGGTATTACTGTTACGATTGGTCGATGACAACTAAACTACGTTACAAAAGTCCCGTAGTAGTAAAGTTCCGTTGTCCCGAAAAAATCTTCGGTGGAAGGTGGGTCATAGGGACTTAATTGTCTAGACTTGACCTCTGTCTACCCCTGTATTGGGAATTGCGTGAAGATATTTATATATTTATTTATTACGTTACAAAAGTATTGGATGAAACATTATCAAGACAACTCACAATTACAGCATCTATAGTTGTTCCATATTTGGTAGTAGATTCTTTTGGATTGTTGTTGATTTGCAATTGAAATTCTTTTTGAAGAAATGTCATTAATGGCATTGATTCAGCTCTTGCAAATTTACATTAAAATCTCCAGCTAATTTCAATGGTAGTTTATATTTATTCGTTTTGAAAATTATTGAACCTTTTTGACTATAAGGAAATGACCTTTCATGTAAAAATGAAATGTTAATATAATTTACATAGTCACTAATATGAATAATATGAATATAATTAATTAAATATAAAAAAGGGATTTCAGTGTTTAATTATAAACCTTAATTCTCAGGTAATAGGGTGTAAATTAGTATACCTTTGTATAGCCACGGCATGCGTCGCCACGCCTGAAATCGGTTTTACGTGCGGCTATAGATGTTTAACATCAATAAATAATACATACGTAAATAGAACAACATCACACACATTGATCTGATCCCAAAGTAAACATTTTAGCACTTGTATTATGGAATCAGAAACAATGAAAGTACCACAAACACCCACATAGTGAACGCTTTATAAAAAGCAATTTTTAAAAAGACCAAATTTTTTAGGTTCGAATCCGCTATTCCACTATTGTCTTGAACCTCTTCGTATAGCTCTAGCTAGCTCTCATAGTTAGTGGAATATAATTTATGTTAGTAGTAGTACTGCTATATACTTTATTGTACACCACACAACATAAACAAAAAATAATTACAACACAAAGAAAACTGAATAGCTACGTATGTACAATAAAGCGGTCTTATCACTAAACATCAATCTCTTTCAGACAACCCTAGGGCTAAAGAGAAACTGGAAATAAGAACAGAAGGATGTGGTGTGTTTTATGATAAACTTTCAAATATCTAAATAAACTAATACATATTAATAAATACCATAATAATACAAAAAGAAAAAATAATAATAAAGAAACATACATAAATATTTGTGACTAATGACATTCTAATAACTATTTGTGACTAATGACAATCATCAATTATTACAAAGGGTTAGGTAATACTTCTTGATGTCACTTTTAAATTTCTCTAAGGTTTCTGGCCGTTGAAAATGGGGTAGACGTTTATTCTATAAACTTACGGCTTTGATTGTATAAGAATCCTTGAAGTATTTTGTTCGAAATGCACGTGATTCTAGAATAAGTTCGTCCGCCGTTCCGAATTCTCTTGACCCTCCCCTCTTCAAGCAATTTGCTCAAATGGGCTTCGTAAGTTAGTCTCGGTCTACTTCGATACCTTTTTATATTCACTTTTGCGCTAAATCTTCACCTTTCGGTTTTCACTCATTCGCTCATTGCGCCCAAACCATCGGAGCACGCAACAATCCATTATTGTGATAAGATCATCTATCTAACCAGCCATATTGGGAATCTCTTTATTTCTTTTTCGCTCAGACATTTTTTATACCACCAAATTTTATAGAAAATGCGAGCAAATTCACACGAAGACGAGAAATTCAAGACTATTTGAAAAACCTGACGTGTATTAAAAAAGCGATTAATGTAATAAAAGCGAAAGAAATATGTAAGGTTCGTGACAATTGGTGATCTGTTTTCTCTCTTCACCCCATCAGATATACTGCGTGTAAATTTATATTCTTAGCTTAGCCCGCTCACGATTAGCCATGGCTTAGTAAGTTATTTACGGCGTGAGGGTACGCCACACGTAACTTTCTAAATTTCTTGTTTATGTTGTTTTTTATTTATACACAAAGATGCTTAGATGCTGTCATTTTACACCGATCTGCTAAATTTACGTCTGCTATTTTTCGAGATCATTATCCCACTATCTATCGGTAGCCAATGAAATTACGGTTTCGCTCATGACTTCTCCTTTACGATGGTATACTCTGACACTGATACAGTATGGCAAAAAAAATATGAAATACTAAATCCGATCACGTCTCGTTGTGACTAAGTCTGTGAAATTGTTAAAAAATAGTAGTCATTGAAGATAGCATCGGAAAGAATATTATTTGCCAGGCAACAGTTACTATGGCAATTACTATTTAAATTGCGAAGGACCTCGACTGTTTATTTCAAAAGATTTTTTCTACAAAATTATTCAATGTTCTTTAATAGACGGTTAGTTACTGAATGAATTAAAGTTATGTTAGTCGATCAGGCCTCAATGATTATCTTGTAGGTGTGGGATTGGTTTATGTTGCACATAATATAAATAATGTATATACATCTACATTTACTGTGTCCATTGTGCTACCATTTTATGAATGTATGTATGTAAGTTTGTATTATATATTTATCTTTATCTTTAATTGACTACATATCTATTTTTTGCGTAATACTTGTATTGGTGTATATTTCTTTTCATTTGTTACTTACCTACACCAGATTTCTTTCTTCTAAATCCTGTCCATCCAAAGGTTGTCTGGAAGAAATCGCTTTGAGCGATAAGGCCGCCCATTGTGCTACCATTTATGTTTAGACTGTTTGTCATATTATATTTCTTTTTTATGGTGTGCAATAAAGTGTACTCTCTCTCTCTCTCTCTCCCTCTCTCTACATCTAATTTGGCTTCTTACGAAAATGCTGATGAGTTTGGAGTATCGAACCAGGCGTATATTGAGATATATCTATCTATAAAACACATTAATGCTGTATTTGTTATTAAATATTATCCGTTCCCGTGGAAACTTCGGAATACAAACTATTGACATTGATATAGAATGACGATATTGGCAAATTATAAATAAATAAAAAGAATAAGTAAATATCTACACGCAATTCTCAATACAGGGGTAGACAGAGGTCTAGTCTAGACAATTAAATCCC
Source organism: Sericinus montela (assembly GCA_029286605.1). Classification (NCBI taxonomy): domain Eukaryota; kingdom Metazoa; phylum Arthropoda; class Insecta; order Lepidoptera; family Papilionidae; genus Sericinus; species Sericinus montela. Next base: position 10,428,534 of record JAGSMR010000044.1, read on the forward strand.
TTTGGCCCACCTTCCACCGAGGATATTTTCGGGACAACGTGATAGGTGGTGAGCCCGTCGCCGTCTCTATGTCCAAGCTAACGATATAATCCGTACATAAGTTTTTTGAAAAACCCATTGGTACGTGCCTGCCACCTGGTGATCGAACTCGGGTCTCTTGACTCGAAATTCCGACCGCCCAACAACTCGAATAATTATTTATCGCCCTGTGAAAGTCCACAGCGAATCGTAGGCCTATTAATAGGAAGGCAGCGATCGCAGTACCAGACTTCTTTAACCTTAGACATTACCCGTCACTAGTCTGCTCAATTTAGATCTGGTTTTTTATGCGATGGTTATCCATTTAGATCCATTGCATCTTCATGGCTTTACGTCTTTCGACACCCACGGGAAGAATGGTATGTAATTTTATTAAACACACCACCTCCCACTATTCCTTATTATTATATATTCATTAGTTTAATTTGGGCGTGCTTCGATGGTTTGGGCACGTTGAGCGAACACGAGTGAAGACCGAATGGTGAAGAAAATATACAGGGCGAAAGTTGACATTAAAAGGTGTCGAGGTAGGCCGAGACTAACTTTCGAAGATGCGAAAGAGGTATGTAAGGGTCGTGACACTTAGCGATATATTCTCTCTGGCTACCCCTTCAGGGACTTTACGCGAAGATATATAATAATAATAATAAGTTTAATATTCGTTGGTCTTAGTTTGTCATCAAGACATGACTCTAACGATAAGACCGCCTTAGTGTACCTAATTTTTTAACCTTTTTTTTGTATTAACTTGATTTAAATTCTTTGTGGTATACAATAAACTTTGTATAATATAAGTACATACTATAATATATTCTACACATAAATTAAAATGTATGTTAAATACATTGTGTATACAATGCATATACATTCGTATTTAGTATATACATATGTAGTCAAGATAACTAGTCGAGTGGCAGGATAATCGGTGACAAGACCCCAGTTCGATGCCCAGGTGGCAGGTTCATACCAATGGGTTTTTTTTACAAAAACTGAATGAATTATATCGTTGCTTTGGACATTAAGACGGCGACAGACTCACCAGCTGTCACGTGTTCCCAAAAATGTCTTCTGTGGCAGATGGGTCGAGAGAACTTAATTGTGTAGACCTGTGTCTGCCCCTGTATTGGAGATGATGTGAAATTCTTTTTTATATGCATATTCGTATGTATCTGTATATAGAAATACCGAGAAGCCCGTATTTTGACAGTGGTAGAGCCACGCATCAGCTTTTGTTGTTGCATGAATGGGCCGGCTCGACCGGGGAAGTACCATGACCTCACAGAATACCGACGTGAAGTAGAAGTCTAACAAACTTCTGTGTTTCGTCTGGTACTCACCAGGCAAAACACAGAAGTTTGTTAGGGCAGGTAACCGGAGGCCCACTCACCCCCCCCCCTCCCCCAATTCTGGGGGGGGGGGGGCACTAAGGCCGGCAACGCATCTGCTATGCCTCTGGTATTGTGGGTGTTCATGGGCGGCGGTAATCACTTACCATCACGTGAGCCACCTGCTCATTTGCCACCCTTTTCTATAAAAAAAATCCATGTCGGCATATCTTTCCTTGTATTTCTTTCATTGTAATGAAAATCGGAGGCGGGCTTTACAGCCGCTACCCTTAACCTTTCAGCAGCTTTAGAAGCATTAAAAATGCACTGCTTTCGCTTCAGTTACGAACTTATTGGCTTGAGACTTGTAAAAACTCTTTGAAGCTGTCTTTATAACGCGGAAAAAATCACCCTCATCTTTGCCGCATAATATAGGAAGCTATTAAAATTACTTGTTTTTTTTTTTTCTTTATGCGTAAAACTAAAGAAAGATGTAGCCCAAGGTCTATACAATTTAGACAATTTCCTTTCGACCAACATTCATCAGAATGTTGGTCGAAAGCTAATTTTGGAACAATGGGACAGGCAGCCTAACGCCGTCTTTATGTCTAAGTCAACGAAATAAATTGTACATAAGTTTTGAGAAAACCCATTGGTACGAGCATACCACTTGACACGAAATTCCGACCACCCAACCACTCGACTATCGTGGCTGAATGGAATAATGACTTTATATAATTATATAATTATGGTTCAGCATAATCAAATACAAACCAAATTACACTTTGACAACCTCCGTGAACGAGTGACGTACATACCGATTGTCATGGCGTCGCCAGCTCTGACGTTACGAGTTCGATTCCCGGTCGGGTCAACGTAGAAAAACCACTTTTTCTACATGTTCTCGGGTCTGGGTGTTTGTGGTGCCTTCGTTGTTTCCGATTCCCATACCTCAAGTGCTCTAGCATCTTACATTGGGGTCGGAGCAATGTATGTGATGTTGTCCCCTGTCTATTTATCTATGTGTGTACTTTGTCTGCAGAGAAGGGCATGTACCTGGGCTCCCCCTGCGAGTTCAACTGCAATCCGAAGTTGCAGCACGTGTACTGCGAGCCGTCCACACTCTCCTGCCAGTGCGACCCTAAGCATCCAGTCTCGCTCGGAGTCTCTAAAGGCTGTGCAAAGCGTGAGTAATCTATACACTCTTCTTAGTACTAATATTTTATTTATAGTTTTATAATATCGTCATGCCTATACCAATAATGGGGTGGACAGAGGTCTAGACAATTAAGTTCTTCCGACATACCTTCCACAAGCGAAATCGTAGCAAATCAAACAATGCGGACGAAGTCGCGAGTATCAGCTAGTGTATAATAGAACTGTAATTAGAAGCGGTATTTTAACAGGTTCAAAGCATTTATCAAAGAAAAACTGTACCCAAAAGGGTTATTACAATATAAAAGAATATATTAATGATAGTAACCCGTGGGAATGAGTTGATCGCTCCCATGCTATTTCTAATTAAATAAATGTTCAATTTTGTATTCTCTTCGTTAAAAAAAAGTGCAAAAAAGACGATACCCTCTATTCTTTCGCCTATTTCTTCTCCGTTAGATGAAACTTATTACGAAACGGCGGTAAATTAAAAATGACGACCGATAGACGATTCGATTAACTGTAAATCGACCCTTAAAAAAGTTGCTTTTGAATAATCAGTGTTTGAATGTCCGATATGAGTAGTTGAGTGATTGGAATTTGAGTCAGATCCCCTAGAGGTAGATACCAATAAGTGTTTAAAAATCTTATGTACGTTAGCATGGATATAAAGACGGTTACAGACTCACCACCTTTCAGGTTGTCCCAAAATAACCTACAGTGAGATATGAGTCTAAAGGACTAAATTGTATAGACCACTGTCTATCTCTGTATTCGGAAATGCGTAAAGATAACGAAATAGTAAATATTTATTAAGAATATGAAGAGCAGCACCTGCCACGGCCTTCCATCAACCCACTGGTAGGTAACCTACCCTTCACGTGGGTTGGCGAAAGACAGTGGCAGCTGCTCTATTATTAGAAACTTAAAATAAAATATCTTCACGCAATTCCCAATACAGGGGTAGACAGAGGTCTAGTCTAGACATTTAAATCCCTTCGACCCACCTTCCACCAAACACAACGACAACGTGACAGGCGGTGAGCCCTTCGCCGTTTATGTCCAAGCCAACGATATAATTTGTACATAGGTTTTTAGAAAAACCCATTGGTACGGCCACTTGAGGATCGAACTCGGGTCTCTTGACTCGAAATTCCGAACACCCAACCACTCGGCTATCGTGACTTCATTATTAGCTACCCTAGTATTAGCTAACTTCTCATTTATAGTATATCAGATTTAGCTTCATTGTAAATGGCCATAAGCGCCTGAAAAAATAATATAGCAAAATTTTTATTCCACAACTTTCGTAATAAATTACATTACACACAACTTAAAAATTTAAAAAATGTTTATCAACAATATGGAAAAGAGCTTTCGGGAACCAATGACGTCCTCTCAGAAAAATCGGACGTCATGCAGCGATAGAGCGAATTTTGTAGAGATGAATGCGTGTGATGATCTTAGGGGAGGATCCGGGGGTGACGCCGTGACTGGTACGCCAGACTCGGACCTCGATGACACTGAAGTCATCAGTATGAAAGAGATTGAATGTGCGATTAGAAGTTTGAAATGTGATAAGGCTGCGGGACTAGACAGAGTTACTGCTGAAATGGTCAAGTATGGTGGGCCACGCGTCTGGGACAGCTTTCATCTGCTGTGCAATTTGTGCTGGCGAACGGGGGCTGTTCCGGATGATTGGCGATCCGCGGTCATTGTGCCTTTATATAAAGGTAAAGGTTCACATTATGACTGCGGGTGCTATCGGGCGATCAGCTTGACCAGTTTAGCAAGTAAAGTTTACTCGAAGGTTTTGACACGTAGGATGCAAGAGAAATCGGAAAGATATCTATGGGAGGCACAATGCGGATTTAGACCTGGAAGAGAATGCACGGATCAAATGTTTTCTCTCTGCATGATCACGGAGAAGCTTCTGGCTGCTAACCAGAAGATTTTCTGTGCTTTTGTGGATCTTGAGAAAGCATTTGATAAGTTTGTAAGGAAGAAAATGTGGGAACTGTTGCCGGGGTATGGTGTGGATGGTCGATTGCTAAGTGCTGTGCAGTCACTTTACTGTGACTGTAAAGCCTGTGTGCGGGTAGGGCATGACCTGTCACCCATGTTTAGCGTCCAAACGGGCGTAAAACAGGGTTGTGTCATGTCTTCATGGCTGTTCATACTGTATCTCGTCAGCTGTTTACAGAAGCTGAGAGATAGCTGTTTGGGTGTGAAATTGGGAGACATAAAAGTAAATTGTCTGCTATATGCTACTGATGCAGTGCTTATTGCACCATCAGAGGCCGAACTGCAGGCATTAGTCACGTTTATGAAAGAAGAATGTGAAATTAATGGTCTCCGTTTGAATGCTAATAAAACTAAGGTTCTGGTATTTGAAAGGGACGAAGAAAGAACGAAGTGCGAAATTTGGGTAAATCAGGAATGTCTAGAACAGGTGAATGAAATTGTATACTTGGGGAGTGCGTTTACCCGGGATGGAAGATGTGATTTAGATGTGGACAGGCGTGTCGCTGCCGGGAACAAAGTCAATGGTGCCCTGACTGCGTTAATCAAAAGGCAAGGCGTTGTGAAAAGTGAACGCCTTGCAATACATAACGCAGTGTTGGTACCGACTTTGTTATATGGCAGCGAAACCTGGGTATGCCAGAAGAAGCATAAAAGCAGGTTGAATGCAGTGGAGATGCGATCTCTTCGTAAAAAGTGCGGCCTTACCATGGCCGACCGAAAGCGAAACGAAGAGATTCGCAATATGGCAGGTTTGAAAGATGACCTTCTCAAAAATGGATAAAAGGACGTGCTTCGATGGTTTGGGCACGTTGAGCGAACGATTGAAGACCGAATGGCGCGAAAGTTAATATTTAAAGGTGTCGAGACCGAGACTAACTTTCGAAGACCATGTGAGCAAATTGCTCGAAGAGGGGAGGGTCAAGAGTACTCGGATACCTAGACGTGCATGTTTGAAGAAGATGATGAATCTGAAAGAAGCCAAAGAAGTATGTAGGGATCGTGACCCTTGGCGATCTGTTCTCTCTGGCTACCCCGTCAGGGATTGTGCGTGAAGATAAATAAATAAATAAATAAACAATATGGAGATTTTATAGGTGAAAAAAAATTCTTCTCTGGTTAGTACAATGGTTTGTTTTAACTATTTCCACCGTTAAACAGGAGGATAATTACGTACTGTGAGACACCGTGAGGCCTCTAAATAATTTTAATTTCACAATTCATCTATAAACTTCTTAAAATTATGTCACGATATCCGAGTAAGCCTATCCGAAGTAAGCAGTTACGATATCCGAGTGATTGGGTGATCGGAAATCGAGTCAAGAGACCCAAGTATGGTCCCCAGGTGACGGGCTCGTACCAATGGGTTTTCCAAAAGTCATGCACGATTTATATCGTTGACTTGGACATAAGGACAGCGACAGGCACACTCACGTTATCCCTAAAAATGTCTTCTGTGAAAGGTGGGTCGAAAGGACTTAATTATCTAGATCTCTGTCTACCCCAGTATTCTCTTGCTGAAAAAATGTCTGTAAATAATTAAATTTAATCACGTAAAACATTTGATTAAATTAAAGACAAAACAAAGTTAAAATTTCAACTGACACGGCGGGATTCGAACGCGACTTTCGCCGATCCGTGATGACGCTCTTACCTCCGAGCCACCGTGTCTTACAACCGTGGCTTACTTTTAACTTTTTTCTCTTTAATTTAATCACACAAAAGTTCAGCATAAATATGCTTTAAAAATCAGTAGAATTGCATAATGTCTGTAAATAACCAAATCTGTAGCTCATAAACAATATAGTCAATTTGTTTGTTTGTAGAGAAATTACTGCATCGTGCGCTCGCTAAAGTTCTACTTCTGCCTTTGACTGATAATTGAAAACAAAACTTGTTTAAGTAACTTTCTCTCTACCATTCAAGGAGTTCTGTAATCGCTTTGTTTAAGTTATTACAGCGAATACGAAGTGTAAGAAATTGCTATTATACATTACGTATGTAATGTATACTAACAATTTCTATATACTTTATATAAATAAATAAAAAGATAGGGACAACTTTACATACATTGCTCCGATCCCAATGTAAGATGCTAAAGCACTTGTGGAATCGGAAACAACGAAGGCACCACAAACACCCAGTCCCGAAAAATGTAGAAAATTTGGTTTTTCTGCATTGACCCGACCGGGAATCGAACTCGGGAACCCGAGATGCACCTACACCTTGAAAACTAAACAATTAAGTTTTTTTGACTCACCTTTCACAGAAGACATTTTATGGGTAACGTGACACGTGGTGTGTCTGTCGTCTTCTGTCTTTTCCATCTTCCACCGCAAAATTGTTTTGGGGCAACTTTTCGGTTTTCTTGGTCTTTATATCCAAGCCAATAGCAACATATGTTTTATATATACCACATCACATAGTATGTCCACATCCATGGCAGTCGGGACTAATGTTGTACCATCTGTTTATTACAGCTAAGAAGCTTGGCGAGCAATGCTTCTACAGGCAGACCTGTCGCGCGTTCGACCCACACGCGTCCTGCGTCCAGGTCAACCACAACGCTTACTGCCAGTGCGAGCAGGGTTACCACGTCACCAGCCACTCGCGACCCGTTCCGCGCGTCTTCTGTACAGAAGGTGAAGTATGATAAAATTCAATTCAAGGCTACGAAGCCAGTAACGATAGCCGAGTGGTTGGGTGGTAGGAATTTCGAGACGAGAGTTAATAGTGGTAGAGCCACGCATCAGCTTTTGTTGTTGCATGAATGGGCCGGCTCGACCGGGGAAGTACCACGACCTCACAGAATATCGGCGTGAAGTAGAAGTCTAACAAACTTCTGCATTTCGTCTGGTGAGTGCAGGTAACCGGTGGCCCACTCACCCCCCTCCCCCAATTCTGGGGGGCGGGGGAGGCACTCTAAGGGAGGCAACGCATCTGCTATGCCTCTGGTATTGCGGGTGTTCATGGGCGGCGGTAATCACTTACCATCACGTGAGCCACCTGCTCGTTTGCCTCCCTTTTCTATAAAAAAAAAAGAGAGACCCGAGTTCGATCCCCAGGTGCCAGGCTCGTACCAATAGATTTTTAAAAACTTATGTACGAAATATAGCGTTGGCTTGTACATAAAGACGGCGCCGGGCTCACCTGTCACGTTGTCCCGAAAATATCTTCGGTGGAAGGTGGGTCGAAGGGACTTTATTGTCTGAGACTAGACCTCTGTCTACCCCTGTATTGGGAATTGCGTGAAGATATCAATTCTAGGCTGAAATGTACTTGTAAAAAATCAGTCTCGAGACTTTCGCTTCTCAACGAGTCCTCCTCCGTGACAAATTGACCGGTACCGTACCAGACACTTCGCACTTTAGACGCTGCTGGCCTAATTATGTACTGGAATTTTTCGAGATGGTGATCCGACCGTCTGTCGGTATTCATTTGTATCTTCAAGGCTTCCTTGGTCAATATTATATAAGAAGAGATAAAGTTCGGACACGCGGATTGAATACGCAGTACCAGATGCGTCGAACCTCGATGACTTGATAAGCATTTTAATGGAACTCGGGACTATTTATAAGATTTCGCTCACCCACAACACATCGATTGTATAAATAAATATCTTCACATCATTCCCAATACAGGGGTAGACAGAGGTCTAGACAGTTAAGACGTTTCGATCTAACTTCCACCAAAGATTATTTTGGGACAACGTGATTGGTCGTGAACTCGTCGCTGTCTTAATGGCCAAGCCAACGATAGAATTCGTACATAAGTTTTTGGAAAAACACTTGGGTCTCTTAACTCGACTTCCGATCACCTAAAAACTCGGCGAAGTGAAGTATTATGGATTTATTTATACTGGCACGATAGAAAAAAAAGTCTTTAGTGTCGTCACTTATAAATAGTACAAGAAACAAAATATAGAGGACATAAATTGACCAAAATTGTGACGTCAAATTAAATTTTCATTGCGGTACTATTGTGCTGCAGCGCTGATTTGCAAATGGAGCTTAGTTGACTTCACGGTCTAAAACACTAAAAGGAATAATATAGTTTATATATTGCCTACGTGTGAGTGTGTTTGTTTGATGATTTGATAATTCTGCCTTTGATTCGATGAAGAAAACAATCACAGTGGGGGTAAAAATTATGGTGATTATTAATAGATATTTGTGTTTAAACAATGAATATAGAATATTAAATGATAATTTATCTAAGAACCCTTTACCTTTTATACTATATGTACGCCACTCGTCCACGGAGATGTATACTCTATACTTCTTTTTAACACGTAACCGTGGGTACAGACATGGTGCTGCTGACGGCGGACATGCCGACGCTGCTGGGCGTGGCGTCGGGCATCTTCGTGCTCGCGGGGCTGCTCTGCATGGTGCTGCACCTGTACACGCGCGCGCGCTACCATCCGGCGCACCTCGCGGACGCCAGGCTCACGCCGCCCTGCCTCTACTCGCTCAACGACACCGGTCAGCCAGCATACCATAGCCATAGACTAAACTCTAAAGGGGAGGGTCAAGAGTACTCGGATACCTAGACGTGCATGTATGAAGAAGATGATGAATCTGAAAGAAGCGAAAGAAGTATGTAGGGATCGTGACACTTGGCGATCTGTTCTCTCTGGCTACCCCGTCAGGGATTGTGCGAGATAAATAAATAAAATAAATAAAATAATAGACTAAACTGGTGTTAACAGAACTAATAGCCCTGATAAAATGTTGCAGTCAAGTTGCAAATTTCAAGACAATGTCTTGAAATATTGCCAAGTTTTAGCGTTTTCGCTAAAACTTGACAATGTCTTACAAAAAAGACTACGTCAATGTGACTGAGTGGAGACTAGATCTGAGTGAGACTAGAACTCAGACTGAGAGTAGATCACAGACTGAGACGAGATCTGCTGACATCTTTGATAAAATGTTGCAGTCAAGTTGCAGATGCGTTTTCGCTAACACTTGGCAATGTCTCACAAAAAAGATACGTCAATGTGATAGAGTGAATGAGATTAGATCTGAGACTGAACGTACAGTCATTCAATCATCTGAGACTTATGTACGATTTATATCGTTGGCTTGGAGATAAAGACGGCAAGACTCACCGCCTGTCGCGTTGTCCAAACAAAATATCTTCGGTGAAAAGTGGGTAAAAAGACTTAATTGTCTGTCCCAGTATTGGAAAATAGCGTGAAGGTGACGTGCATTATGATTAAGGCCGCGACTACGACAGCAGCGGATAGCGATGCGAGTACGTGGCGGAAGTGAGAACGTTAGAAATTGGGGTATTCATGCTACTATGGCTAATATAACCATATGGTTAATACAATAAACCACCAATTATATACTTCACAGAATCGATATAGCTCATATATGTGAGCTATATCGATACGCGAACTGTGGATGACACAAAATTCATAGCTAGTGAAATGCTTCTTGAGATTAAAATCAAAATTTTCAATCAGAGTACTTAGCAACGTACTATAGAAATTTATTTCTCATTATAATATACTATAAATTGTAATTGTATTTATAAGTTACGATAGCCGAGTAGTTGGGTGGTCGGAATTTCGAGTCAATAGACCCGAGTTCGATCCCCAGTTGACAGGCTCGTACGGGTTTTTCAAAACACTTATGCACGAATTACATCGTTGGCTTGGTCATAAAGACGGCGACGGGCTCACCACATGTCACGTTATCCCGAAAATATCTTCAGTGGAAGGTGGGTCGATGAGACTTAATTGTCTAGACTAGACCTCTGTCTACCCCTGTATTGGGAATTGCGTGAAGATATCAATTCTAGGCTGAAATGTACTTGTAAAAAATCAGTCTCGAGACTTTCGCTTCTCAACGAGTCCTCCTCCGTGACAAATTGACCGGTACCGTACCAGACACTTCGCACTTTAGACGCTGCTGGCCTAATTATGTACTGGAATTTTTCGAGATGGTGATCCGACCGTCTGTCGGTATTCATTTGTATCTTCAAGGCTTCCTTGGTCAATATTATATAAGAAGAGATAAAGTTCGGACACGCGGATTGAATACGCAGTACCAGATGCGTCGAACCTCGATGACTTGATAAGCATTTTAATGGAACTCGGGACTATTTATAAGATTTCGCTCACCCACAACACATCGATTGTATAAATAAATATCTTCACATCATTCCCAATACAGGGGTAGACAGAGGTCTAGACAGTTAAGACGTTTCGATCTAACTTCCACCAAAGATTATTTTGGGACAACGTGATTGGTCGTGAACTCGTCGCTGTCTTAATGGCCAAGCCAACGATAGAATTCGTACATAAGTTTTTGAAAAAACACTTGGGTCTCTTAACTCGACTTCCGATCACCTAAAAACTCGGCGAAGTGAAGTATTATGGATTTATTTATACTGGCACGATAGAAAAAAAAGTCTTTAGTGTCGTCACTTATAAATAGTACAAGAAACAAAATATAGAGGACATAAATTGACCAAAATTGTGACGTCAAATTAAATTTTCATTGCGGTACTATTGTGCTGCAGCGCTGATTTGCAAATGGAGCTTAGTTGACTTCACGGTCTAAAACACTAAAAGGAATAATATAGTTTATATATTGCCTACGTGTGAGTGTGTTTGTTTGATGATTTGATAATTCTGCCTTTGATTCGATGAAGAAAACATTCACAGTGGGGGTAAAAATTATGGTGATTATTAATAGATATTTGTGTTTAAACAATGAATATAGAATATTAAATGATAATTTATCTAAGAACCCTTTACCTTTTATACTATATGTACGCCACTCGTCCACGGAGATGTATACTCTATACTTCTTTTTAACACGTAACCGTGGGTACAGACATGGTGCTGCTGACGGCGGACATGCCGACGCTGCTGGGCGTGGCGTCGGGCATCTTCGTGCTCGCGGGGCTGCTCTGCATGGTGCTGCACCTGTACACGCGCGCGCGCTACCATCCGGCGCACCTCGCGGACGCCAGGCTCACGCCGCCCTGCCTCTACTCGCTCAACGACACCGGTCAGCCAGCATACCATAGCCATAGACTAAACTCTAAAGGGGAGGGTCAAGAGTACTCGGATACCTAGACGTGCATGTATGAAGAAGATGATGAATCTGAAAGAAGCGAAAGAAGTATGTAGGGATCGTGACACTTGGCGATCTGTTCTCTCTGGCTACCCCGTCAGGGATTGTGCGAGATAAATAAATAAAATAAATAAAATAATAGACTAAACTGGTGTTAACAGAACTAATAGCCCTGATAAAATGTTGCAGTCAAGTTGCAAATTTCAAGACAATGTCTTGAAATATTGCCAAGTTTTAGCGTTTTCGCTAAAACTTGACAATGTCTTACAAAAAAAGACTACGTCAATGTGACTGAGTGGAGACTAGATCTGAGTGAGACTAGAACTCAGACTGAGAGTAGATCACAGACTGAGACGAGATCTGCTGACATCTTTGATAAAATGTTGCAGTCAAGTTGCAGATGCGTTTTCGCTAACACTTGGCAATGTCTCACAAAAAAGATACGTCAATGTGATAGAGTGAATGAGATTAGATCTGAGACTGAACGTACAGTCATTCAATCATCTGAGACTTATGTACGATTTATATCGTTGGCTTGGACATAAAGACGGCAAGACTCACCGCCTGTCGCGTTGTCCAAACAAAATATCTTCGGTGAAAAGTGGGTAAAAAGACTTAATTGTCTGTCCCAGTATTGGAAAATAGCGTGAAGGTGACGTGCATTATGATTAAGGCCGCGACTACGACAGCAGCGGATAGCGATGCGAGTACGTGGCGGAAGTGAGAACGTTAGAAATTGGGGTATTCATGCTACTATGGCTAATATAACCATATGGTTAATACAATAAACCACCAATTATATACTTCACAGAATCGATATAGCTCATATATGTGAGCTATATCGATACGCGAACTGTGGATGACACAAAATTCATAGCTAGTGAAATGCTTCTTGAGATTAAAATCAAAATTTTCAATCAGAGTACTTAGCAACGTACTATAGAAATTTATTTCTCATTATAATATACTATAAATTGTAATTGTATTTATAAGTTACGATAGCCGAGTAGTTGGGTGGTCGGAATTTCGAGTCAATAGACCCGAGTTCGATCCCCAGTTGACAGGCTCGTACGGGTTTTTCAAAACACTTATGCACGAATTACATCGTTGGCTTGGTCATAAAGACGGCGACGGGCTCACCACATGTCACGTTATCCCGAAAATATCTTCAGTGGAAGGTGGGTCGATGAGACTTAATTGTCTAGACTAGACCTCTGTCTACCCCTGTATTGAGAATTGCGTGAAGATATTTATTTATTTATAAATTGTATACATAAGTAAGACAAAGCTTGGTGCACGTGCGCAGGCGGCACGCTGAGCGCCACGCGCGCGTCGTCGCGCGCGTCGTCTCGCAGCGGCTGCACGAGCGGCACTGGCGCGCTGGACGAGCGGCGCGGGCGCGGCAGCGGCGCGTCGCGCGCAGGTGCGGCGCGCGCGGCCGCCATCTTGCTAATCTCGCGCCACCTGAAGGCCGTAAGGGACGGCGGCGCGCACCCGCCTAAGTGCGCCGCCAAAGGTGATCCGGATGATGTATGCAGCGCGGCCCTTTACTGCACGAATGTTCGCCCGGTTCGCGCGCCACGCTCGAATGCCTAATACAGTATCATTAATATACATAGAGTGATAGTTTCATTTAGTGTTAGACACTCAAATTTGAAGCCATGTGTGTGTAGCGTAATAAAATCGCAGATACACACATTCATGTCATATTTGAAGAAAAAACGTAATTAAATTGTGTGTTATTTGCTATTGAGCACTGTTACTAAATCGTAGGTTGCCATTTAAAATTACCACGAAATCACTTCATTTGTGAACTCTCTTGTCTGTCAGCTCTCTAACTTCTAACTCTTAAGAGTATGAATTCTTCCGCGTAATATGAGAGTTCATTTATTTAGATATCATTTAGTCTATAGCATACAGTGATTTATCAATAAGATAAGTATTATCAATAAGTACAAAATTTGAACCCTGTTACAACAATCTAATCTAAACATAAAATTTTAATTTTGATCATTCACGGAATGAAAAATAAATCGTCTCTATCAAGTGGTATTATTCATTGCCAGTATCTAACATATATTGCGATAGATACTGGCAACGTAGAAAAATATATTGGGCATTCGAGGTAAGGCAGCAGGTGTTGCATGTGCGGCAGCACGTCGCTCGTGTGGTTAGATGTCGCGTGTTGATGTTAGCGCCGCGGCGACTGCTCCACCACGCGCGGCCGGCACTGCTGTGTGAATTCTAGAAAGTTCTATGAAATTCTCGAGCCGTTTAATACGTTCCATTCTTTACAAGTAACCAAACAAAACTGAGATATTCAAAATTACAGAGAGCTATGAATTAAATTTAAATTTACGAACAATTTTTATTATAAAAATAAATAACATCAAAAGGTCAGTTCCGTTTTGTACTCATATCCAACAACTAATGTAATAACAAATGTTGTTTGTACAAATCTTTTTTTTAAAGTTAGATCGATACTAGTTTCAACATTTAAAATGTAAAACTCAATCCGTCCGTAGATAATAGTATAAAATATAGTGTTCTTTTATAGATTATTAATATTTTAATTTAATCTTCTTTTAATTCAAAATAATCAGTATGGCTGTAATATCATATTCGCTGCCAGTCGGACCCCTACTAAATATCTATAGACGCGCATCGGTGAATAAATTGCCTGTTATGGTATTAATAAAATGTCGCTTAATGTAAAGCTTTTCGTCGCTTTGTCGTATAATTTGACGTTGTTGTCGTGAATTTAAATTGTGATGTCACAGGACCTTACGTGAACTTCGCGTGGCGCGAGCAAGATGGCCGTGGTTCTGCGTTCCTTCCTTCTGTGTCTATTTCTCGCCTCATTTATGGTTCGGACTAAGTGCATATTAAGATATTCAGGAACTTAAGAAAGTAGAAAAAGAAAAAATAACTCCAGTAAAGACATGGAATTGACGAATTGTAACATCGTACTCTATTTTAATTATAACTTTACGGAATGACGGGACATCCTTCCAAACACTCTGTACAAAATCTTAACAGGCACTTAAGCCGTAACGTGTGTGTTTTATGAATGAAACTGAAGATTGTGTTAACCTTATTTAACCTTAGGCAGCCACAACAGCAAGCAGTAAGGAATATATCATTAATTATTATATTTAAGTATTATATCTCATTAACTGCTGAAAATATATTTTTATATATACTAAGTACTCTAATTAACATAATAGATAAAAGCGCAAAATCATAAAGAATTAGACCACTCGTAAGGTTTTGCTGCTTGGCCAATTTGACATATCAACTTAACGATCGCTTTCTTTATTTAAATTATTTATTGATTTTACAAATTTTTATGTTTCACTTTTATTTTCTTTTCTTTTAATATGTAAATATAACATGTTATGGCGAAAAAGAAAATCCAGTGCAATATAAAAGAAAAAAAAAATCAAAAAGTTGGTACCATCAAATTTAAATTTAATAGTACCAACAGATTCTGTAATCAATTATAGGAGTGTTAATCATATCCAGAATAATGTGAAATTCATCCTTGAATAAAATTATATTAATTTTGTTCGGTAAAATATCGCTTACAATATGTTTTAAAGCAATAAAAGGTGAGCCAAAGCTTCAGTTTCACTTGCACGATTGCTTGATGCTTTGTAACTGTCAGCTCCACAGTATTTGTGCATGTGGCCGTCGCTTTGATTTACCAATAAACTGTAAATTAATTGACGATTTGTGCGTATTTTGGCCAAGTTTCTATCAAATGACATTCATTTATATAACTGTACAAGTCATTTAGGTGCTATAAATTTTTATTTTTAAGATTTTATCTGGCAACATTGTACTAGCTAGTTATTCTTTGTACAGTAGCTTAGCGATACGAGATTTAATCAGATATTTATTACTAAAAAAAACATAACTATTAATATCTAAGAATCTTAAAATATTGTATAATAATCTGAACTTCCAAACAACGAAGGATAAGGATGCACATCCTTAAATATATATAAGTAAAATACATAATATAAAAAAATTCTTTAGGCCATTCCAATTAGACAGAGGTCCAGAAAATGAAGCTCTTTCGACCCACCTTCCACCGAAGACATTTTCTAGGGATGACGTGACAGGTGGTGAGCCTGTCACCGTAATATTAGTAGGATTAAATTCATAACGCTATAAAATCTTTACCCTAAAACTAAAAAGTTTGATCAGATCTCGTATAACTTTCGAACATTGAAATATAAATAAGCAACAAAAACTAACAAAACGTTTGTTACCAACTCACAAACTGCCTGTAAATATTTTCTGGTTTTATAAAACACTGTACCGACATCTGCCATTGTTTTAAACTATTTTACATTACCTTTTCATCTATGAATATTTTTTATTGTCTTGTTCGAACAATATAGATTGTTCATGACGAAATAATCAGAAAGGATGTGACAAAAATCCATACAACTTTGCCCAAATTAGTATCGAGTTGCATGAGCGACAAATTATACAGAAAAAATTTATCTAAAAAAATTTAAATTTTTTGAATGACTGTAATATTTATGCTAAACAGAGTGCAATATGGTCAGCTTAAGGTGCTGCTTTTCAGTGTACTTCATGATATTTTACAATACTGAGTATACCTCGGTACCATTTTTAGAGCTGATTTACCGCCCTTACTTTTTCTCATGAAATTGGCTTTCAAAATCTCGATATTTTTATGCTGAAGACACACAGACACATAATTCAAAATTAATTTCAAAATAATGCTTTACGCATATCACCGCTAATTTATACCTAATGCAGACCGCACCTTTAACTACATAATGGAAAAATTATTGCGTACAACTACTTATAAAAGTTTCTAGAATAATTTACGTTAATGCAGGTTCGCGACGTCCAAGTCTGAACTCGGTCCAGAGCAGCTCATCGTCTATTCGGAGTTACAGCGCGAAGAGGTGGGAAAGAGAAAGAGAGCAGAAGGAGAGAAGGCAGATGAGTATGCGTCTCGCTCAGCTGCACGACAAGATGGCGGCCGGGCGTGATCTGCCAAAACACGCGCCAACGCCTTCCCCACGGTCGCCCAATAACTCAACCGATGGGCTGTTGCCGGCTGTTTGTGAAATTAGAGAAGTATGAACTTATTTTTAAATTAAGAACTGATATTTTTTTTTCGTTAATCTAATTCTTGATCCCATGGTTATCGTAAGACGCGACTAAAGGAAAAGCATAGAAATTGTAATTGGCGACCATCAAATTGGGGGATATTATCTAAAAATGGTAGACGAAATTTCAGGAGACCAAAGACAGGCAGCAGCGTCGAAGGTACAAGTTGTCTTCTGCTATCGCCAACCCGCTTGCCAAGCGTGGCAATTATGCAAACTGTCCCGTAAACAAAGAAGTTTGAAAGGGTCTAGTTAAATTAGTCGGTGTATCGATCGTTCTCGTTAATTGTTCTTACTTTAAGGCTGTTTTCAGAAGTCTGCCTATACCGCGAAGCACAACGGATATGTAAATTATCCAAGTACCAAATGTACGAGTTGTATCGTTGACTGGAACATAAAGACGATGACAGGCTCACCACCTGTCACGTTGTCCCAAAAAATCTTTTCGGTGGATGATGGGTCAAAACGACTTAATTGTTTAGACCACTGTCTAACCCAGTATTGGGATTGGCGTGAAGATATTTTTTTTTTCAGCAAAGACTGCCTTAATGCCGTAGTTATTGATTGATTAAGATATGAGTTGTGGAATAAAATCTCTTAATAAGAATTAAAAATGCAGTACAAGCTTGATGAACATTGACTGATCTCAGTAGTTACAATAAGTAGTAGAGTTTATATAAAAGTAAAACAATAATCATATACCGGCAATATGCAATTACTTTGCTTATAATTACGCGACTGCATAATAACTATTTTATTAATACAGGCGCTTTACCAGAATTGCCGATCAACCGACTAAGTTGGCATTCCTGCAGGAATGCCAACTGACACTGACCAAAATAACCCTGAAATTTCTTAACTTGTTTTATGATGCCTGTAATAAAATTTATCGCATTTATTTATCTAAGAATCACTATTGTTGATGCATAACCATCAGTATAATTCTTGAGACATAGTTAAAAATTAAAGACGAAGAATTCGAGAAGTCACAACAAAAGTACTTAAAACGTGTACAATAGTCTCCAAGTAGTTCTAATTTTTTGCTGAGTAGAATCTTGTCTTAGGTCAGTTTTAAAAGCATAGATCTTTTTATTCTTTTGGCAAAAAAACTAATAAAAATTCATAACCAACAAACACCTCGCAAACGCTCCTTGAAAACGCTTATACAGACGATCCCCTTTCTTGTTTTCATTGTTTTTTTGGTCTACATAAATGGCCTAGTATTTTCAAGACCCTAAGTCTCCTCTTATGGCACCCACAGAAGAACGGAGGGACATTCTAACGCTGACACCACATGACCATGTTGAGTTTCATAAGATAATTTTAATTGACGTTTATTTTTCCTCTTCGTAATTCAGCTGATAGCTAATTCGGAGCAACAACTGCAAGGCGTAGACGGGCCTTGTTCCAGCTCATCTGTGTACTGACAGCAGGCTCGAGGGACGACCATCCTGCGGTCCATAGACTCCCTTTCCTCCGACGGTTCACCCGCCCTAGCCTGGATGTAGTAAAATCCGGGAACGAGCTACCAGAAAACATGGAACTGTTTAATACAGACACAAGAAGAGCTACAGGAACGAAGAATTACTAAATTGTGAACTGATATAAAGAATTTGATAGACGGTATTGTGCATTGTACATTTTACAAGTGATTTAGTGTTTGATAAAAGATTTTTTGTAAGCTCGCCGTGTTGAATTAGCAGAGAAAACCGTTGTAAATGATCCAGAAGTGTAATGCAAGAATCTTTACTCAAGTAAAAATGGATCATTGTAAACTATAGCAGCGATAAGAAAACAAAAATCTAGGAAAAAACTGTTAAACTTGTTATTTTAATCTTAATTAACTCGTAAATGGATTTTGAAGAACACACTACTGAGAATCTAACTAAAAGAAAGAAAAGTACAGGCCACATTATAAAACCATCAAGAAAATGACTAGAGAAACTTTGTTTGCAGTGGTAATCTATAAATAAATTGGAGCAACTTTCTTCAGCAGTGTCTTCTTTAAAAATACAACAGAATCCCCTAAATCCCCGAACAGAAACACCATATCGAATAAATATGATAATAATTTAGCTAATTCATAACAGACGCTGCGGCCCGCCATTATTATTAATAGCCACAACTAGAAAGAGTATATTTTTGTTTAATTTATAACCTTTCAGTGTCTATTTCTGTACTATGTAAAAATAACGTTAACAATTTGATGAGCATCCCTGTCTGGTTTATTTTATAAATAACCTTTTCACTGACGCCAATTCGAAAAACTGTTTTCTGTTAATTTCTAGTGTTGCTGTCTAATATAAAAGTTTTCCCTATTGCTAGTGATGATGGATAGAATCATTATTTTGAAATGTGGGGAAGGGGATGACACATGTTAACACACTGGGCTGCACGTCGAACAAATGAAGCTTTTTTAAAAGAGATTTTCATAGCGGAACGACTAACAACTTCAGTTCTCGAGAAAACGGATTGGATTTTTCGGGTCCAGAATCATATTTCAGCTAGACAAGGGAAAAGACCAAGTGAACACATAATACTTGTATGTACTCTCGGATTTTCGGTAAACGAAAGTTATACTTAACTAGGACCGCAATATTTGGCGACAATTAAGAATTGTCGTCAAATATTGAATTAAATATCGTCCCAATTTTCATAAATAAGGGAACGTCTAAAGAGATATAGTAGATATTATTAAATTATGCAATATTCACCAATTTTTATCAATAACGAGAAATAGTAAAGTTAACGTGAACATGAAACTCGTATACCTTTAAGGCTACTAATATTTGGTCAATTCGATTGATATTTGCTTTGAACAGTATTCGAGAAATATTTAAAAAAAAAAAACATGTAATATGTACGGAAAAACGCGCGCAGGGGACTCGGTTTAAATTTTAAAAAGTAGTGAATACATACTCTTTGGTTTTATTGATAAAGATAATTTAAAAAGAATGACTCAGGATGCTTTTTGGTCTAATTTGACACAGATAATATTTTATCGAATGTTGAGAACACTAGTAATGTTAAAAAGTACTTTTAGTATTAATGATCATGGCTGGTCGCAGCTCTGTCCAATATTAAAAAAAAAAAAAACAAATTCAATGCCGATGTTATCGCTATCATAATTATTATAAATATATTTTAACGGAAGGCTTGAAGCTACTAGATAAAGCACTTAAGTCTTAGAATATACACTACTGAGGAAAGTACAGAGACATTTGGTGTCTCAGAATCCATTACTAAATGAAAATAACCAAAACAGTAGTACCTAAATAGTTACTTATTGCGTTAATTAATGAATATACCTTGATTGTACGCCACGAAACAAAATATACACACTAAAAACTATTAGCTGATAGTATAAAACACAAGTGTGTCCTAAACTAAGTTTATCCAAAGTTTCAAAGAGCAACTTACAATGGAGCAACCTGGAGGAAGCTGTTCTAATCCAGTATTCATTTACAGGCTGCAACTATGCTTTTGACTAAATGAAAATTAAAAAAAAAACTAAGAGCATTCTTCAACAGTGTATAATCTAAGAAACGCCGACCCTTACGAAGGTGTACTCGTAAGCTATAGTATAGTTATTGTAAATTACGCTACATTATTACGATTTGTTGAAATGTTTTATGTATAGAAAATTATATTTATTTACGTAAATTTATAGTATAAGGGCATTTTATACATTAATACTTTTAGTATCAATATCAGCAACTTTTGTTTGGTACAATGGCTTGTTTGTATCGTTAAGGGATGTAAGTTGTATATAATTAATAAATAAAAAGTTACATAATTTTGTAATATATACAACAAATCTTGATACAAATGTAGGTATTGTATCTCTGCAAAACGAAAAGTTATATGGATTTTTGAATACGTTCGTTGTTTATATTCGTTACATGTACAGCAATTCTTGATACAGATGTAGGAATTGTATATTAGTAAGATGAAAACTTAGCATTTTCAATTAACTTAATACTTTTAATTGTTTGTTTTTTGGCAATATTAATACATAAATTACAATTAAATTATTTTACATAATATTAATAATTAAATATAAAAGTAACTGAAAATGTGTGCGCAACTCAAGGATACGCACAGCTTGCAAACTTTTAAACATGATTAATTTTAATGAACCTAAAACGTAAACATTGTAAAAATTTAAATTAAATCACTGTAAAAATATAAATCAAGCTTAGTGCCTTGGTGTTTACGGCTTTTATATACCATCGCCCTTTCTTCCCGTGAATGGGGCAAGAGGGGACTAAGGAAAAAGCCTACGAAATGTCTGTCCGTATGACATGAACCATATCGAAAAACACAAGATCAAAATTTTGCAGACCTGATGATGGGCAGCGATGTGTATGCTAGGCAACTGAGACGAATATGGCATATCTTCCCTTACGGGGAATTCTATAGTGTATTCTATATTCGTGTAGTGGATTTTACAGGCCAATGTGTATGTATGTAAATTAAGCTTAACTGTGTCAGAGCGATTGTTTCGTGCCTCCTTTTACCACTACACCTTCCACTTTCGACGCTGGTACCCGTCCCCGGTCTGATTTATTTTGGTCTGGTAATTTCCAAGAGGTGGGCATTAACGCTATGTATTACAATTTTTATTTAACAACTATAAAGCAAACGGTTATCCTCTTCCTGTGCCTAGGAGTCATCTGGGTCAGTATTACACTATGGCCCTTTTTTGTCATTTAACGTTCTAAGTTATAGAAAGTCCATATAATTATAGACTATGACTTATAATATCTCATATGTCCGGAGTGATAACGCATCTATAACCTCATTCCAACTGGAGGTGAAGGGACTCATAGATGCAAATCAATTCTATAAATAGATATGATAATGTAACAGTTTCACCCATATCTGCAAAGCTGAGGTCTAATGCAGTAAATTCAGTTGTCATATCAATCTTTATTTAACAACCTCCGTGGTCGACTGAGGTTCACATATATAACACCAGTTTTATATATGTGTCTGCAACTCTATTCGATCCTCGGACGGGTCAATGAAGAAAACTACTTTTCTATAATGTCTCGAGTCTGGGTGTTTGTGGTACCTTCGTTGTTTCTGATTCTTATAACACAAGTTCATTCGCTACTTACTTTGGGATCTGAGCAATGTATGTGATGTTGTCTGCATTTTATTTATTTATCATCAACTTTCTGTACAGAGCTACAAGTATAATTAGTCTTTGTGTTGTGCTGATACGAAAAAATCTTAATAAATAAATAGAAAAAATGTATTTGGCCGTATTTTTGCAGATGAAACATTTAGCTAATTATATCGTTAAATAAATGGATACAATTTAATGAGAAGAAATAATTTATTCTTTGTCATAGGAAACATTCGTCAACTCTCAATTTTCTTTTTAGTTACCAGCGAAATAAAAGCCTATAGAAACATTGTAAGTATCCTCATATGATACAGATACAAATTTGTGACTGTATTGATACAATAAGTATAAGTGTGTGAACAGCCTTATTGTAATTTTAATTGATCGGAAGCGAGTAGAATATATTACTAAACTGTTGATTTGAGCAGAGTACTGATATTGTATGATATGTTGTAATATTATGTTATTTGGGCTACTGATTTTAGTCGAGTATTAAAGTACCTGTTCTTATCGTGGCTTCAGAAAATAAACGTGTTTGATTATAAAGGCTTTTCTTTTAATTTAGTCACCGAAGAAATAAGAAAAATGAAATACAATAGTAAAAATACAAGGGAGTTATAGAGCCGTGTTTGGATGATCGGAATTCGAGTCAAGAGACTCGAGTTCGGTCCCCAGGCGGTAGGCTCGTGCCAATGGGTTTTTTCAAAATTTATATACGATTTGTATCGTTGGCTTGGACATACAGATGGCGACAGGCTCATCACCTGTCACGTTGTCTCAAAAAATGTCTTCGGTGAAAGGTGGATCGAAAGGACATAATTGTCTAGACCTCTGTCTACTCCAGTAGGGCATTGGGAATGGCGTGGAGATGTTTATATGTACATGGAGTTGTTAGAAATGGAATTTTATACGTTGTGAATTCTTATTGCTCGAAAAGACCAGCTTGATCGGGGCCCGGACCTCATAAAATACTGGAGTGAAGCAGACCCATCTTTTGCTTCCGACTGTAGTCTGGTGAATAAGGTAACCGGAGCCACGAAATCTTATAAATCTCCCTTCTTCTCCAGTCGTATATAGCGTATACTTGACAATGACGAGATGATGACCCGATAACCGTGTTAATAGTAACCCTACCTTCGAACATAAGGATTATGCGTTCTAATTCCGCTAGGAGCTATTTGTGTGGTAAATATGGATGTTTATACTGGAGTCATAGATATTTATATGCCTCTATGAACATTTAACAATTTAAAATATGTATCTATGGTATAATATGTATCTAGGACACAATATGCTTTGTATTGTACCGTTAGCTTGAACATTAAGATTATTTTATTGAAGAATATTTTATTGTTTTATTGCCGTGGAATGTCAGCGTAATAATTTACCATCCCCTTTCATCCCATGGGTAAAGTGAGAAGCGACTTAGGGAGGAGCGTTGTAAATAGCAGTTGCCGACACCATGAGACCCATGTAACCTGCACTGGGGCCCTGATATAAGTTGTTTGTCTATTTATATTAGGGCCCACTGCAGAGACACACTGACCACACTGACCCACTGACATGAAGTGGAACTACGCCAATATAATTTATACTTGCGATCGTTGTCACTTGGTGAAATTGCATTGCATTAAAATTCATTGTTGAACACTTGTACACAATTCACTTTATTTCAATTATTTATTAGTTAACCGACGGGTTTCGCCTTACGACATCATGAGGATATGAATACCCTGATGATGCTACGCCAATATTTTTCAATCTACGAACTCCGTGGTCGAATGGCGTACTCACCGATTTTTATGGTGTCGCCAGCTCTCTCGTCCCGACTTCGATTCCCTTAAGGATCAATGTAGAAAATTTTTTCAACATTATCTCGAGTCTGAATGTTTGTGGTACCTTCGTTGTTTCCGATTCCATAACACAAGTGCTTTGGCTACTTTAGGAACAGAGCTACGTATGTGATGTTGTCACTATCTATATATGTGTATATAATCTATAACTACTATCAAAAATCTACAAGCCCAGTGTTGTTAATACTGAAATAGTTTCAAAACATGTCGGCTTTGTTAGGAAAATTGCAACTCTAAAGCCATAGTATTTAGTGCAGAAATGATGTTTAAAATTCCTATACAGAAATACACCTTGAAACAGGAAATCATAGCCCCGCGAGGTCAGCATGCCTTTGGAACGTCACTTCTAGGTCAGTGTAACTACCAACCTAATACCTAGTCTTTTCTAAATGAAGCAACATAACAACTGTTGTGACAGTTTATTTTTGTATTTATTAAAAAAACATTATATCTTAATTACATGTTACTAAATTCATAAATATTATTTTTATATTTACAATACTTCTTTCTTTCTCTTACCCTTTTCCCTATTATTTGGAACCGGGCCACCTTGTGCGTCTGCGTCAGCATAGTCTATCCTCTCACTCTTTCATGTCTTTCTTGATAAACGTCCACCAAAAGGCTGGTGGTTTGCTGCTTGTCCGCTGTTTGTTTCAATATTGAGTACCTTGAGCCCCCCCCCCCACCCGCACCCCCCACCCTCCACTCTAAGGCCGGCAACGCATCTGCTATGCCTCTGGTATTGCGGGTGTTCATGGGCGGCGTTAATCACTTACCATCACGTGAGCCACCTGCTCGTTTGCCTCCCTTTTCTATATAAAAAAAAAAACCTTTTCCACTAAGCCACGCTAACTGAGTGGTTAGGTGTTCAGAATTCGAGTTAAGTCACCCGAGCTCGATCTTTAAGACTGGCTGGATTTATATTGTTGGCTTGGATATAAGGTGGGTCCAAAAAACTTAATTGTCTAGACCTCTGTCTACACTTGTATTAGGAATGGCATGAAGATATTTACTTTTTGTTTTTTTTTTTCGCTAAGCAGCTGTCGTTTCGATACATAATGTGACTATACCTAAACTATGGGCAGTTTAGGTATAGTCACATTATGTAAGCCTAAGCCTGCTTTCTTATGCAGTACCACTAACGCAGTACCAGATGCCTCGAACCTCGATTTGATTAGCATTTTAATCGAACTCGGGACTCTTTATAGGATTTCGATCACCCACCACACGTCTATCGTGGCAAATGTATTAATTAGTATTTCGTTACGCCTGCAATGTCATCGGAGTAATGACCCGAATGTGATTTACGGAAATTCCTCGGCAAGCTTCTTGGCCCGAACGCGCTAATTTACGTAGTTATATACTACGTATTTACTCTGTAGCCGTGCCAAGAAATATTAATGAAAAATTTTAAAATAAATGTCTTCACGCAATTCCCAATACAGGGGTAGACAGAGGTCTAGTCTAGACAATTAAATCCCTTCGACTAGCCTTCCACCGAAGATATTTTTGGGACAACGTGACAGGTGGTGAGCCCGTCGCCGTCTTTATGTCCAAGCCAACGATGTAATCCGTACATAAGTTTTTTTGAAATACCCATTGGTACGAGCCTGCCACCTGCGGATCGAACTCGGGTTTCTTGACTCGAAATTACGACCACCGAACCACTCGGTTATCGTGACACTTGATGTTGATGAAAAATTGATAAAAAATTTTAATAGTATTAAGAAACAAACTGATACTAATACTTAAGGTCCACGCTGCAACTCCTTAACCATTGGACTGAGTAGTCCATTACTATTAGGCGACTATTAAGGCAGAGAAAAACAATCAACAATCAATAAAAAAATCATGCATTTAACGTAAAAAATATTACAGTGTGATTGCATTGATGAATAAAATCCCTTAAAATAAATGTGAAGTCATATGGTTCCCGAGAATCTAAATTATAAACATTTGTTAATAGCTTCTTAAGAGAACCTAGGCAAAAATGACGTCACTACAGAAAACGTGAACTATAATTGTCTGTGCCGAATTTGTCTCACGAAAGTGTTAATAATTTAAAATAATCTTACTTTCTTAATGGCTTCTAAAAGTTACACAGGACAGTTTTACCAATCTTAACGATTATCCTTTGTGCTCAATACGCGGATTGTCACAGTACCAACCCCTCACATCTTTGATGCTTGTGGATGCCAATGCTAGGGATATTTTTCGAGATAGTTGTCCTGGAGTAGTCCGTAGTCTTGCCGTTTCCAACGGTTTTCCTTTAGCCACTTCTTTTGTCATCCACGGGCAAAATGAGTGTTAAATACTTCCGTCGATACTCAATAGCGTATAATTAAAAATATCATCTATGTACTTAAAGACGGCCACGGGCTCACCACCTATCACGTTGTCCCGAAAATTTCTTCGGTGGAAGGTGGGTCGAGAGGACTTAATTGTCTAGACTCTACTAGACTTCTGTCTACCCCTGTGTAAAGAATTGCGTGAAGATATTTTTATTTTTTTTATATCTATGTACTACAGCAATATCTATATACTGCATAGCAATTCAATGTCTATACGAGCCCTCTCTCTCATACTGGATCAAACTAGAATCTAATTCGGAGACAGGTGGATAAGCGGATATTGATGGAAACTTGGTTCTAGACTAATAGAAATAGAACTTCGTGTGCAAACCACTAGGAATGAAATTAATATTATCCCACGCATAGATTTATTTCCGAACGTCTATTTTTAAATGGCCCTCGCGGAACACTTCACAGCTGGTAAGGGACTACTGGCCTAGGAGGAATGTAAACGTTATGTCGGAATGAATAAAATGGTTTAGATATTTTTTAATAAAATAAATAAATAAATATCTCCTCGCAATTCCCAGTACAGGGGTAGACATAGGTCTAGTCTAGACAATTAAATCCCTTCGACTCACCTTCCACCGAAGTTATTTTCGGGACAACGTGACTGGTGGAGAGCCCGTTGCCTTCTTTATGTCCAAGCAAATGCTATAATTCATACATAAGTTTTTGAAAAACCCATTGGTACAAGCCTGCCATCTGGGGATCGAACTCGGGTCTCTCGACTCGAAATTCCGACCACCCAACAACTCGGCTATCGTGACTATATATTTTTTTATCTTCATACATTTTCCCAGATCATAGACAGAGGTCTAGATAATTAAGCCCAATTACACTTACTTTCCACCGAAGCTTTATTATTCATTTTATTTATTAATAATTTAAATTTAGTGGTTGGGTGGTCGGAATTTCGAGTCGAGAGACCCGAGTTCGATCCCCAGATGGCAGGCTTGTACCAATGGGTTTTTCAAAAACTTATGTATGAATTATAGCATTTGGCATTTGGACCAATGGGTTTTTCTGAAACTTATGTACGAATTATATCGTTGGCTTGGACATAAAGACGGCGACGGGCTCACCACCTGTCACGTTGTCCTGAAAATATGTTCGGTGGAAGGTGGGTCGAAAAGACTTAAATGTCGAGACTAGACCTCTGTCTACCCCTGTATTGGGAATTGCGTGAAGATATTTATTTATATTTATTTTCTTCATACATGCACGTCTAGGTAACCTAGTACTATTGACCCTCCCCTTGACGACTTTAATTTTAAGTAAATAAAATGAATATGTAATAAATTTATTAGTTCTCATATTAATCTATACAATAAATTACTTGGAGAGAAAATTTTGTATAGCTAATTTAACAAAATTTCAACGAAAAAGTGTGAGATACGGTATAGCTAAAGTTAAGTTATGGGTTTGGAGTAGACGAGCCTGAAATAAATACATCATACCCATTTACCAATACCCATATACCCAAAATACTTTAAACTAGTATTCAGTCTGTTGTCAAAGAGTATATAAACAATACGTTATGAGAGTCGGACAAAGACTATACACATTATTTTTATTTACACACCACATATACATTACACAAAAGAAACTCCGATCTGTATTAAACATAAAAACAATCACAAAATGCGTATCTTTCACATTTCTTCTATTGTAAAAATTTTAATTAGTTTTGAACTTTTGTATTCGAAATCCTTTTTATTACATTCAATATAATAATATATATTTTATTGTATAGTCTACTTTCATCAGCGCTATTTTATGTATTAAAATTTTTAAAATTATGAAACTGTTACTGGCAGTAAGTTTTTAAGTTACATTGTAATATATTGTATAACGGGCCTCAAATTATCATTAAAATATAAGTTATTCTAATATGAATATTAGCAGACCCGAGTAGACGTTTTCCTGCATGTTACATAAAATTTTATTTTAATGAGAAATATGATGAAGTATAAATATATTTTTGTATTTTAATGAGAAATATGATGAAGTTTAAAAAGATTTCTATTAAAAATATTAATAATTTAGTTTGAAATGGATGTGTTCGTGGTAATAATAATTCTGTAGTCGCACTGTCATTACTTGATAACGAGGAATGCTCGTGTAATGTTATTTGTGGTTTTGATTACACATTCGACATGACATACAAATTTTATGTATGTATTACATATTTCAAGCAACGAATCCAATTAACACAAACATCATAAATGCGAAAGCTTCTCCTTTTGAATTTTGAACGATCGATTGATTTTGAATTAAAAACATATATCTTCACGCCATTCCTAATACCGTTAGTAGGCTCGCATCAGTTTCTTCAAAACTTATGTACGATTAATATAATTTGATTTAAATTACGTTCAGATAGGCTACAGATCTGTCACGTTGTTCTGAAAAATGTCTTTGGTTAAAGATTTGCCAAAACGATTTAATTGTTTCTTTAAACTCTGTCTACCCTAGTGATGAGAAAATACATGAAGGTAAAGTAGCGTATCCACAACTAAGACTAAACTGGAACAGTAATATACATACAAAGGTTCGAACCCACAGCCCTGTGCTTCGAAAGCACGGACTACACGAACTAAGCCGTCAATCTATCTATCGTCGCCGCCTATCGGACCGTCAATTGTGTTAGCAAACACTTTAAAATCATTATTGCATTCAATTGTCCTTGATTTCATCAGTCTTACTCAAACTGGTGCATAGTACTTTTGTTTTCCTTATATGAATCGTTCCTATATGAACTTCAAGCCAAACATGGTACCTAATAATGCCAAATGCCATTAATCGGCGCCAATTATGTCCTTAATCGTGTCGGAAATGACCCTTCGTTAATACACTGGAACATAATTACTTGACAACCTACAAACAAGGCTTAATAATCGATATGCAGTATATATTCTTCCTCAGAGCCACGATTGCATTGGTTGGGTGACAGGAATTTGAATATATATTTATGACAGTAACCTCTGGGTATAAGGTGATGACTCCTAACTATTTCTAGAAATAATATTATTAATAATATTATTATTTATCTTCACGCACAATCCCTGACGGGGTAGCCAGCGAGAACAGATCACCAAGTGTCATGATCCCTACATACTTCTTTCGCTTCTTTCAGATTCATCATCTTCTTCATACATGCACGTCTAGGTATCCGACCCTCCCCTCTTCGAGCAATTTGACCCTCCCCTCTCCGAGCAATTTGCTCACATGGTCTTCGAAAGTTAGTCTCGGTCTACCTCGACACCTTTTAATATTAACTTTCGCGCTATATATTTTCTTCACCATTCGGTCTTCACTCATTCGCTCAACGTGCCCAAACCATCGAAGCACGCCCTTATCCATTTTTGAGACAAGGTCATCTTTCAAACCTGCCATATTACGAATCACTTCTTTTCGCTTTCGGTCGGCCATGGTAAGGCCGCACATTTTACGAAAAGATCGCATCTCCACTGCATTCAACCTGCTTTTATGCTTCTTCTGGCATACCCAGGTTTCGCTGCCATATAACAAAGTCGGTACCAACACTGCGTTATGTATTGCAAGGCGTGCACTTTTCACAACGCCTTGCCTTTTGATTAACGCAGTCAGGGCACCATTGACTTTGTTCCCGACAGCGACACGCCTGTCCACATCTAAATCACATCTTCCATCCCGGGTAAACGCACTCCCCAAGTATACAATTTCATTCACCTGTTCTAGACATTCCTGATTTACCCAAATTTCTCACTTCGTTTTTTCTTCGTCCCTTTCAAATACCAGAACCTTAGTTTTATTAGAATTCAAACGGAGACCATTTATTTCACATTCTTCTTTCATACACGTGACTAATGCCTGCAGTTCTGCCTCTGATGGTGCAATAAGCACTGCATAAGCAGCATATAGCAGACGATTTACTTTTATGTCACCCAATTTCACACCCAAACAACTATCTTTCAGCTTCTGTAAACAGCTGTCGAGATACAGTAAGAACAGCCAGGAAGACATGACACAACCCTGTTTTACGCCCGTTTGGACGCTATGGTGACAGGTCATGCCCTACCCGCACATGCCCTTAGCAATCGACCATCCATACCATACCCCGGCAACAGTTCCCACATTTTCTTCCTTACAACCTTATCAAATGCTTTCTCAAGATCCACAAAAGCACAGAAAATCTTCTGGTTAGCAGCCAGAAGCTTCTCCGTGATCATGCGGAGAGAAAACATTTGATCCGTGCATCCTCTTCCAGGTCTAAATCCGCATTGTGCCTCCCATAGAAATCTTTCCGATTTCTCTTGCATCCTACGTGTCAAAACCTTCGAGTAAACTTTACTTGCTAAACTGGTCAAGCTGATCGCCCGATAGCACCCGCAGTCATAATGTGAACCTTTACCTTTATATAAAGGCACAATGACCGCGGATCGCCAATCATCCGGAACAGCCCCCGATCGCCAGCACAAATTGCACAGCAGATGAAAGCTGTCCCAGACGCGTGACCCACCATACTACATTTCAGCAGTAACTCTGTCTAGTCCCGCAGCCTTACCACATTTCAAACTTCTAATCGCACATTCAATCTCTTTCATACTGATGACCTCAGTGTCATCGAGGTCCGAGTCTGGCGTACCAGTCACGGCGTCACCCCCAGATCCCCCACTAAGATCATCACACGCATACATAAAAATATAAATATCTTCACGCAATTCCCAATACAGGGGTAGACAGAGGTCAAGTCTAGACAATTAAGTCCCTTTGACCCACCTTCCACCGAAGACATTTTCGGGACAACGTGACAGGTGGTGAGCCCGTCGACGTCTTTATGTCCAAGCCATCGATGAAATTCGTACACAAGTTTTTGAAAAACTCATTGGTACTGCCACCTGGGAATCGAACTCGGGTCTCTCGACTCGAAATTCCGACCACCCAACAACTCGGCTATCGTGACTTTTTTTCGCATACATCTCTCTATAAAATTCGCTCCATCGCTGCATGACGTCCGATTTTTCTGAGAGGACGTCATTGGTTCCCGAAAGCACTTTATTCATTCTCTTTCCAGAAGTCACGATGGCCGAGTTGTTGGGTGGTCGGAATTTCGAGTCGAGAGACCCGAGTTCGATCCCCAGGTGGTACCAATGAGTTTTTCAAAAACTTACGTACGAATTTCATCGTTGGCTTGGACATAAAGGCGGCGACGGGCTCACCACCTGTCACGTTGTCCCGAAAAATATCTTCGGTGGAAGGTGGGTCGAAGGGACTTAATTGTCTAGACTAGACCTCTGTCTACCCCTGTATTGGGAATTGCGTGAAGATATTTATTTATATTTTTTTTCTTTCCAGAAGAGTTTGGAGTTCTCCTTGAAGTTATGCGACAACCTTTCGTCCGCTTCCATTCTACTCCTTTCACGCACTTCCTCAATCAATGCTTTCGTGTGAACTTTCTGGAGCTTATATCTTTCTTTTCTCTTCTCTCTCATATCCTTATCATTACTAGAGGCCAAGTAGTCTAACCATGCTTTCTTTTTCTTATTTACTGCTTCTTTCACTTCGTCATTCCACCATGCATCACCCTTTTTACTACTACCTCTTTTTACAGTTCCACACACGTCTTCCGCTGCACTAACCATTCCATCTCTAAGGCTCTGCCATATTTCTTCCACACATTCTTTCCTGACATCGATTCTGTCCAGCTTTTCGGCTACTTGCTGGCTTGATATTTGTCCCTAGTGTCCGCTTCCTGAAGCTTCCAGCTTCGGATGCTTCCGACCGACTGTGGTTCTGGTATTGCCGTCCGGTGGCGCCAACCCACGAACAGACCCCTAAATCTAGTAATCACTAGATAGTGATCCGTTCCCAGGTCAGCACCCCGGAACACTCGCGTATCCATCACCTGTTTTCGCAGTCGGCCATCCACCAGGAATAAATCGATCATACTTCTCTCATTCTCTCTTGTTCTAGTATACATATGGATTTTCTTGTGACTAAACATAGTGTTTGTCACAAAAAGACCCTTTTCCTTGCATACAGCCAGTATAAGCTTGCCAGCATCGTTAACCCTTTTATCACCAAACATTCCAAGCACCGACTCGTACCCTGGCCGAGCGGTACCAACCCATCCATTCAAATCACCATATACAACAATTTCTTCGTTTCCTCTAACCAAGTCTAGAACTTCTCTAACATTCTCAGAAAACTCCTCCAGCTCAGCTCTGGACGACGAAGCTACCGGCGCATAAACAGCCAAAAGGAATAATTTCGTCAGTCCCAATTTAAAGCGAACCCAGAGAAGTCTCGAGTTCACAACCTTATATTCAGTCATAACATCGACCAACCGAGACGACAGCAGCACCCCCACTCCCTGGCAGGCGCTCTCGCTCTCCGGGACTCCGGACCATAGAGCGAACGCCCCGCCAGGGAGCTCTTCATTACCGCTGCCCTTCCGCTTGGTCTTCGACGAACACACGACATCTAATTCTCTTTCTTTCATTATTTCAATCAACTCATTCGTCTTATCTCTCATGCCTCCTCTAACATTCCACGTGCCAACTCTGCACTCCGTCCTCCACCTTCCGCCGTGTCGGGCTGTGCGTGACGGGTGGCGGTCCCCATCGCGGCTTTGCTCGCTGCATTCCACACCAACGGGGACGAACTGGTGTGCGTCGCCTTGGGGGGACGCACCTTCGTTGGCATGGGTGCGCAGCTGTGTAGAATTACAGCCCTTTTCAGAGCTGCAATGATGTTAGCTGCATGATTTACTTTTAATTTAGCAAACAATGAAAATTACGGCATAAATGGCGATGTAAATACAGTAAATTTAAGAAGAAATTTAAGCGACTGTTTTAAAATTTAGAGTTACTCATTTAGAGCTTTTGAGCGGAATAAAAATTTGTCTTACAGAACTTATTTATAATTCGGAGGTTTGTTTTTATTAGTTGTATACTTACTAGAAAATCTTATTTTTGATCTTGTTCCATATACTTCCTTCCCTTTTTCGAATAGGTATTTTTGTCGAAATAGGTATTTAACTCTGTACTAGTTATGACTTCCTTATGTCGAGCAAGTGAAGTTGGTGATGACTTTTAAGAAGTTAAAAGGAATTATTTCAAAAAAATCACTCTACTATCCATTTATAATCTAAATCCGATACGGTAACTTTCATAAATCACTAAGACATTGTAAATAAATAAATATATATAGTTACGTCACAAACATTGCTCTAAACCAAAAGTAAGCAGCTTTTGCACTTGAATTAGAAACCACGAAGATAAGAAAACACCCAAACCCAAGAAAATGTAAAGTGAGTTTTCTACATTAAACGAGAAACGAACCAGGGACCAGGGAGATGGCGACGCCGAAAATCGCGTGTCCACGGAGGTCATCTTTATTCGTCTCTAGTTAGACGAATCGATTAAGTGAGAGAGAAGCAAATATCAAGCCTTTCGCCTAGTACTTCGGAACTACCTAACTCAAGTTACCCCAGACGATCACACATCGGGTAGTATTCCTAACTGAACTAGAAATCATGATCTCAAGTCTATTATGTAAAATTTCAGTTAAATGCTATTTACTGCCGTACATTTAATACACCAATTATATAATAAAAATATAAACAAATTTATATATATTTTTTGTTGAATACTGAGATCTTGGAAAATAATACACGAATATAGGAATAACTTAACTATTGTTACAGATGTAGATCGAATGGCAAATAAACCACTTAAAAACTTATGGAAACACTTCATATTTGAGCAGCGTAACGACGTATAGTTCTTACAAAATAGTAATGACCCTGCTACAAACATTTGGCGATGTTTCGTACAGCCTATTTTGACACTAATAAATCGAAATAGTCATAATAAGAACTGATATAATTCTATTATTGATTTATAACAATAATTTTACAATATGGTATTTGAAACATTGGGTATGGGTGTACTGGTATTTGAAAGGAACTAAGAAAGACCGAAGTGCGAAATTTGGGTAAATCAGGAATGTCTACAGGTGAATGAAATTGTATACTTGAGGAGTGCGTTTAACCGGGATGGAAGATGTGATTTAGATGTGGACAGGCGTGTCGCTCCCGGGAACAAAGTAAATGGTGCCCTGACTGCGTTAGTCAAATGGCAAGGCGTAGTGAAAAGTGCACGCCTTTCAATACATAACGCAGTGTTGGTACCGACTTTATGTGGCAGCGAAACCTGGGTAAGCCAGAAGCATAAAAGCAGGTTGAATGCAGTGGAGATGCGATCTCTTCGTAAAATGTGCGACCTTACCATGGCCGACCGAAAGCGAAACGAAGAGATTCGCAATATGGCAGATTTGAAAGATGACCTTGTCACTGAAGTCACGATAGCCGAGTTGTTGGGTGGTCGGAATTTCGAGTCGAGAGACCCGAGTTCGATCCCCAGGTGGCAGTACCAATGAGTTTTTCAAAAAAAAAAACTTATGTACGAATTTCATCGTTGGCTTGGACATAAAGGCGGCGACGGGCTCACCACCTGTCACGTTGTCCCGAAAATATCTTCGGTGGAAGGTGGGTCAAAGGGACTTAATTGTCTAGACTTGACCTCTGTCTACCCCTGTATTGGGAATTGCGTGAAGATATATTATATATATATTTTTATACCTTGTCACAAAAATTTATAAGGGCGTGCTTGGTTGGCGATGGTTTGGGCACGATGAGCGAATGAGTGAAGACCGAATGGTGAAGAAAATATATAGCGCGCAAGTTAATATTAAAAGGTGTCGAGTTAGACCGAGACTAACTTTCGAAGACCATGTGAGCAAATTGCTCGAAGAGGGGAGGGTCAAGAATACTCTGATACAGATGATGGATATAGATAATGAATCTGAAAGAAACGAAAAAAGTATGCAGTGATCGTGACACTTGGCGATCTGTTCTCTCTCGCTACCTCGTCAGGGATTGTGCGTGAAGATATTTTACAATATCCCTTATTTTAAATTATATCTAAACTACATTATTTTCTTATAATTGATTCGATATTACTATGAACGTTGAATCTTAATGGATTAACGTAGTGGTGACGGTGGTATTTAACTTCACTTAGCACCATTGCCAAAAAATAATTCCTTCAGTGCCTAATTCGAGTATTCCACTAAATATTGCCTTCACATTATCATATATTTACCATATTGCCAATATATTTGAGTAAAATCACTCCGAAATATGGTCGTCTAAAGTCTACGAAATGACTATCAATCAAACTAGAGTAGATCGTCAGTTTTCCCGAATTCAAACATTCTAGAGTTTCATTAAGTATCAATATCAGGGTCAGAATGGCGACATTGAAAACCACTTCTGCGAAAGAAAAGGTCGTAAATCTAAAAATATACTATACTTCCACAAATGAGTTATTTAATTAGAAATGTCATTGTTATTAATATTTCGAGTCTTTGCTGTGAGACGTTACTCTTCAAAATATTATAAAGAATTTTATACTTGTAGTGTTAGTATAGCTAAGACAGTGTACCACATATAAAACAGAAATAAGAAATTTACTGTACATATAACAAAATTATGTATGTGGATTTATTATTTTTAAACTACACATATTTTTGTCCCTTAAAGTTATAAGGGCGAAGTGCATAAATAAAACGAAGCAGACACATTTCGATCATTTAATTGAACAATTCAGGAAGCCTCAGCACCGCAACGCCAATGCGAAGGCCCCGGGGATGGAATGTTTAGTCGACCTCCTCGATGGTGGGGCCGGCGCCGCCGGGGGCCGCGCCCGCGCCCGGCGCGCCGCCCGGGAAGCCGGGCATCCCGCCGGGCATGCCGCCGGGCATCCCGGGCATCCCGCCGGGCGCGCCGCCCGCGCTCTGATACAGCTTCGTGATGATCGGGTTGCAGATGCCCTCCAGCTCCTTCTGCTTGTGCTCGTACTCCTCCTTGTCGGCCAGCTGGTTAGAGTCCAGCCACTTGATCGTGTCGTTGCACTTGTCCAATATTGTCTGCTTGTCCGATTCAGAAATCTTGTCCTTCAGCTTCTCCTCCTCCATGGTAGACTTCATGTTGAAGCAGTAAGACTCGAGAGCGTTCTTGGCCTGGATGGTCTCCTTCTGTTTCTCGTCCTCGTTCCTGTACCTCTCGGCCTCGTTGACCATGCGTTCGATCTCCTCCTTGGACAGGCGGCCCTTGTCGTTGGTGATGGTGATCTTGTTCTCCTTGTTGGTAGACTTCTCGACGGCAGACACGTTAAGGATGCCGTTGGCGTCGATGTCGAAGGTGACCTCGATCTGCGGGACGCCCCGGGGCGCGGGCGGGATGCCGGTCAGTTCGAACTTTCCGAGCAGGTTGTTGTCCTTGGTCATGGC